>CM057819.1:88932052-89447052 GCA_030067965.1 Latrodectus elegans
ATATTTTTACACCAATACTATATAATTTAATATATATATAGTAGTTGTATATAAATGCAATCAATATTGTATATCGATGTGTGTATTTATACATATGTATGTATGTGTATGCGTATGAAATGTATGAGTTCTCAAGAGATAAGATCTTGAGGAATAAAATGCAAATGCATAAACAACATAATGGGGTCAAGTTATCAACAATTGCTTACTCATTTATAGGTACTTAATTAATCATTAAAATTTCTACAATAATATTTAATTATTATTATGCCAGTTATTCAAAATAATTTATTAATTTAAGTATTGACTAAAAAATATAATTCCAAAAAGAGAATATCGGGATAATATAAAAAATAATAACCCTTCTCTTCTTCTGAGAGTAACCTAAAAAATTGCAAAATTATTCCAAATTTTGTGCTATTTCAACCGATGCAACGTTTCGTGCCAAATACCGTAGGCATGCATTTTTTTTTATTAGTTAGCACACCGTAATTAACCACGAGACGATAGGACGTGATTTCCGTTCTTTTAATGAGTGTGATGCTAGAAGATGAGCATCTGCTTTCTCTTTACGACTGAGTGAACATTCGAGGGTGCAGCGTGTTATATGCGTGTGCGGGTGGGGATAGCACAGGTAGTGCAGTGATTTTCATACGGAAACGGTGACGTAATTATAAGAGTCGCGTCGCTCCCGAATTACAGCCATGAATCACGGAATCGGGAGTTTGGTTGATATTTAAACGACTCCAATCGATTTGAAATTAAGTGAATTAATAGCAATGAATGAGACTGAGATGTTGATTTTTCTACTTAAACTATATTTAAGTAATGAAATAAATTATTAAATATAGAGTAAAATACGTGTGTGTGTGTGGCCTGTACATTTTAAATTACACGAGTTCTTAGTAAAGGTTAATATTCAATATAAGCTTTATTCACCAGCATCTGCTAATTTGAATTTCTGGTGTAACCTGTGACATGCGAGTTGGCATGCTTCTTTTCCCAATATATTATGTGAAATTATAGGACTTCTCGGGTTTTTATTTTATTTTATTTATTTATTTTTAATGATTTTTTTTTTCAATTTGAGTATTGTTTTCTCAAATAGGTTACATGCTTTTTCAAATGATATTGAATTAGAAAATCTCAATTTTATTAAACTTGCTACATGCTAAATTTGTAATTTATGTTTATAATAACTTAATTTTATATAATTGCGGATGATAATAATATTTTAAAGCAGTTATTTTATGATCTTTATGTCAAATTTGCATAAATAAATCAGCACTAGGTTAAGTAGAGAAGTAGTTTGAACTTTAAATTTAATGAATTACTTTTTACTAATACAAAATTTGCACAAAACAAGTTTGAAACGTAAGTTTTATTTTCTGTATAAATATTTATATAAGGGGAAAGCTGCTAATGCTCAAGTGTCATGGAGGATTTTATATTTCTGGCGGAATCAAGACATATACGATTCACGTATTTTCATTTTTATTTGGGTGTATTCATAAATTAACAGCGAATTTATTAAATACTGACAAAATAACAGAAAAAAAAAGAAATATCTGTATATGTATTCAGTTTGATATCACATCTAAGTGAGTACCATTTTACTTTAAAAATTCGTAGAGCACATGGAAAAATAACTATTTCTTTATAACAATTTACCATCTCATTACCATAATTTTAATTAAAATTCACATTAAAATGTCATGCATTTTTTAGGATATTATTTATTTTATGTTTTAAAAAATTAGATTTTTCATCAGTTCGTCTATTACTTGTAACACAGATGCAATACAAATAAGAGAAATCGGTAAGAATTTTTTTTTATTTGTAAAAAAAATTTATTACAATAGGAGTATTAATTAAAGAGTAAAATTTCCTTGAAATGATTTAACTTATATTTTAAGGAAATTTTGGCTTAACTTTATGGTTTAAATATTATTAACATCTGAAAATGTGTCACACAGCGTTTGAACAAAAAAAAAGGAAGTTGATTATTTTAAATGATAATCCTAATAACGATATTTATCGTTTTTCGTTTGTCACAATTTTTTATGTAAAGTTGAGATAAGTAGTAGTAATAATTTACTAGTTATTAATGTTATTTCCTTTGAGCTTATTATTTTCTTATAAAGCAAAACTTTATTCATTGCATGTGAAACAAATCCTATAATAGTTAGCGAGCAAAAGTTGGGAGAAAATTAGAGATAATTTAAATTTGAATAACAAATTCTATTTGATATATAAACTTGCATTCCTTACCAATTATATACTTATGAAAATATCATGAAACCGGAAACGAAATCATTGACTGTTTCAGCTTTAAAATAAGTATTCCAGTAAAAATAAAGCAATATAAAATATTAAAGTTACGAGAAAACAATGATGCATCATTTTTCATTCAAAAAGGAAATCTTTGAAATTCAGTATATCTTTGAAATTTATTCCTCAATTCTTTACAAAGCAAATAATCCTCTCTTCCCCCCCTCTCTCTATATATATATATCGATTTCAATTTTACTAAATAGCCTTTTCAAATGTATCGTTTAGTGAAAAAGTGTTATACGGTGGAATCTACATTAAAAAACATAAAAACATTAAAATAAATAAATAAATAAAAATAAAAAAAGCAACTTGAAATTTATTTATTAAATTCTGTATTTACCTATCTAGATTCTTTAATTATAAGATTAAGATGATTCTCTAGTATTCTGTTATTAAATTTTGAATTAAAATTTTAAAATCTTTATTTATTTATGCTTTTATAGACAGAAAAAATTATTCTACTCTTAAAATTTTATGAGCTGATAAATTGTCGATGAAAAATGCGATTAATTTCTATATATAGTTTTAATAGATATTGTATAATTTTTATATTATATTTAAAAAAAATTTTAGCATTTATTGAAATTTCAAATTACGTTTGCAATTTTTGCAATATTTTTTGTTTTGACTGCTTTTAAAAGCTTTAACATGAATTAATTTAAAGAATCAGTACAAGTCGTTGTAATCGCTTAGTTGTGGCGACGGAGTGTAATATTTTGGCAACATCAATGATATAGTAACGTCCTTTAATAAATAAATAAAAAAAAGATCAATATCTTTAAATACATAATGAGAAATGAATAAAACTATCAATTTAAATCCAGAATATTATCTAAGTAGATTTATTATTATGACATTTGCATGAAAATTTAGTTAAATATAAAATGAAATTCAATAAACTAGATATTTGAAAAGAACAAAATAAAATACAAATATTGACAGGTTTTCTATTAACATAAATTGAGATAGAATGTTAACAGTACAAACAATAGCATTTTTACAGGTAAGTAAACTATGTGTTAGATTTTTTAAAAATTAAAAATTTTTTAATAACTTATATTAAACTAGATAGTTAATTATAAACTACTTACTGGAGGGAGATCGTTTAATCATAGCCTTTGTGGTATCTTCAGTTTGCTGAAAAGCAAAATCTATAACAGATCTCATTAGAAAAAGGATAAATTTTTGCCTGAATTGACTTTCAATGAATTTCTTGAACAATTATTTATAGTATACAACTGATGAATCTATCTTAACGTTAAAGCTTCTCACACTTTGCAGAGAACACGCTCACTCCAAAGTCTACAACAAAAATGACTTTTTCCTGGTCTATAAGTCACACTTGTTAAAGGCCCAAAAGGCGGGGAAAAGTTGCAACTGGAAGGCGGAGTTAACGCTAAGAGTGGGGGACGTTAAGAGGATGCTATTGGTTGAAGACCCTGCCTCTTCTCATTGGCTGACTAAATCTGAGTAGAGTCATTTCTGGGAATACTGACTCGGACGGTTAGAGTCAGAATCATGAACGCGAAGCTTTTATTCGATTTATAATGAAATAGTGGATAAAATGTTAGAATTTTCTATCGAATTTCACATTAGGAAATGGCAGAAGTTTCTTGATCGAGATGCACATTTTTGGTGATAATGATTTGACTTAAAAAATGATTACAATTATTTCTTAACCAATGATTTGGTCATAAATGATTGAGTGAGAAATACTAATGATTAAAAGATCCCACATGTCCAGGCGTACAATAAATGAATGGTAAATAAAATTAATTAATTACATAAATTAATGGTATAATAAAAACTGCTAAAATCGTTTTATAATATGGCACTAGAACAATGGTTAAAATTAGTATTTCTAGAATTTTTTAAGGAAAATTTAATGGTGGTATAGACATACTTTTCAAGAACTATCTACTATATCCTAAGTGTTTTCTTTATTCAGATTTATCTAAGTCTAAATCGATAGAAAAACATATTTTTAAAACCACATAGTGGGCTGCCTGTTGTTCGAAAACAAAAGACATTTTAGATATGGTAAACATATTATCATTCACATCACAAATTGTCTTCTGGGAAGGATTTCCAAAAATAGTGAGCAATATTTTTGTGTCGCAAGAGAAGAAACCTGGAAAACTTTCAAGCACCCACCTCTTCTGACATATATGCTGAAGGAAGAAATCCGATATCCATTCCCCGTTGTTCAATAGTTGCTGGGGTTAATCCGTGAGCTTTCACTGTGAACAAAGGTGTCCTATCACAAAGCTACTACATAGCTTATCTTTAGATTTTACCGAAATAATATGTGTTAGAAATGCTCTGATTGTCATTTATTTCCCTATGGGTGATATTGTCTCTTTGTAGAACAGTGACGTCCGGTAGATTTTCATTCAGGGTGTGCAGAGAACAGCAATAATAATAAAACCATAAAAAATGTACATCAAGCACTTCTCTAACTTTTTATAATTCATTTGTACACAAAATCCATACGTCTATCCTCATTACTAACAAAATAATCAATTACATGATCAAAAAACTCTGGTTTTGACTGAAGTAAGTGTAACATATCTTTTTCTATTATTATTTGAGATAAATTGTTTAATCTATTCTGGCTCATTATATTGCGTGCATAATTTTTGATTCTTTTCAATTCTGAAAATGATCCTTCCACGGAAGCAGTTTAAAATGGAATTGTACAAATTAAATGTGCCAATTTATTTACTTCGCTTAGGGCATCTGCCAAATCATTCAGTATTATATGCTGAATAAGTTTCCATTAATTCATTTTGTGGTATGAATCACTACGATAAAGAACGCATAATTCATTGATTAGCTTTACAAAATCGAAATGTTTTGCATGAGCGTTCTTTAACGAATGAAGGCAGTCATCCGGAAATTTATTTTGATATTTCTTAAAAAAAATTTAAATTCAATAGCTCAAAAAATTGGAGCGAATTAAATTTTTTAAAACGAACATATAACTAATTATAAATAGTATCCATTATTTCATAATATAAATTTTTAAAATGTTGGTCTGCACTTGAGTTTTGTAAATTTACACTACTTTTTTTTAAATTTGGGGGACCCACTACAAAAATATTCTCTTCATAAACTTCAAAATGCAGCAGAAGTTCGCATATTTTGAACACTCCCTCTACTTTTTGAGTAGAATATGCGATATCAAAGTTAGTTTTTTGCAAAATAACAAATAGAACATAACTAAGCACTTTGGCAAAAATATTTAGGTGAAAATTACCGTTAAATTCTTCAAAACACACGTGGTAACTCTTTGCAATATTTATTGTATCGTTATCCCAGCCTTCTCGATTCTCAATAATATTTTCAAATGAATCAGATTCTATGGTATTTACCAAACGAGATGAATAATTCCAACTTGTTGTTAGCTAATTTTGGAAATTTTATTCTAATAATTTCATTTAAAACATGATTTCTTTTTGTAGACACCGAAAAAGAATGAGGCTATGCCAGAAATTGTTGCAAAAAATAATTTAGAATCTTTTATAAACAATACAGATTGCGATAGAATAAATTAAGTACATGATCGCAACAATGCACAAACATAGCTTCTTGGAAAATATCTTTTACTTTTTTCTGCGTCCCATTCAGCGCTCCTTTCATGACTGTCGTTCCATCATATGTTTGAGCAATCAGTTTGTTCTCACACCCACAACTCAAAATAGTTCTTGCACAACATTACACAAAGCTTTCGCTGAATGATCATCACTAACATCTTCAAAATACAAAAATCTTTCCACTGGTGCACTACAATTATTAACATATCGTATCACAACCGATCATTGCGATTTGTGAGATATGTTGGATGTTTTATCCAGCATATAATAGCAACGAATGGCGTTTCTTTTACCTCATTTCTAATTTCTGAAATTACAATATTTTTATGGATGCAATAATATCATTTTGAATTCTATTATAGGTTCCAGAAAATAAAATTGCAGTTCTTAGATGGGTTGCTAGAAGTAATCATATTTATTAATCAAAGTTATTATTTCTATATAATTTCCTCGATTAAGGAAATTTATATTCTCATTGTGTCCACAAAATTCATCTTCTTGTTTTGCTAAGTATTAAACTACATCTATTAATCTCTTGAGAATATTTCTATTTCTTGTTACTTTTTCATTGTGTTGAACAATCAATGAAGCCTTTTGTTGACCTAACATTAAATGTATCCTGACAGTACCAAATGTTTTTAATAGTGTTACGGGATTTATGTGAGATAGTGTTTTTTCAGGTTTCTTTGCAGTTTCGTGGAGATGATTTAAATCACTATAGACTTGTTTTATCCAAATATTCTTATCCTTTTCAATTACAATAAAAAAGTAAACATGACCAACAGCACAACTTGTTCAATTCACTACAACTGGTTAACCATTTAAATTTTTCATATATAGATTTTCGAAAATGTCGTAAACACTTTTAAACTTTAATCTAATGTTTTGCGATAGATTAATATCCGGCATCGGTGTACTTAATTTAACTATTTCGTTTTTTGTAGTAACGTCTCTCCTCGAAAATGGATTTTCCAATAACTCTTTTATAATTGAGGCATTTGAGTTCTCCATTCGTAAATGGGTTATTTATCATTAATATAACTTTAAAGAATACAACAAATAAAATGCTTACCTTCGAGTAGTCTAGGTATAACAATAAAAACAGTTAAACTTATGAGAACTCTACTAGTACTGAAGCAAAAAAATCATGCGTTATATGGTGTTATACCAGCTGCGAAAAAGCAATGCTTCGGGCTTCCACGAAAAATTGATATTTTCAGCAAAACTAGACAAAACAAAAACAAACGCTGCCCACCGCTACTGTGGCTCATCAGGATATTCATTGGTGCCGACAAACGGAACGTCTATTCCACGTGCAGAGGATTTCTCTGCATGCTGGCACAATAGAACGAACTGTTTCTTGTTCGGTCAGTGAATTAAATTATATTTATTAAATAATTAAATATAATTTAATCCACACCAACAATTATTAATATTAATTGTTTTTAACATTTGGCAATCATATATTCTGCGAAAAACATGTTGACAATTTTTAAAAATAAATCAGGGATATGGTGTTACAGATATAACTTATATACTGTATTCAAGACACAATGAATGATAAAATTTGGACTATTCTGTTAAAATTCGTTTCTTTCTTGTCAAACAAAACAAAATTGTTTTTCAGCGAATTATTTCTATAAATGTAATACATCACCGCGAAATTACTTAACCACACTAAAACATTTTCCTTTATATTGATGAAATACTTCTTCTGTATTTCCATGAAAACAAAATCTGCGAAATCATATGGCCAGTTACTTAATTACAAAAACAAAAGTGCTTCAGTATATAAGTCCCCACCTCTAATACAACTCATAATAAACCGTACCTTCGGATGATTCTGAATACCAAATGCAGGAAAAATAACTGCACTTGCCTCAGTGCTATAGTATGCTGCTTATTTCACCAGAAGCCCATACATATAAAGCGTGATTTTCTATTAGTGCGTACCATCAAAACTTTCTAAGTTGGTTTGCTTTGGAACGCGCTACGTGGTGCAGCACATAGTACCGCACGCACTGCGGGAATACAAGCAAGCAAATCAACATAATATTTGAATATATTATAAATATAATATTTATCATGTACCATATAAAAGAGATGGGTAGGCTTAGGTGCAGAAAATTATTGTCTCCCATAATTTTGCCAAGGTGTGCTGTGCACACCCTGCACATATGGAATGCAAGCCATTGTTATAGAACCAGTTTTTGATTGAATACTTACACGATCAATCTCATTTAATGTCGATCAGTTTTACCATTCTTTGTTTTGAATATCTGTTTATAAAATTTATCTCTTTTCTCCCAGGTGGTAAATCCAACTCAATTTCCGTGTGTCACTTTCCCGTAAAAGTAGTTTCCTTCCAAATCAGTTTCTTTTTGTCTGATCGTTCTTGTATTCTATACCAACTCTGTGGTTTTCCCACTGTCAGCTCGTGAGATTGATATCTTTATCTCTTTTCGTACTTCTTTGCAAAGATTTACTTATCTGCTAAGAGCATTAGAGCTTTAAGAGCATTAGATATATGGTTTTCTTCTTAATTTCCACCACATCTAAGCTACCTTTCTTTACTTTCATGAATACCAGTTGAAGTATATATTGCTGGAATTTTTATATTTGACATTTCAGATCAGAAAATTTGTCAGTTATACAAACTTTATATAATATTATTATCTGTTATAACCAGGTTAGATAACTTTACTTCATTTGCTATATCTAGTGACAATTTCCTTGTTTGCTTCACAACCTTGTTTCTGCTTTGTTTTTCTTACCAATATATAAGCTTACATTTTAAATCTAAATATATATAGTTTAGATTTGGTTTTCACTCCTATTTTAATTTGCCAGGAGTTTTATTATTTGCTTGATTGGCAATATATATTGTAAAATTACTAAAAAGTGGTGCTGAGGAAAGAAAAGAAACAAAAATAGTGATATTAAATTTCATATAGTATAATATTTAAAACTTTTTGTGGGGAATGAAAATATAATGCAGAAGCTTCATACTTGTATTAAGAAGAAATGAGTTGTATTCTCATTGAAGTGTAAAAAACAAATGAGGAAAAACTGTCATTGTAAGAACTGAAAAATTATTACAAAATTTGAAATCAAATGAGTAACAGTAAAAAAGTAATTTTAACAATAAAATAAAATCTGCACACATATTCTTTGAATATTACTTGAAATATGTCTTCTTGAATGTGAACGGAAAAAACCCATCAGATTCTAATTTTCATTATTAAAATGTTACCATTTTAATTTTTAAAACTCTTATCACAATTATAAAAAATTCTATTACAAAAACTTTCTTCTATAGTTTAGATATTTAATAAAAGTTGAAGACATTAAAATAATTTTCGGTTTTCGAACAATCAACAGAAATGTCAGTTATTAAGATTATCACCAACGAGCAAAGAGTAGTGAAAATATGATATTAATTTAACATCAGATGTGCACTGAAAGCTTTTATTTGTTAATTTTAAAAAAGTGTATTAAATATTCAATAAATGTATTGACAAAATTCAGAATTCAAAAATATCTGAAAAAAAAAATAAGGTTGCAGTAACCCAGTGGCTTCTGCTAAGTAAACGATTCCATTAGTAAAATAATTATGCCACCAGCTTCTTCCATGTGACACATGGATTAATAATTAATATGACTATATAATTAAAATAATGATAAGTAACTATATTACAGCTGGGGTTCTTGACTTTATCAGACAACGTGCATGACTAAACTTTGATTTAGATTAAATATGGACATTGAAAAGCAAATAAGTGCCTCTCAACTTGTTTAGTGGTCAGCGTGCCTGAATGCGGATAGGGAGGTCTTGGGCTCGATCCTCGGTTCGGGCATGGATGTACTTTCTCTATCTATCCTGTCTTTGTCCTTTCCTTGATTGAATGGGTTGTGAATGGTTACTTATACCCTGTAAATGGGTACCTATGACACGTGTGTACTGAGGAAGTTGGACTCCACACTAAAATGTGGTTCAGTTGGAAAAATGGAACAGCGCACATGACAACAAGAAAATAAATTACATTTTTGGAATTTGCAGTGATTAACCAGAAATTACGATGAATTTTCATATGTATAAATAATTTGAAAATACAGATAAATAAACAAAGGAATTTAATTTTTGCTTAATTTAATGGGCAGATTTGATTAATATTTTATTCGCGAATTTAATTAATTAGTTGATTTAAAATGAACATGTACAAGTTGCTTTAATCATTTAAATCTTTAAAACAGCACACAATTAAAATTTTCGCTAATGGTAATTTAATATTTTTAGTATTACATTGCTATCGATTAAAAATATAATTCAAAGACATTAGTTAATGCTTCTATTTTTTTGCACAAATTATTTTATTTTTATAAGGAATTCATTCAAACTTGCAAGATTAAATTTTAACCTATTTGATAAATCTTAGATCTCTTCTTAATTTACATATGTGTTTGAACTAATGAATCAGGTTAAGAATGCTTTTTCACATGATTAATTCATTGTCTAAAACATTTTTCAATCACTCTCAATGATAACTCGTCATGTATTCCAAATTATCTGTCCAACTATACAAAGCAAACAAAATTGATAAGAATCAGGTGAGCTGTTTGCCTTCTGAGTGAAAAGAATTGAATTGTTCGCTTCTAAGATAAAATTTTGTGGAAAAAAAAATGATAACAAAAAGCTGAATATCAATCTCAATGATAATAGGAAAACTTTTATCAAATATTTCATCTCCATTTTTATTCAATTTTAAAAACATCTGAATTTCATTACTTATCATTTGATTACCATTGTAATAAATTATTTCTTTACCCATACCGCAATAAGAAATTCTAAATTTTACTTTTGCTGTAAGAGAACACAACGGCCTATAGCTGATTTATGAAGATATTACTGTGGCTAGAGAAACGGCTTTGTTTCTAACATAATGTACATAATGTCACTATGTATTATTTGCTTAGTTTTTGCTCCCACACGTTTTATTTTGAAGCCTCGTTGTTTAGTGGTAGCCATCGCTCTCCCAAGACACAGGTTTGTGGTTTGATCTTCAGGCTGGGCAAGGTTGATCCAGCCTTTTATTTCTTCAGCGGATAGATAAACTGGTTGTAATTTTTATACTTCATTCGAAATGCAAATATCCTGCATATTATGTCCTATTTCGACCTAAAAATTCATGGATACTAGATAGGAGATTTAGTTGCTTATTATCCACCTACCTACTGTATCTTCCTCTTATGATCCTACCTATTACCGGTTCAGGGTAGGAACTGATGAATAATAGGTAGGAGGTTTAGTTGACTTAAGGTGAAATGTTGAGCGAAGAGTTGTGAGGTTAGTCAACTATTTTCTTATTATTTTTCTGTTTGTGAAGTTGGGAATTTTAAGGGAATAGTGCTATCGTTAACACTGTGTAATAAAAAACCGATATGTCGAAGATTGTCATAAGATCTTCTTTTTATTGTCCACAGTATATTATAACCGCCCGAGAAGTCTTTCAATAGATAATAAACTTTATTCAGATGTCGCAAAGCAGGAAACCTGGAAAACTTACTAGCACCTAACACGACAATAGTCATACAGGACACAGAAGCATAACACCTATCTCCTGTAGTTCAACAGAGGCTGGGATCAAACTGGGATACCTCTAACTTATCAACAATCTCTAAGACTACCTTACAAACTATGAATTACTATGTCCAAATTGTCTTGTGACAAACACTATGTGACTTGACACCTTGTCATATTAGAATTTTCGATGATTATAATAGGGAAAAAGTTTATGCAAAAGCAAAATAATTTACTAGCTAACTAATCTTTAAAAAAGTGCCATTTGAAATTAAAAACTCTACATGGTTTTCAGTTAAAGAAGACTTACTATTAAGTTTATGCAATTAACTTCAATTTTTTCACGTGAAATAAATTTTTAAATGTTAATAATTTCCTTCATAGCTATAAAAAATAGGAATTTAATTGATGAAAAGAATGAAACTTTTTTTTCAATTTCAAGAAAATGACACATTTAATTATATATTGTTAAATAATGTTTAAAATGCTTTGTTAAAAAAAAAATTAAATACAAATTTTACCTCATGCAAAACAAAAATAATATGGTAAAATATGGGTCTGTGTGTTTTTTAGTTAGTTAATAAGGAGTTTTTGTGGTATTTTAAATATGAATAAAGAATATACATTTTTGACGAGAAAGATCTGGAAAACAATTTGCATGTTAAAAAGTAAATCCTATCTATTCATATTCATATATATATATATATATATATATATATATATATATATATATATATATATATATATATATATATATATATATATATATATATATATATATATATATATATATATATATATATATATATATATATATATATATATGAATAGATTGGATTTACTTTTTAACATGCAAATTGTTTTCCAGATCTTTCTCGTCAAAAATGTATATATATATATATATTAAATATATATACATATATACTCACACGCATACAGAGAGAGTGTGTAAGTCTTGTTTGAATAAGTCTTGTCGTAAAAATGTAACATACCATTTTGGTTTTCGTTATGTCTCATATGTCTGTGATTATTTTATTTATTTACGGAAATGATTGTTAAATATATTTTTTTTAAAAAAGAAGCTAATTTATTTTTCACTCTCTCTATACTATTCATATTATTTAAGTTGATTTTTAATAATATCATCCATGATACATTTCTTAAAATTTAGTTCTGATTTCCTTTTTACCAAGTTCATGAGAAAGAGAATCAGTGCAACTTGAATTAAAAATCAAATATCGAAAAAATGCAATATCCTAAATTAAATATTGCAGATTTCCATTGTATACACTTTAAATTCTCTCATTTGTTCAATTGCTTTTATAAATGTCAGAAAAAGATAGTGTCGGCGAAGTACTTTTTTTCTTTCTAATGTGCTTATATATATCATTCAAATCCCTAGTTTTTAAGATTATCCATTTCAAGCTAGGGATTCGAATGATTTATTATTTGGATTTCTTTCGAACTTCATTCGAAAGAATGGAATTAAGTACTTACTTCTTTGTAAAATGATCGATTGGTATGAGCATAGACAATAAGGAGCCATGTACTGTTCTCACGGTAGAAGAAATCAAACCCCGCTGTGCACTTTCTTCAGACCACTTGCTAAATCGGTCATTTTTCTGTTACACGAGCCACAAGATGGTGAGACACGAGGAAAAACAGTTCAATCTCACAATCCTCGTCTTTCTCTATCCCTTTTTCTTTTGGGCGTTGACTCAAATTCTTGGAAAAAAGACGATCTCACGGTAGTTTAGTTCTTTCTTCCCGAAACGCTGACCAGAACATCCGATACTTGCATGGTCAATACTTGTTCACGTTTAAGACGGTAATTATCCACACTCACATTTCCTGACTAGATGTACTTCTTAAAACATGAAGGGTGTGAAACCACGAAAATTTTCTGGTTATTGGGAATGAGTGGTCCACTGAACCTGCAGGTGGTTCCCACGTAAACAAGACAATAAGTCAAAGAATGAAGCTCATTTGTGACACTCCAAATATCCATATAAATATTTAAAGAGAAGTTAATAATAATGAATTACCGTAATCATTTATTATAAGGATGTTAATTTAGTTAAAAATAATTAATTGAAATTTTTATCATCATTTATTAGAAACGTACGATTTTTATTTAAGTAACATGACTTGAAGAAAAGCAATAATTTTTATTGATTTATGAAAATGTTGGCATCGAATTGAATGTATTTTATTTGTTCAATTGTCATATGCATGTTGTATTAAATTTAAAATAAATTTCTTGAATTTTTTATTACTCTCGGATAATAATTTATCTTATAATAATTTGTTTTTCATAAAAATATATTTAGATGCAATGATTTTATGCTTTTATTTTGTGAATTTATCTAATTAAGTTAAATTTAAGCTTTTTTATTTTCCAAAGCTATAGTATTTAAAGTGTAATGAAATGCACATAAGTAACATATTATTAAGTAAGTAACATAGCACATAAGTAACATAGTAACTTGTTTTTATATATTTTATTATTTTTGCTTAATAAGCATAAAAAATTAAATTTTGCACTTATATATATATATATATATATATATATATATATATATATATATATATATATATGTGTGTGTGTATTCATTATTTATCAAAAATAGATCACACCGAGTAATTTCTATGACTATATTTCTATAAAATTAGACCGTATATAATTAAATATATTTAATATATAATTCAATTTCATTTATATATTTTTGAATTATAAGATAAGAATTCTCTGAACATAAATTCAATGAGATATTAATATTGAATAAAATATTATTAACCCAGCGTCTTTTATTTTGTTTAGTTTTTATGTCCTTACGAAATTAAAGTCAATTATATTTTTTATTGATTTGAAAATGTTATTAATATTACTTTAAAATGTTTTAAATTTTTTGATATTATAATTTAGCTCTAAAATTCAAAATGTTAAATAAATAAATAAAAAAAAACGGAATTTTAATGTTTTGTATTAAAATTCATTAATTCATTTTTTTATGTAAATGACTTAATTATTAACACTAAAACTTATATCAAATAATTTTATTTAAAAAACGTACAAAGTAAAGTGTTATTTTTCCAGATAGAAAGTTTCACATGTATTTAAATATTAATATTTAAAAAAATTAAAAGAATATTTCTGTATTTAAGCCAAAGGTTTTTTTTTTTAAGTATTACAAATTTATAGCATTTTTAATTAAATTTATTTATTTATTTTTGCCATAAGTTACTTTATAATTCCTATTCTAACTTTAAATATCCCACATAAAGCCAAACAAATATGTTTAATACTTGTGCCAAATTTTAAGAAAATTGGTTGAAAATTGAGAAAAAAGAAGTTTTGAAAGTCCTCTTAATAGTGAAAATCCGATCAATTAGAAAAGTTACATATATTATATACAAGGAATAAAACAATGTTTATAAAAATAATCACCTATAATATGAAGAAATTTCTAAATGAAAATATCTCACAGAAAAATATTTCATATATTTCACATATAAGATATAATTATTCTTATATTTTATTTGTATGAAAATTTTTTAAATATTAAAGCTTCATACCATGTAAATTGTAAAATATTAAAGCATTTAATGAGGTTATGTATTATGTAATCTAACTTTTCACAGTCTAAATTTCCTTTTCTATAAGAGCATAAGAAATTATAATAAATTTCTTTTACTGCTGTTGTTTGTATCAGATTTAAGTTACTAAAGGTGTACCAAACAATTGACGACAGTATGAAATGAAATACTGGGAAAACAACCGAATCAAAATTTTGATGAAGTCGAAAGTAACCAATCTATTTCTACATATTTGTTTTTAATTTTCATTCATAAAGTTAACTCGTATAAGATAAAAATAGTTAATAAAACTCTTGTAAAACATACACTATTAATCAGTTTATCACAAAATTGATAATGGTCTTGAATAAAAATGATTGTTCAATCTATTAAATCCTATATTTTTCTAAAGCATAGACGTCAACTTGTTTTTCTAAAATAGTTTTTATTAATTTACCCTTAAATAAGTACTCAATCTTTGCTTCTAACAGGGTATTAGAAATTATAAAAGAGTAAATCGAAGATTAATTATAAAATTACCTGCTCAGGTATAAATAATAATTGGATGATGGAATGTATTAGGGTTGTTATAAATAATTACATAATGTCGTTGAAAAGATTGTAAACTTGTGCATATTTAATATTTTACATTCATTAAAAATTTAGTGTTAAATCATCACTAATGAAAATCTGATAATATATATAAACCTCATACACTTACCTTTAAAAAACACACATTTATTAACTCTATCATGATATTCTTCCACATCACAATCTACTATTAAGAAATGATTAGTATTTTTGTTTTATTTTGTTGTTAGAGAATCATTTTTTAATCTAAAAGCTATTTCGACTGCAACTAATCGCTTAAAATGTACGCTGAAGTTCTACAAAACATCCACACCTATTAAATGGAAAGAAATTTAAATAAAAAAATTTTCCGTGTCAGATTTTGTAAGGATTTTAAAATGTAATCAGGATAAAATATGTGGAATTAAACAAAGTGTGTTGAAATTTTTTTCTTTGATGAAGTAAATTTTAATTAATTGTAAACTATTTTTAATGTAATGCAGATGAATGAAAGTGTTTTTCTCCGCATTTTATAATATGTAAGCGAATAAATATCACTGTGAGAATATTTTACATTAATGCTAATTACAATTAAGCGATATTATGAATAGATTTCAAAAAATTTTTGTGACTAGTAGAATATTCCCAAAACAAGCATTTTATTTAAAGTATGCTTAACGCAAAGTTATTCTCTTGTTAAGAATGTTTTCATTCAAAATTAAATTTTGTATGTCCACCCAATCTGCAATAAAAAATTTGAGTAAACATTTGATTTATATAAATTATTATTAACTTAATATATTAAGATCAAGTATACTCTATATAATTCATGCTAAGTTCAACTTTACGACACAAATTTTAACATGTAAGCATAATTTACTCTCAGTTAACGAATAAAAAAAATGACTTCTGTAGTTTTTAAATGTTTAATATCACTTGTGTTTTAGTATGACTCTTTTTTTGTGTTGTTTATATTACTCTGAAGGCAATTATTGCATTATATGTAGAAGTTAAAATATTCTATTGGGAATGTTAACTGTAAAATATTGATGTTTTATTCCTTTCTCATTAAAAATCTTTTTCTGTTACTTAAACTAACGAAAAAAGTTGCTAATGCTTTTCCTTTTAAAAGCTCATTACAGAGTTTTTACTATTTATTTGATAAAATTAATGTGCATTCAAATTGGGATTATTTCAAATGCTTTTCTTTCCCCAAAGGAGGGCTTGTCAGGACCACACAAAGAAGTTAACACGTGCTGCAAAAGAGTCACCCATTCTACAACAGAACATTCTTGAATGCATACAATAGAACACACAAGCGTAAAAGTGTTCGGCTGTCATTTTGATTGAGCTTCGTTATCCTCATCTTTCTCATCAATCTTGAAATAATAATATGTCACATGACGTACAAGAATTAATAGGTTAGCAAGGCGTGAAATAACATTATTTTCTTTTTGTGGACTTGACATTTCTTTGAAATATGTGAAGTTCACAAAAAAGAAATAATGTTAAGTTCACAAAAAGGAAATAATTTAAAGCATCACCTAAGAATGTCATAGAAAATTAATTCAATCTAATACCGCAAAGAAACATTATATATGAACGGTATTTACAAAAATGTCTTAGCTAGGAAAAAAAAAAAAAAAACTGCACTTTTTCACTTGTTTTAAGTTTTTTTAAAATTATAAATATTTAAAAATTGAATTTTTTTCTTAATTTGAGACTCTTTTATTAAAATATCCATGTAAAATAAGCAGAGTTTCTGTTATAATATACTAAAACATAAATTTCAATTACTTGTTAGAATTTTAACACATCATTGAAAGTAATTATTTTAATATATTTTGCAATCCATTAATGATATCAAAGTTTTTGTGTGATTCTGATCCATTATGTAATATTTTACAATAACAAAATTTATAAATACGAACTTTAAATATAATGTAACAATTATGCAAGCTGCAGAAATTTCATGTTTATAACTTGTTTAAAATAATTTCTTTAAATAAAATATAAATTACATTTTTAATTTAAATATTTCATTTTTTCTAAATAAGAAAATTTTTTGAAATGCTGAAAAAATTTTGCTCAGTTCACGTTAATCAAAAACCCAATTAAAAGTAAGCTAAAATTTTAAGCAAATAGATTTTAGAAAAGCTCATAATTAGATGAGTAGTATTTAATAAGTAATTATTTTTTGTAATTTATGATTATATCTATAATTATTGATTTATGGATATCTTAATACTTATTTAAGCTATTGTTTCTATAGCATAATTGACTGTTTGATTAGGTACCATAGAAAACCTTTTTAATTACTAGTATTCCACATTTAAGTGAAAATAACCCTCATTTTCACGCCATTTTTCTGTATCGTTAATGGAAAGCTATGCATATATTATCTTTCAGATGGTTTGTTTAATTTTCATTAAGCATAAATTATTTGTGTAAACAAAAATTAATGTTAAACATTATATTTTATTCATTTATGTGTTTGAAAAATTCCATTATTTCTGAAAATATACTTTTAGGAAAATTTTTATATAAATAAATAAAATCTTCTAGTTAACTTGGTCAAGATGATGTTACTTAAACTTCGATATTTTTTCAGTCTCCAATACAAAAATTGGTCGTAAAACAATTTCATTAGTTAATGTAGTGGTTATTTATTGGAAGTAATTTATATAGTATGATTCATTTTAAGTAATTAGTATCAAGAATTTTATATAATTTGCTGTAGAAATTGAAATCTTAAAGTAAAAGGTAAAAATTTGTACTTTAAAAAAAATAAACACCGCTGCAAATCACTAAAGGTAAAAATTTAAATATTTTTTTCGTAAAATAAAAATCAAAAAGTTAATTACATTTTTCATTTAAAAACTGATATTCCATTATAGAACATAAATAGCACAAAATATATAACAAACACAATTTTCAAATAACACAGAATAGAAATTTCATATGAACATTTTACAAGAGAACTAAAGAAAAATAAATAATTCATTTTGCTCAGACCAATATTTAAAATAAATACGTATTTATTTTATTTTGAATAATTATTTTAATTATATATATATATATATATATATATATATATATATATATATATATATATATATATATATATATATATATATATATATATATATATATATATATATATATATATATATATATATATATATATATATATATATATATATCAAATATATATTTAATTATGCCAACAAAATTGGAAATGAGATAAAAGAAAGGCATTTAAAATATAAAAGAAAGTTAATATTTATGGAAGTACAAATTTTATAACATGATTTGAATCTTATGAGTTACTAACTCATTTGTTCCAAAACATTTAGTTATTATTCTAAAACCTGTCTAAATCATCAGATTATATTAGGTAATCACTCTTTGATTTACCAAGTAATAGTGTAAACAAACAATTTCGACTGAATAATTTTATTTTTAACATTTGAATGCTTTCATCGTAATAAAATAGTTTTCTGTTTAATACGATGAAAGCATTCGGACGCCAAAAGTGGTGCTAATAGAATTCATCATAACAAAAATAATTTGTTTCTTTTTGTTTTGACGAGTTCTATTAGCAATATTTTTAAATATGATTTTTTTTTTTCGAACAGGATTTTAAACATTTATTTTTTGTACTTGATGAAATCTTTATAAAAGTCTTGTGAAAGAAATTGAGCCAGAATTTTACCTGATTGCTTGAATAAATTAATTAAATATATATTTTAAAATTTTAAGAAATATACGTTTTTAAACGAAAACATTGATTTGTATTTTACTATTTGATTAACAATAAGTAGCTCTTTTCGTAAAAAAGTGAGACATCTAATGCATTAATTTTGATCATGTGTCTATAATAGAAACATAAAATAATGATACAATTTGTATAAATAAATATTTACATTTAGATTTTTTGAATCTGTTAAGTATAAAAAGAATAAAAGCCCGGAGTCTCGATAAATAAAACCTTAAATATTTAAACTTTTACTAATAATTTTAATTTAAAAAGCAGAATTTTTTGATAAATTAATTAATGTTTAAAGTTAAAAATAAACTGTTTCAGAATTATTGCTCTTTAGTACATCAGAATAAAATGATTTTTAAAATTTAAATGTCTACTTACCTTGACGTCTTGTTAACTTTAACTGCGTCTTGAATATATAAGAATAACATCATATACGTAGTTACAATGATAGATATAATACTATAAAAAGTGGGTCTCTGCTTTAAAAGAACATGAACTTTTAAAGTATGTCCGCCATTTGAAATACTTTACATGGATTTTAGATAAAATCACGTGTAGGGTTGCCACTAATAGTTCGAAAAAATTTCAAGAAAATCTCGCCAGGAAAATCTTAGAAGCCCGGCAAAGCAAAATACTTAGATTAATTACTGACTCAGAGTTTTACTTTAGAAATCAGCAAATAAGAGAGAACTTGGAAATACTGCCCCTAGCGCGTTACCTCAAATTTCTTGCATTTAATTTCTACCATAACATATACACAATCAACAATAGTGAGATTTAGGGTACTGAACTTTACAGTCCTTATAACCTAATGCATTTCCACAGGCCCAGAGCAGAATAAAATCTCTCACCAATATCTCCATTTATTCACATAATTCCAAACGGAAAAGAAAGAATAATAATAATAATAATTAATGGAAATCATATCTCCACCTAAATGAAATTCTGTGAGAAATCTCATTCTAAATAAATTGTGTGCATTCTGTAAATATCTCAATTTTATTTAATCTTAAACGAAAACAAAAAAATAAAAAAAATAAATAAAGAAAGAATTTTGTCTTTGTCTTCCTTTGTAAATATTCTAACGGAACTTTGTTTATCAAGAACTATTGTTATCATCCTGTGTTTTTTCTTTGTAACTCCTTTGTAAGTATTTTAACGGAACTTTGTGTGCTTTAAAGAATTATTGTAATCATCCTGTGTATTTTCCTTATCTTTTCCTTTGTAAATAATTTTAACGGAATTTTGTATGTACCAAGAATTATTGTTATCATCTAAGTGTTTATTACTAGAATTACTCAATTATACTTAGTCAAAAAACAAAAGTCATGTAGAGTTCATTCAGTGGGAGCACTTACCACAATATCTTTGTATTATTCATTATTGTACATTTTATTTCTGATTTGTTAATCACCAGGCCAAGACTGTTCAAGAACTCTAATTCATTAGAAAACGAGGTACATGGCCGGGAGGCTACAGACCTCCCTCAATTCTAGATTCTCACTCACTCAATGTCAGAACGGAGAATTTGAAAGTAAAGAGGCACGTGCTTAATAAGGAAGGGGGGAAACTAGATATTGAGATTGATGTAGCAGTCCTGAATGAAAGTTAAGTGGTAGTAGTGTGTCATCAAAGACATATTGGTGTGGTCCCTGTCATACTCTTCGTCCATGTGTTCTGACTCTATATAAGTAGGTGTCATCTGCTTTGATGTAACGATAATCGATTCGTTTAACCTGTGGTTAAAGTAAATCCTTTTCATTTCCCACGGGTGAATACACAATGTATTTCTAAAATTTATTTTCTTTTGCAAAAGAAGCGGTTTTTAACTGCAATCGCATACTGCTCAATGAATTTAAAAATCAAATATGGCACCACATTTTATTGGCAGTCTCATATTAAGCTATATCTGTGGTTATATATTCATTTTTAACAAAAGAATTACAAACACATAAATGATCAATAAAAGTCATAAATTTATACAAACATTAAAAAGTATGCATTCATTCTTTAAATAAATCAAAAGGGCGTTTTTGAAATTTTAGAGATTCATGAGAATGAATTTACAAGAACACCACCATATGTACAAGTAGTTTTTTTAAGAAGATTTTCATTAGATGAAATATTATAAGAAATTCATTCTGAAATTCTCATATTTATTAAAATCTTTACTGTTATATCCATTAACTTTCTTAATTTGTTTCTTTTATCAAAAAAATTTTATCTTCTTAAAAAAATGTATTTGCGTAAAAGAAATATTGCTAAGACTCATTTATATTGAATGCCATATTCATCAAAAATTATTTTTAAGTATTGTGGTTGAGTATTCTTAAATGTATGCAGAGATTACTATATATTTTTTTTTAAATAAAAGCTTTCATATTTTAAATTTCAAGAAACTTAAATTGATCAACTTTTTTTTTTAAAACAATAATAAAAAAGAGTATTTTAATTAAAAATTATTACTAAACATTTTTTGGCAAATATAAAAAATAATTGTGTATTTAAAAAGCGCATTTTATTTGAAAATTGGATTAATTAATTATTTAATAAATTTCATTACCTTTTCTAGATATCACACTTTTAACCGAAAATAACGTTAAACTTCGACTCAATATTAAGTCAACAGAATTAGTGCAAAAAAGCTTTGTCATAGTTATTTAGGAATCATTCGTCAGTAATCACCTAACCGCAACCCCGGGTTTTATTCCCGTCCGAAATTCCCACGCTAAAGGAGTGTGTACATCGCGAAATCACGCGAAAGTGGTACATGTCGCAAAAAAATGAATTAGCGAGAAAAAAAAAATGATATTAGAGCAGAGGATACCACAAAGTAATCAGTTGATCCTGACAAACGGTATAATAAATAAAGTAAAAAAATGGAAATCACATCACCCACAGGAAAGCCTCCCCCAACATTTTATAGAGTACGAACGGAAATGAAGTGGGGGCGGCACGTGTCGGTTGCCGAGTGAAACAAAAAGCCAGGGAGCTTCATCGTTTTAAACGGGTGAATCCAGCTGTTTGTAGGTGAGTATGGGTGAGTGGTAGATGAGCAGGATGGTTTAATGACTGATATTATCCCATCGATTCCGGCCAGGTGGCAATAATTTGGGAGAGGGGAAGAGGAAGCTTCAGGTGAGAAAAGAGGGATTTTTTGCTTAGAGTAGGGAATTGTTGATTTGAACGTTATTAATACCAATGTTTGAAGGACTTTTAGGATAAAACATTAAGCAAAATAATTATTTAAAAATATTTCCCATTTATAAAATTATTTTTAAAGTTGTTTGATTACTTATTCATTTTTAATTCAGAAAAATATTTTTTTTGGAATGTTTGCAAGATAATAATAACGTAATATATATATATATATTCTAGGAGAAAGACCACATACAGCAATTATTTCAGATAATGATATTATTGTTGTTAAAATCTTAAAAAATATTTATAGAATGGTTATATACATTGAAGCAATACACAATTATTGTCACCCAAAGTGTACTTTAAGATTTTCTTTTGTTTATTAAATGATTACTTCATTTAAAATTTAATCATAAGGATAGATATTATTAATAAACAGAAGTCACATAAATTAAATTTTAAATAAAATCCTTATTTTTTTTTAAAAAAATAATTAATGGAAAAAATAGGGTGAATATTCACTTTAATGAATTTTACATTCATTTAAGCCTTTATATTTTATTGACCATCTTATTTTAATATTTGACAATTTAAATATATTAATATACACATGTTTTAAATAAAATTATTAATTTCAAGATAGATGATCTCAGGTTTCAGTTTCTCTTTAAAATCTCTACTCAAAGAAGCCACAAAAAATTTTATAATTTATTAAAAAAATTTCACAAAATTTTTACTGCTTAATTTAAATAAAAATAAAACAAGTAGTAAAAAATTAATTTTACTATCGGTAGATTTTGAGAATTTTAAATTAGGTAATTTGCTTGTAAAAGTAAGAGTGGGTTCTTTTAGTTTTGAATAAGTAGTTTGAATTGTTAAACATCACTAAATAATATTTCTTATATTAATTTTCATTCAAAGTGAAAAATTTTCGTACCATTTTAATTTACTCAAAAGCATTATAAAACGTTAGGAAGAAGTCGATTTTTTTTAAATCACGTGCATACCTTAACGCGAAAAAGGTTTCTACCTATAAAGACTTTAAATACCAAATAATTTATAATATTACACGAGACCCTGAATAATTACATTTTAAATCAAGCCCCACCGTAATCCCATTAAATTTGTTCTCAGGAGAAAATCATGTTCATAAAGTAATCGCGCTGAAGGATTTTCATATTAATCTTCAAGGTATAATATTATTAAAAATATATATAATTTGCTAATTTATAGTTGGTTTAATTTGACAAACATTTTTGAAGTTGCAAATAACTTGTTGGAGTAATATAATTCTAAGAAAACCATTGACCAATTTGGTTGTATTTTATTTTAATATAAATAATTATATTAAAATAATACGTATTTGTTTGTTTGTAATAATGTGAAATTTGTTTTAGCGAAAATAGTTTACATCTTTTCATGTGTTAAATTCGTTGATAGTAAACTTGTAACAAATTACTCATTATATCGGAACACATATTTTCATTTTTATTTAGTTAATATTAAATAATGAGTAAATAATATATTTTCTGCCACGTGAAGCACTTAAAGGAAATCTAAATATGTTTATCAAATAACAGCATGCTAGTGGCCAGGTATTACGGGATTCGATATAAATAAAAAAGACTGGGGATAATTACTTTTGCAAAATCCCTACGTAACGATAAATATTTTCCCTCATACATGTCTCATCCTTTCGCTTCATTGCATTTTAACGCTCGAAACGAAAGGATGTTATTTTTTTAAATACTTTTTCCATGAGAGTTGCCGGACGGCATTTCACGCCTCTTGGCGATGGGGATCGGAAACTTAGTGCGCCAGTTCTTGCTTCCTCTGTGAATTTTTACGTGGGTGCATTGGGGGAGGCAAAAGTATTCCAAATGATTGATCGCAATGGTTATAGATCAATGTAGGTACGGTGGGAATATATCGGGGGTTTGTTGAGATGCTGCGGTGACTTTGTCATAAACTGTGCTCATCCACCTGATGCCATGTGTTGGACGAATTGAAATCATATTTAATGGTATGATGTGACATGTAGTAAATTCTCGTGGGAAACTATGTGAACCATAGCGAATAATCAACTTGTTGATTAAATTGTCTTTTTGTTTGAAAATCGTTTCGGTGATGTGTTTATTTAATCAATATTTAAATTGAAAGATTAGATTAAGAAATTTCAGTTTTTTTTTTTCAAATTACAGGAATAAAATATGATTAAAATTAGCACTTCCGTTTGATGCAAGTAGCTAAAAATCCTAATTCTAGCAGTTGCTAAAAATCCTAATTTAGAACAGTGTTTCTCCACCACCAGTCCACGAAATATCCAGCCATCTGCCCAAAATCCAAACTTTATTCAGTTGACAACCGATATTAAGACAGCAATTACATTACAATAACAATACTTTGCGAGTTTAGAAAATAAAATGATCGATGAGGAAAATATAATAAACTGGCAACTATGTACATAATCGCGCCTATCATAAATTGCCATGCCATATACTCAGTGTACACCAGTTGGTGTCCCTGTCTGCCCTAAGTATTATTGGTAAATTGAACGCTGAATATCTATCATAATGATTTATAAAATAATTTTTATTCTCTAAATATTCTTTAAAAATGATTTTTGTCTTCAAAACTTATTTTTGTGAAAAAAATTACCCCAATGGGTCGAATTATTAAACTTACCATTTACCGAAATATTTTACCGGTCCTTGGAGTAAATCCAGTTTAGAAACACTGCTTTAGATTATAAAAGACTAAAACACTCATAAAAAAATTATTGAAAATTGTAGGGCTTATTAAAAAAATTGAAAAATTAATCTTGTCTTTAGAAACAAATATTTACTGTTGTGAACTTAAGAAAGATTAAAATGTGTTATAAGCTTATCTGATGTGTATCTAAAAAATCTGATTTTTTTTATCATCTTCGAAACACATTTTTGGCTAAGTCATGTATAATCTTAATACAGATAACTAGGTAAAAAAATATAAATCATTAATTAAAATTTCACAGTTATTTAATAATTAGAATTGAATACTTCTAGCTGTTCTTCAGTTTTTATACAACTAAGCTAACTAAACCTTTAAAAAATTCTAAATTTGTACTTTTACTTCCCAAAATTTCAATTTTTAAAATCGATATTTCCAGCATTTGTTACTCATTTTCTTATAGTTACTCATTACATGAAAAAATATCAACTTATAACTAAACGATTTTATTTTTTTATAATTTTTTATTATGTTGGAAAATTTAGTTAATTGTTATCATAATATTTTCCCAAATAGTAATTGATTCAGGTTTCCCAACACAGATGACAGTCCCTTCTCGATACATTAAATAATGCATAACTTTAAAATTCATTTAATTGTAAAAAAGAAATATTATCTATTGAATAAAATTTTGCGACTGTGAAATCACATGCTCTTTAAGCTAGATTATAAGAATAATTAAATAAATTAAGCATTTTTTAATTATTTTTATGGTTATGCTATTTATTAATTTTTCGTTTCGAAACCAGCAGGGGAAGAATTATGCAGTTAGAAATCGCGTAGGATATGCAACTAAATTTATCCTTTTAGTAACAGTTAACATAACGATAGTTTGTAAGTGGCAGTTTGATGACTCAACATGCTTTAATTTTTTTAAATTAAAATATATCATTGAAATCATAAACACTTTTAATTTGCATGAACAACGAGATTGGATCAGATGATTTCAAATAAATATACAATACAATTTCGGATTAAAATTAAAAGAGTAAATGTTTCTTAAATTATGGATCTTATTAACATAAAATGTAACCATAATCACAAAGTAAAATTTTAATGTCAGCTAATTTATATGAAATCATAATTTGTAAATTTTATGATTGGAAAGAATACGTTTTTAATTAATTATGTATTTAATAAAATATTTCGTAATCAATTAACAATATTAATTTTACATAAAGAAATTAAATAAAAATTCATTGAAAGGTTATTTTTCGAAAAACTTTTCAGAGAATAAATCATTTTATTTAATAAGTAATATTTTGCTAATAATTTATATTTTCTTTTTAAATAAAAAAGGAGAAATTTAAATTTCATTTTAACAAAAATGGAATGACAAAGTAGCACATTCCAAAAAAGGCAATTTCATAAAACTGAAATATTATAATGTAGCCTGTCAGAATATAGTTAAAACACAAATACAGAGTTTTCCTTATGGGTCCTTAAAATTTACATCCTTAATAATTAATGGTAACGTACGTAAACTCCAACAAGTTTCGTTCTGAATGAAATGAATGAATGCTTGTTAAGTAATTTATATCACATTGCTTAGTAATTTAGTTTTTCATATTTTACTCACAGTAATTTCGATTAGACAACATTTGGAATTACAGCATCATGAATTTTGTCAGTTATATCAAGTTTACCATTTTCAAGAACATCTGTATAATTAACTGCTTGAATGACATATTAAGCATGCATTACCTCTTAAATATAATCCCAGAAAAAATGATGTACGATCAGGTATTGAAGTAGTGAATAAGTATAGTGAAGAAGAGATATAATGACAATATGTGAGTGTGCATAGTTTAATTAACAATACTTTGTAACAAATTATTGTAAGTAAGAATAATCAATTTTAAAACTTGGGGTTTAAGTAAAATAATGTATAATTTCTGCTTATAATAATAGTTGATGTATAAAGTAGTGATATAGGCAAAACTTTTAAATTACATCATTTGTATGCAATAAAAAAATCAAGATTCAAGACCAATATTAGTAAATATCTTATTGTTATAAATGTAAGTTTTTGAAGGGGATGATATTAATTTAGGAAATTTCATTTAAAAGCTGACCATTTTTTCAGGTGCATTGTGTATTACCTTTTACGGGTAAAAGTATATACTTTTATTGAAAGTAATCGTTAACTAATTTTTTTTATATTTTTGATATGTTTCTAATTTATTATTACAATTTATATATTTCGGTATTATTGTTAGTAAAATTGTAGATTTGATAACCTCTAGATTAAAAGTAACAGAAAATTAATTGCAAGAAAAAACTATTCCCGATTGAAAAAATCAGTAGAATGCGATATAATTTAAACAATGAATTCAAATTTTTATTTAGCTACTTCGTTGAATCAGATGATTTTGAAAATTATTTTTACTCCACTACTATATATTATAAAACAAATTACGATATTTAAAATTGAGAGAGCAAAATATTTTTATCGATGGCTCGGTATGTATATCTTTTACAATTAAATGATTAGTAGATAAACTGCTCCATCTCAGCACAAAAAAAAAAAAAAAAAAAAAAAAAAAACGTTGTGCCAAATGAAACGAAAGTATTCTGGTTTAAAGAGTCTACTTAATATATTCCGACAATGAGAAGCCTTTCAAATGATCCGACAAACGTCCATAGTTTACCACAAAATTTCCAGACCTCCCATCATTGTTGGCGGCAAGTCGGTTTCTCCATCTGTTCAGTGAAGTGGAATATGACTCTAAACTGCAACTGCAGTCGCGTTGCTCATCCACTTCGTATTCTTCAGGAAGGAACACCCAGCTTGTTTTTCTCGATGCTGATTTTCCATTTGATTGCAGTCGTTTGCTAAAAAAAAAAAAAAAAAATATTGCAATAGTATTTTGTTCATAATACTATTTCAAGGAAACTTATTTATCAGCTTTAAAAAAAAATCCTTAGAATAAATATATTAAGGTGAGAAGAATAGAAAGAAACGTAAAAAAAAAAAGTTAAAAGAAAATTTTTAATGTTGGCATAAGCAAGGCAATATTCTTAAGATACAAAAAAGATTTTTTTACAAATATTGCAATTATTAATTTCGAATATTAGTTAAAGATTTTTTTTTTTAAGATTTAAATCATCCCTGCCGATTTAAACTAATTAAAAAGTGGATATTTTATCTTTTTCCTTTTGCTTTTCTTCTGTTCTATTGTTAATGCGTTAATGGCTTGAATCAAAGAAAATGGCTTCTCAAGCCGATGCTGTGGTATTTATATAAGAAATCATTTTATTAACAAAATAAACTTGGACAATATTCTCTAAGATTCAAGGCAAATAAAATTTATCACAATTCTTATTATAATTTAAATAATGAGAAAAATCTTTC
The DNA here is from genome assembly GCA_030067965.1 of Latrodectus elegans. Taxonomy (NCBI): domain Eukaryota; kingdom Metazoa; phylum Arthropoda; class Arachnida; order Araneae; family Theridiidae; genus Latrodectus; species Latrodectus elegans. The sequence continues at coordinate 88,960,741 of CM057819.1, forward strand.
AATGGTTTCAAAGATTTTAATGAAATTAAGCGAAAACAGTAAAGAAAAGCATTCTATCAAAAGTATAAAAAAACTTGTATTTGATTGCTTTATTTTGATTCCACTTTAAATAATACACTATATTCAAATATAATTATGATGTTAACGGATTTAGCTCTCGTGATTAATTTATTCTGCAATCGAATGTCTAAAATATTTGTTATTATTTTAAAATATTGCTTTTTTTCATATTGTAAATTTGGAATAATATAACATTGCTAATTTACAATGCGAAAAAAAAAATTGCTATGCAGAAAAACGCATAATATGGAGACATCCACATATTTAAAAGTTATATTAATGGAATTCTTGCTGTAGGACTATTATAATAATTAATATTTATTCTTTTATAATTTTTATGGGAATTTCTCGGTTGATCTGTGGTTTGGGTACCCCTTTCTCTCCAAATGGGCGATAGAAGCACAAAGCGTGGTAACCCTAACTATTTCATCCTAAATGCACTCCTTGTGGCAATCCTGTCTTTTTTGTTATACAATATGTGTATTTTTTGTTATACAATTCGTAAAAAAACCATTATTTTTGTTTTTGTTACCATGTCAATGGTGGAATTCGTTAAAAACACCGATTTCGTCGCCATAGAAAAGCCGTTTTGGCCTAGTGTCTCTCGGAGCATTCAACTCCACCAGAAAAGACGCAAAAATGCGCCAGTTGGCGACTTTTTAAAAATGTGCCAAACAGGGAACCCAAAGCACATTTTCACCAATTTCTAATTTCACTGAAATTAATGTTTAGTACTATATCTTGTATTATTACACGCATGAAAACATATATGATTATTCTAAATGAGAAAGCATATTATTTTTACTGCTTTATGGACATTTTTTTTAAAAATGAAATAGTAATAAGGAATGAGTATTTTTTAATAAAATATAGCATGATAAATATATTTTTGGAACTGTTTCTAATCAAATTAATTCACATGTTTAAATTAATTTTTTTTTAAACACTTTAACACTTTTTATAACATTTTTAATTTCAGAATTATTTACTTTTGAAATTGCTTAAAAATCCTTTATATATATATATATATATATATATATATATATATATATATATATATATATATATATATATATATATATATATATATATATATATATATATATATATATATATATGTTGAGATTTCATCAGAAAGTAGATATTTAAGAATCAACTTTGTAATTAATTTTTTTTTAAGAATAAAACTCTTTTAGGGTATTACTAATTAAAAAAAAAAACAATAAGATTTGGATCTTTTTGAATCTGATAAATTATTTATCTTCTGAGCTTCTTGCTACATTATATCAAGGATGAAATGTTTTTGGCTCAACGTTATTAATCAAAAAATTTGTTATATCGTATTGCACAAGTCTGATCAATTTGAGAAAAATATTACATGCAAAGAAAAGAAGAAAATGTGCAATAAAAGAACATTCGCTAAGAAGAAACGACATGTGTATATTATTATTCAAGGCAAAAATGTGTATCACCACTTCAAATGATTTCATCTTTAACGTAATTTATGCTTTCCTGATGATGTAGTCCACATGATGAATATGTTGATTATATTTTTTTGCTTATTTCTTGTAGAATAAGATTCTTTTCAAAGGATTATTGATTCTTTTTCAAAAGAATCCATGCCATGTATTCGAATGAATCATATAGGATTGATTCTGAGAAAATCTCTATACTGTAGGATTTTTGCCAAAGCTGCTGTAGTCTTTCCACGTTTCTCTTCACGTTTCAAGGAAAATAATTATCAGTTTGGGAATAGTTTAGAAACTGAACAAAGGAATTTTCCTTTAGATGTCTTTTTTAAAATTTATCAAAATTTAAAAATTTTATTTTTAAGTTTCAGATTAAATCATGAAATTCCGAATCTAATTTGATCTAAAATTTCAGTCTGAAAAAATTGTAAACTATGTTATGATATTAAAATATTTTTGGTTTTGTAAAAGTGAAATACATTCTCTTTTAATATGTCAACTCTCGATTTTCAGAATTTGAATTTTCTTTTGTGTGTATTGCTATTAAGATATTTATTTACAATAAAATTTCCATTTATTAGCTGCAAAGTATGTATTATGAAATGTATTAGTTTTTACTTATATATTTAAGTAAATAATAAAACATTTAATTTACATATTAATTTAATGCATAATGCATAAAGTCGAATAGAAAAAGATAGTTAAATTATTAAAGAAAGAGAAAATCCAAAATGTTTTCTGAAAAAGAAAGATGTAATAAATAAATTTGTGAGTCTACAATAGGAATAAAAGGACAAAATAATTCATTTATGAGATCCTAATAAATAAATAAGTTACTTAGTGATCCCGAAATATAAATCATTTTTACATAAAGCATTTCCAATATTAAAATTGAATAATTAAAGTATTGAGTACCAGCATAAATTTAAAATGCATGCAAAGCAAATATAATTTATAGTTGTTTTTAAGTTTACAATCCTTTGGAAAAACAGTGAAATAAAAATATTTATTCAATATCTAATCAAACAAAAACAGATGAATAGATAATAAATGAATTCTTTATTATATAGATAGGGTTTCGTTTCCTAATAATTATAAATCATTTTGAATACAAAACTGGCACAATGTTTTAAAGAATATTTTAATTTTGTTAAAAAAATTACTTGCGAAAACTAATATAAATTGTTGTGAATAAACGTTATTTTCTGTGAAAAAAACGAGTGATTAATAATCAACAATTTAATAACGGATTATATTGTGTAATATAATAAAATATAATTACTAACATTTCCCTAACATAATTTTAAATAATGATATGATTTGGAAACTATATTATTGAGGCCATATTATATAATTAAAAAATTGAATTCAGAATCCATTTAGCATAAATATATGAATATTATAAAATATATTATTAATACATAAAAGGTAAATTTTTTTAAGAATTTACATGTTATTAAATGGTTTTGTTTTCAACGATTTCATTGCAACAAAATTTTTATTGAAGGATTCAAATAATTTTGGTGTGTTAGATGATTATCATTATAAAAAAAATTATATTTCTCTCTATTTCTTTGTAAAGATACATTTGGTAGATTATTATAGTTGAAAAAAAAATCTTATGCCAATCTAAATGAAATTGGTTACTTTCTATTGTATCCCCGCTTTTAATTATAAAGAAATAGCATATTTTTTACGGAAAAGCGCAAATAATAATAGATACGATAGTTTTATTGACTCAAAATTTTATTTTAAATTTTATATATACTAAATCGAATTTTTTGTTTTAAAAAAGTGACTATAAAGGAGAAAACAATTGTAATTAGCTAAATGCCAAACAAAGGTAAAGCTAGTTGGTGCAAAAGATTGCTAGTTGACAATTTTGTCATTTAAAAGAAGCATTACGGTCACAAATCACCAAGGGCAAAAAAACAGCTAAATACAGCAAAACATAATTTTGTCTCATTGAATAAAAGATATTATTACATAATACTTACGCAATCGATTACCAATGTGATTTCTAAACAGCTTCCTCCAGAAATAAACATTAGCATTTACGTAAGTTTAATCAATAAGTTTAGTTTATAAAATTTAAATAAGATGTTTGTATTATTTTTTAGTATTTTCTGAAAATATTAACATTTTTAAACAAATGCATGGTGAAAATGGAATAATTATGACAATAATTTATGATTTCTTTTTGTTTCATTTAATGGCGATTATCAAAAACGGGGTATAATGGAAAAGTACATAAAATTGTTATATAAATTAATATATATATTTTATTTTAAGGTTGAAAATTAATCTCTAAGTATTTGAGAAACTACATGAAACTGCATATGAATAATGATTCTCTCTTTTTTATATACATTTTAATATCTAAGCATTTAATAATGTTATTATATATATTTCTAAAATAAATTTTCCTTACTCATTTCATTTAGAAATTCAGGCTTAACATTGAGTTTTACTTTTTTACGTAAGAAATAGATAGTTTTCTGATAAAAACAAAACTAATAATAATGATAATAATATATGTATGGAGCAAAGACATACTTTCACCTTCGTGGTGCTCTGATAAAAACGAAAGAATCATCCTTCTGACTTAAATTCGCATAGCCAAGGCATAGCTAGCTTGGCTTGTCCAAGTGTCATAAGTAACAACAACTACATAAATTATCTTTCTCCTTGGTATTTGGAGAATGCGTCTCCATATCTAAAATTTGCAAATTAAATCTTCTCCAAACAATTTTTTTCAGATAAAAGGGATTCCTATTTATTGTTCTTATATCTTTTGAATTGGAAAAGTAGTTTTCCAGAATTCAGTTCTCATTGAAATTAATACAAAGGTCATAAAACTAATTTTCCTTATTTTTCAACTATTCGTCATAAAAAGTAAAATAATATGAGATATTTCAAATTAAGTAAATATTTTCGATGATTGATTTTGAAAATAGTAGAAGATTATGTTATATTATATGAACTTCAACATATTTAAGATGAGAAACATGAAAATATGGCACTCAAGCTCTAAAATGATTCCGAAAATTTTATAGAACTTCAAACAAAACTAAATTTAATTAAAAATTAATATATAATCAAATACAAATGTTAATACAAAAATATTAAATTCTCCGTACATTTATATTTATTATTGTCTCAACTGGAAGTTTAATGCACCTAAGCATTTTTGTATTTCCGACACACACTCAGAAATATGAAAATATTTAGATTCTTGTAGTATTGTAGGTGTTGCTTTAAGTATGATTTTTTAATAGTGTAGAAAAGGGATCCCCAAAAACAATATTTTATTATTGGAAACATCTATGAATTGAATATTTCCTAGAATAAATTTTTATCTCTTTTTTTCATTACTTGCAGGAGATATACCATAAACATTTTTAAAATCTATATAAAATGTGTTTTTTTTAATACTCTGAAAATATTCATAAATTTTATATAATACGCTAAAAACATTTTTAAATTCTGTTTTTCAGTTTCCATGCTTTTATTATAAAGAACTATCATATATTAAAAGTGTATATCCATTTTTTAAAGCAGAAAAATCAAAGATTGGTTCAATAAAAACGAACGAATAAAGATTTTGAGAGTTAAAGTACTGAATTACAAAACTAAATACATTTCTCGATAATTATTATAACTGTGAGAAGGAAGATTTATTTTAATAAATATATGAAATGTACATCCAGCAATCATGATTTTAGAAGAAAATTTAAAAAATTACAAAATCGACTCTCACATTTTAATGAGTGAATAATAACTTTCATTTTTCTGCAATTATTCTGATACGTAAAATGGATTACGATTCGATTTCATAATACATCAAATTTAACATGTAAGTTAAATTTTTTTCAGGATAATTAATTAAATGTACTCAAAACAGTCTTAGCTATAAGCTAATAGGTGATAAAGAGTAGCTGCATTAGAATTTCTGAAGTACTTCTTTGCTCTTAAAGTAGTATTTAACCAAATTTTAAGAATGTTCAAAGCAGTCTTCTCAAACATCATTGCATTTTCGTAGATGAATTTTCCTTAGCTTTCAAAACTGCATATCACTAATTTCTCAAAATGAGTGGAAAAATTTCTAAGAGTGAGATTGATAGGTAATTTATAAATCTATCAATCTCATCTGCAGAATGGAAATAGTATTCAATAGTAAATTCTATCTTTATCCCTTCATAGATACAATTGTTATCAGTGATTAATAACACAAGCTTTACAATATTTATTGCTAACAATAATCTTATACATTCTTCGTACTAAAAATATTGTGATCATTGTAAAACATTATAAAGTTATCTATGTATAGTAGTATGTCTCTTTTAGAATGAAATTGATAGGGAATTTATGACTCTATCAAACTCGTCTGCGGAATAGAAATGGTGTTCAGTGGCAAATTTCAAGTGTATTCGTAGATATAATTGTTTTCAGCGATTAATTATACATGCTTTACATAGGATTTTATAATAATGATCTTATAATATATATAATAATGATCAAAACATTGATATAACAATTATCACCTATACTCTTCCTCCTAATAAAATACTGTGATCGCTGTGAAATTCTATTAACTTATCTGAATACACATTAGAATAAGATGGATATTCATTGTAGCTAACAATGATCTTATATACTCTTCGCACTGAAAAATATTGTGATCTTTGTGATCTATAAACTTATTTAAATATAGTAGTATATTTTTCTTAGAATAAAATTGATAAGGAATTTATGAACCAATCAATTTTATCTGCGGAAAAGAAATGGTGTTCAGTGGTAAATTCCAAATGTATTTTTTCGTACATGCAATTGTTTTCAGCTATTAATTATACATGATTTACAAAGGATTTTATAATAATGATCTTATAATATGTATAATAATGATCAAAACATTGATATAACAATTATCACCTATACTCTTCCTCCTAATAAAATATTGTGATCGCTGTGAAATTCTATTAACTTATCTGAATATATTAGAATAAGATGGATATTCATTTCGAAATAAATTTTGTATATGTTGAAATCATTTTTCTCGATTTAGCTCTCCTTTGAAATAATAACATAAAAATAGGCTTGCAAATTAATTTTACTTTTTATTCTGAAATTTATTCTACCCTAAACTACTTCTAATTTTCCAATAAACTGTCTGCTAGGAAATATATAGTTCCTATTTCCATATCAAACTATCTCTTTCTCTCTGCTATCTTTTCTGCACATATCGTCTACTAAAACATTTCAGAATTAAATTTTGAAATATCAATATTTTACATGTGTAACTTCTATTTATGATAGGAAGAAACAAAAGAAATTTTTTAAGGGGTTGATATTTTATGAATTACTTAAGAATTGTTTAGTTATTGATGTATGTTATTAATTATATATAGTTTAATATGATTAAAATCTGAGCACTCTTGGCAAAACAAAAAAGCATTTTTTATCACATTTTTTAAGGAAAATAAACGCGTGAAGTTTTTATACCAGAGTCGGCGTAAAACATAAGCACAGTGACTTAATATTACTCATGTTTGATGATAGTTATTGTTCTGGAAAATTACAACAAATTGTATTAACAATACCAATTAAACAAACAATATTTTTAAGTATCAGTATTAAATATAATTTTATAGTTGTTAATACTCTTATATAGTATATTACATTTTTTCACTTAGTAATCTTTAAATCATTTAAGCACAATAATTTATTCCTTCTTCTTAGGCATATTCATACTTAGTTTGAAGTTCTATATTTTTATCAGCAAGGTTGGCAATAATTTCTGGATTTTTTTTCTTTTTGGCATACATGCTTAGACAATTTAAAAAATGTAATTTTATGCTTGTGAAATTTTTTTTTAAATTTATTACTTCCTTATAAGAATAATTTCTGAAGGAATCAAAGGAATTACATATAGTTACTTTCGAGTTTATCTTTTTAATTAAACTTTTTCCCACCAATCTAAAGAAGAATGAACTCTATTGATTAAAATTGCCACATCTAAAAATGTCATGCTAATTATATGAAGTATACATGAAAGGTAAAGGTGGTAAACAAATGATTATTCACTCAACATATTGGTGTAAAATAAGTGGATGTATCAACAAGAAAAGAAAGAAATTGTATGACTGACTTCTCATTTCAATACAATTCATATTCCTAGAAATAATACTCAAATTATATTCGATTATTATTTTTAAGAAAAAAGGCACTGTGATAGCTTGTGTAATAAAGATAAATACATAGCTTTATGTTTTTAATTTTGATGGCTGTAGAATAGTAGCCTACCATTATTGCGATTTATTGTTTTGCAGGTCAACTGCTCGCATCAATCTGGTTCCCATGATTGACAGCAGAATATAGAATAAATAAATTTAGCAAGGTGAAGTGGGATAACATTCTGTATCTCAGTTGCTTACTATCACTAACAGCATGTAACACAAAAATACAATCCACTTAAACTTTGTAGATCATACTTCTTCTTCACCAGCCCTGTGATATAATCGATACATAAACATTCAATAAATTATAATTATTTAAACTGTATCTGGCAACAGTTGGTGCTCGTTGTTTGAGAGTTTACTGGTATGTAAGATTAGATAGCTTATGGAATTCGTAAATGACATTTGTAGTTCTAAATAATAAGAGTTATGTTTAATATTCTGATTATGTCTTTTTAATAAATAGCAAACATTACAAGCCCTGAATCAAGAAATGAGATTATTCTTAAAACAAACATCTCTGAGGAACAGTTCCATGACGTTTGCAGCAGAATTATTTTGGTTACCCTCAATGCTGTGTTACAGATTATAGCGCCTATAGTGGTGTGATAGACGACGAATCTAAATTTAGAAACCCCACATTTGTTTCAGGGTTTAATTAGGTCTGTTTTCAGAATCCAGCTTTTGCTTACAAAATCATGATAGTCGCATCCGTTTTGGCTACATCTTCTGGAAAGCACATTGCAAACGTCGATTTGACATCATTATATAAGACCATTACTTACAGTAATTACATGAGATGGCTTTACATACACCTCTAGATCATCTCAGTTTACAATTATGGTGCTTTACAAAAAATGCAGTTACATTTTCATTGTGCTAAGGCCCTTTTCAATTCTTTATTCGAGCCTTGAGAGGTGTTGCTTTTTAGCAGGATTATGCGCATCATCATGTTATAATTACTTTGGAATCTTACTTGAGGTAGAAAAATCTTAGCTTCTGCTTTGAAAAGCAAGTTATTCAGTTTTGAAATAATCATTGAACTTAATAATAATGAATTCATAAATGTTTTTATCAATGATTGCAGAGAGATTGATTTGTCACCATACAATAACCATTACGGTCAATGTGAGCTGTAGCATCGTTTGAAGCTGCATTGGCAGTTGCTACTGAACATGATACCAAATGTCTATTTGACTCAATGCCAAGACTTACACGAGATGTTATTATTGACAATGATTGCTCAAATAGTTTCGAATGGCAAGTAAAATATTTATTTGTAATGCATCAAATATGAGAAATTTAGATATTATTAATGATGGGAATTATGGAATGAAACATTTGAGATTCAAATTCCTTCAGTGATAGCTAATTAATAAGGTATATCTGCTTTTCGTCTTGACTCTCATCATATTACTTGCTAGATCTGAGTTGCTTTTTCAAAATTTAAATATCTTTCAGGTTATAAATTTAGATCTATGGGATATTTAATGTCTAAAATATCTTTCTTGTTAACTTTTGATTTTCTAAGGAGTTTTTTTTTAAAAAAACTTTTTAAGCAATAAACACACCCGCAGTATACCACCTATATGCGTTGGAAAAATATAATATTCTGTTGTTTAATTTCATAACCTAATGTTATTTATAAGAAATTTTAATTTTTTTTTTAAGAAGTTATTATTTAGATAACATTTCTGAAATAAATTCCAAACAGACTAATCCAGAAATAAATCATTTCAGTGTCATTTAAGAAACACTTTAGGACAACATTTATAAAACTTTTGTCATTTTATTGTATAATAAATTAGTAAAAAAAATGAATAATCAAAGTTTAAAATTTATGAGTTTTACTGTGTTCTTAGAAAAACTATAATAACTTTTCTTGTTTAAACATATTTCAATACAAAAGGAAAAGAAACTAGTCAATAAAAGGCTTTTCTGGCAATTTATTAAGTTTTTAATAATGAACTTGTATAATTTGTGTGTGAATACTGCTTATACATTTTTAATGCAATCTAATTATATTTCATCGCTCTAAAATAAGGTATTATATAGCAGACAATTTAATTTAATGAACTACTAATGTTTTTATTTAATATTTTACTTTTAACGTAAGTTCTGACTTTTTGAGGGAAATCGCCGATTTAAAATATCGTTTGGAAATGGAATGTTTGCGGAAATCATTCCATCTTTCTATGGATCGAAATTTCTCAGTACATTTTACTTTCAAAGGCAGTGGTACCGATCATAAGTACCTTAAAGAAAAATAAAGAGGGAACAGGAAATCTTGCGGAGGACAGGGACGATTATAGACTCTTTATGCATTCTGTGCATGATAATTCGTTTCCTTCTTTCGCACAGTATTTTCAAGGATTTGGAGGGTTTTTCCTCCCATAAGATGTTGGGGAAGAGTCTCCCTTCCCCTTATCTTCTCCCTGGATTTCAGAATCCTCCTTCCGGGGTGGTTGAAGAATTTGATTCCTCTTTCGTCTTGTGGTTAGAGAGAGCGAGATTTGTAAAATGTTAAGTGGATTCACAGGTGCATTGAACTTCCAAATAAGTCATTTTCACATGAGCATCAAAATTCTCTAAAAATAAATATTTTTATGTGTTTAGTATCTCAAAGTTTTTTGTAATTAATACTGACTTATACATAAGGAAGTACTTTGGTAATCATTTTATGTTAATTAAATATAAAAGTCAGAACTTGAAAATTTTTATATATTTTTGTGATTTGCAAATTTGTCTTGGACATCAATCGGAATTCTTTGAATATGAAAATAGAAATAATCAATTTATAAGTATTTCTATAGAAATATTTTACAATATTCTTTAAATTAAGTTTATTAATTTAAAATGCCATATATGCTTCATATCATTTTTAAATTCGGAAATTTATGATTTTACATTATATAGTATTGTGGCTTGTTAAAAATGTTTGTGTTTATAGCAATAATAATAATCATAAATAAGCAACAAATATTGATGCTAACAAATGCAGTTGTCAGTATAAATTATTTATGTTGGCGGAACTTTAATCAATTTTAAATCATATATACAATACATTTACAATTTAAATAATAAGAAATTCCTTTATTATAATGTTTCAATGCCTCTTTTATAATAATTCGTTAGAATCATAAATAGAAAAATACGATCAATAATTAAATTTATTATGGTTGAACTTATTGAATTAACCCATATCAGAAGGATAATAAAAGCTATTTACAAGCAATCGAGCAGATTAAGTTATTGTTATATGAAGAATTGTGTTAAAATTATACACCTTGAGTGTTTTGCACTGTAACTTATGAAATGTTGTATTTACAGGTTTAAAAAAATTATTCCATTAGAAATTTTAACTATCATCAGCTTTATAAAAGTGATTCTACTTTTATTTATATTTTATATATAGAGTTTTTTCTCTGATATAAATAAAATTTAATTGCATTTCTAATTTTAAAAATAATTTGCCAAGCAAAAGGAGATTTTTATTTTCCTTAGTCAGAGTAATAAATAAAAAAGGAATGCTATAATAAAGAGACTCATGGTGATGAAATATTTTCATATATTTCTTGAGTGATGGATTTACTTGCTTAACGATGATTGCTGAATCCATTAGTTGATTCTGTGGAACTGAGAAATTGTTATCATGTTGTTCGTAATAAAAAGCATTAAATTAGATCTTATCATTATTATAAATCGGAAAATTAATGATGTATTTATGTATTGGTTTAATGGGGAGGAACTGCGGAATATTTCAAAATTACTTTTGTTTATGCACATGCGTATGAACTACTTTTAAATAAACTCCCTTTCAAGCCATTAAAAAAATTTTGAAATGACGTTATAAAGGTTCAATTTTTTCACAAAATACACAAAATTTCAATTTATAAATAGTATATAAGCTCGAACGATATATTTTAAATCAAAATGTAAATGTGCTTATAATTTATTATAATTATTATTTTTTTGATTAGTGAATCAGTTAAATATTATCCCTTTTTTTATCTTAAATTATTAAATGAGCTATACTACTTTTTATTTCCATGTAATATATATATAAAGACTATGAATTCCTGTTAAATTATAACATGCAGGTAAAAATTCATGCTGGTTTTCTGATTTTAATGCTGCTTTTGAACTGTACAGATATATATATATATATATATATATATATATATATATATATATATATATATATATATATATATATATATATATATATATATATATATATATATATATATATATATATATATATATATATAATATATATATATATATATATATATATATATATATATATATATATATATATATATATATAAAGCTTTTTGATTTTTTCTTATTTTAACAGCATTTTTAGGTTTTATTCAATTTTTTTTAAACTTATCTTGAAGCACAAGAATATCCAGACATTTAAAAAAGAGAGAAAAAAAATTTTCTGCCAATAAACACTTGAATTAATCTACAATATAAAATATTATAAATGTAACAATCTTGTTGATGGGCCTGCCCTAATAAAAGAGTTATTGACGTTTTTCTTGCGAAATCCCGTATTGTATCTTATAAACGTTTGATGAACTAATTTAATCACTAAATTGAGATGAAAAACCCAACTAATAATAAAATTTTGCTTCAACAAAATTTGATTATAAAAGAAAATAAGTAACTTAAAATCATGTGTTAAAACATAAACTGTATATATATATATCACATTTTGAAGTCTCTTTATAAGCTGATAAATTCTTTATACTGTCCCTAAAGCCAATCTATAAAACAGTCCCACCACTAATGGTAGGACTGTTTTACAGATTGGAAGATCTAAGATTCAATTCTACCTACTCTTAAAAAAACATGAATGTGGGAAATGAAGTTGTTTTTATGCTTCTAGCATGCATGTTTATCAGAATAGGTGCTTGGTAAGTTTTCTAGATTTTTTCATTCGTGAAAATTAAATATGCCTCGACGTTCGTTGTCTATCTCCCATATAATTCAATATGTTAAATATTCAAATGACACCAGTCTTAAGCTGTAAGGCTATCGTTGAAATGGTGTCAAAGATGTACAAAGTCATTTATCAGATTACCTGTGACGTATACTTTTCATGCTTAATGGAATTCCTGTTTAATAGATGCTGACATCTATATTAGATACAAATAAATGTGAAGTAGCTAAATACTTATAAATAAATCGATGATATTTGCTTACAAACAGAAATATGTAAAATAAATTCATGATATAGTCAGTTTAATCATCCCATAAATAATTACGAATATAAAATGGATTAAAATTTTTCCTGAAATTAGAGCATACGTTTGATTTCTTTCTAATGGTTGTTTCAATTATAAAATTATTGACTTCTTTTTAAATAAATATAAATTATTGAAAATATTATCTTTTTTTAAAGGTAAAAAGTTTACAATTTTAAAAGTAATTTCATACATGTGTTCATACATCATAGGATATATTTTAGTAAAATTTGATTATTGAGAGAAACTTCATCATAATATTATGTTTACACTTATTGAAATAAATAGTTTTCATTGATATTTTAGTCATAAATTTTGAAAAATAGTTAATTTCTTTATACGAAAACTAGAGGCTTATTTTTTTTTTCGAAAGTGCATGCTTATATTTTCATGCTTGTTTATAACTGTCATTGTTAATTATTCCTGAGAATAGTTACAATATGAACATTTCAATGCATTAATCTTAAATCAGAGTAAAAATATTCAACACACTTTTATGAAATGATTTCTATTTTTTCCATTTTTTTTATTTTCAGAAAAATATGCTCGCATTTTTCAGAAAGTACGAAAAACGGAAACCCTCGAATATTCATCTTTCCCCACTTCCCCTCACGACTGAAAGGTGCGGTACTAGAGTAAGAAAGGAAGAAAAATAATAGGACGATCTTTTCCCAAAAATATGTTTCATCGAGTCAAAAAGGCGTAAAAACTCAATTTTTTCTCCTCAACTCTCAGCTTGGTAACTTTTTCTCTCCTACGCATGATTCAGAGTATCAATTGAGGAAAAGCGCACAAAAAGATTTCTGTGTTTCATTCTGGCAACTCAACTTGATTTCTGCATCGTTGGTTTTCATTTCACTGTGACTGTTGTCCGCTCAGCTACATGTTGCGTGGGGTGGACTTGAGAAGAGTTTCTTGAAATGTACCAGAACTTTTTTACCTTTCTTTTTCCGTGGAACCAAACTTTTGCTGCTGAAGATGTTACCATTCTGTATTATAGAACACAGAGGAAAGAAAAACATTGTCTGAGTTTTCTTTTTGTTAGCACAAACTACAATGCCATCATTCTCTCACGAGATATAGCGTGGGAAATACTTTAACACATGAAAAATTCAAATACTTTTTGATTTTTTGTATTAATTTTTTTATCTTAAAGCCTTACGTTTTGTTTATATCCTAATTTAAACCTTATTGAAGCATTTAATTTAAAGCATATAGGAATAACTCTTCTTTTGAAAACAATTAAGGCTCTATATTTGCATTTCTTCCTACATATATTGCTGAACAGGTAGTTGCTGCTTATGAGAGTGTTCCTCTGAAATCAATTAAGGCTCTATATTTGTATCTTTTTATATATATTGCTGTACAGGCATTCACGGCTTATGAGAGTGTTCCTCTGAAAACACTGCATATATTGCTGTACCGGCAGTTGCTGCTTATGAGAGTATTCCTTTGAAAACAATTAAGGCTCTATATTTGTATTTCTTTCCACATATATTGCTGTACAGGCAGTTGCTGCTTATGAGAGTGTTCCTCTGAAAACAATTAAGGCTCTATATTTGTATTTCTTTCCACATATATAGCTGTACAGGCAGTTGCTGCTTATGAGAGTGTTCCTCTGAAAACAATTAAGGCTCTATATTTGTATTTCTTTCTACATACATTGCTGTACAGGCAGTTGCTGCTTATGAGAGTGTTACGTAATAGCACGAGTGAAACAGGCATAAACAACTAAAGATTCTTAAATCTAATCTCTTTATTATAGTTTTAATTCAAACGATTATAATGATTGAATTCTTTCGAATAAATATATTAAATTAGTATTTTTAAGTAATACATAATCATTTCTTATATTTTAGTGAAATATCTAACAAATTAGAGACCAAAATTTCGTATAAATTGACAATTTGTCAGTGGTAATTTTGAAAAATGGAATTTCATGCATTTATTTATTTTGCTGCTTTGCTATCATTTTTAAATATTAGGATTATTTCTATGGAATTTGTAGTTTTAAATGTAACCCAAACATGATGATACAAACATACATGATAGATATAGGAGTTGAGGTTTATAACTTATTAGAAAGTTAGAATAGGTCATTAGATGACGCTATTCACGAAATGTGCAAGAAAAATTATAAAAATCATATGGGCTTGTATGCTTTCCCAAACAATTCTTTAGTTGCTTTTAAAAGAAAAAAAATTTTGAAGTTTTTGACAAAATTATTTATTTTTACAATAACAGAATGTTGATATTCTTAAAAAAAAATTCCATACGAAGTTAAAAATATCAAGTAAACTATATATGCTCTTCACATATTAATTTTATATGGAAAATTAAGTAATACAAAATTACTATTGTGAAATAGAAAAATATTACTATTCATATATCCAGATACAAAGTTTACTTAATATTATTTCAAAGTTAAATTTTTAAGAGAAGTGCAATGTATGGAAGATTAGAGAATAAAAAGATACGTTATTTAGAATGGATTTGAAAGAAAAATTGATTCTAAAGTAATATTCGTTAATATTATAGCATTTTTTTATACTTTGATTCAGATTATTTATACTAGAGCATTAATAAGTTTTGTACTTGTAAAAAAGTTAAAATAAACATTGCTAAAAAATATCACTGACACTATTAAGCACTCAAATGTACACGTGTCCTGTTCAACTCATAATTATTAATCATTAAAAATGCCGTTAAATATTTAATTTTTATGGAACAGTAGAAATAATTTTAGGTTATAAATTTCAAAAGAATGATATGCCGACCACCCTGTCTAACGGACAGAGTGCTTGACTGCGGATAGGGATGCCCTGGGTTCGAATCCTGGTTCGGGCATGGATGTTCTTTTTCTCTCTATCTATGCTTTCTGTGTATGAATGAGGTGTGAACGGTTGCCTACCCAATAAACGGGTCCCTATGGCATGTGTGTACTGAAGCAGGCGGACTCCACACCAAATATGATTCAGTATGAAAAAGTGGAGCAGCGCACCCCATATTGCCAGCCTAGCTGGCACAAAGAAAAGAATGGCATTTTTTTATTCTTGTATGAAATTTTTTTATTTTCCCTTTAAACGTAGCTCATTTATCACAGCATAGTAAAATCTTGTAGTTTTTCTGCAAAATTCCTAAACAACCAGTTAAATTGGATTTGTATATATATTTTTTTAAAAAAAACTTTCAATAAACTTATTAAACTTTAAGGGCTCTTAGTTAATGAAATTAAATATTGTTCCCACATAAACTAAACTGCAGTTTTTACTTAAATAATAGTCATAAACTAAAGGTAGAATATGACTCTTTTTCTTAAATAAATGGTGCTCTAAATAAAATATATTTCTATTTTAATATATATACATATATATTTTTTTAGATTTTTCAATGTTATAAAAATTTTTTTTCCTTTTGGCTTTCATCTTACAAAATTGTATATATGATAACTTTTTTTCTATTCCCTACTTGCTCTTCTTTCTATTTTTTTTATTTAATTATTTCACTATTTATTTATTCAATTTTGTATGTCTTCTCAATGACAGGATTATTTCAATTCAAATTTCTGACTATTTTGAATGGAATTTATTTTTTTTCTTCACGGAACCATTGAACGCCATCCCATGCACAAGATGAAATGATTTAGCCAAGAGAAGAGAGGAATAAGTTCTGTTGTACCAAAATCAGACTTTTTGTCGACTTATATTATTTTTATCGATCACAACTTAACCTCTGACCTCTTTCAGCCTTACATTGGGAAACGAGCGAATCAAGAAGTTTGTTATTAAAAGCCAATTCAATGGAATTGGAAATTAATCCTGCCGCAGTCCATTCGGAAAGCGTATTTATGCAGTATAATCCGGTTTCCCTTGGAGCTTAACCGTAAACCACGACTTTTTTGTTCTTTTGTATCGGATCATAAATCCGGGGAGATTTGTGATCACTCTCTTTCTTTCTCTTTTTTTTTTGTACCCCTCTACAATCGTGAATTCATATTTGCAGTAGCCCACTGTTGACTGAATTGTGATTGGAAAAACAGAATTTTAAATTGGGATTTCTGTGAAATTTTTAAATTTTTTATTTTGGAAATTAATTATGATACTTATGAGTAATAATAATATATAGGTGAGCACTATATTAAGGTTAAGCAAACTTGCCTCCTTCAGTTCACTGAATTAATCTAAATTTATAAGTTAAATTGCTTATAAAAATTTAGACAAGTTTTTTTTTCATGGCTGAGTTTTTAAAATTGTCAGATATTTAAATAGCATTGTTGTGTCAATTTCTCGAGTGTAAGAAATTAAATAGAGTTAAAAGTTATGAAACATTAAGTTGGATCAAGAAATAGTTTAAAGTTATGAAGCACTGAATTTAAGTTATGAAACAGGAAATAGCTTAAAGTTAAGAAACATTCCATGATAGTTCGAAAGTACCCGTACATACAATTTCAAATAAATTAAATCAGGATCTGGTAACTTTTCGAGCACTCGGGATTTTAACCGTATAATCATTATTATTTAAATTAGCCTTAAGGTCTCTGCGCTGGAAATTTGGAAATAAAATTTTAGAATGCTTATAACATTACTCTTTTCTATTTGAATTTGGCTTAATAATGTTGAAGTATAAATTAATTCAAATAGACACCCTACTAGAATATCAACGTTCAAGAGCCCCTAAGAATGCCATGCTCGAGGAAGTTTCTTTCAATCAAAATGGATTCTCAAAACATCAGTTAATACAAAATAAATAAAATGCATAGATGGAATTTTTGAAAGATAACAAAAGAAATTACCAACACGGAATGTATAAAAAGATCAAATATCTACTCTCTAGATTTCGAGCATCATACGATCGAATCACATTAAATGAAGGCAAGAAATTAATAAAAGTGACTCTATGCTGAAAAGAAAAATATTTCCACATTTTATAAAAACAGGTACTGATTATAACCTATAGTGCTGTATTAATCCTATTTAGAACTCCGAGGGAAGAAAAAAAATCATTGAAGTCGCCATCATTCTATATAAAATTTCCAGATGCATAATAGTATATTCCACTGATTTTAAATGATGTGGTTATAATGTTTCAAACATGAATCGATTGCAACGAAACTTAATCGATCAACGAATTGAGAATTAGATTCAACAGTTGACCTAGTAGTCATAAGACGACGGACAACACGGAAGATTGGTTTTCCAAAAGATAGAACAACATATTAATTTATAGAATAACAAAAGAGAAGATTTTTTACTGTTCTTGAGACAAGTTAGGCCATAAAAGAAATTACTCAAAAAAAATGATTAATACAAGACGCTATTGTCATATTAGGAATGTGACTAACACTGGTGAGAACTTCTTGTATCGTTCACATGTAACAAAATATGTGACAGGATTACAGTTTTGTCATTTTCCATTATTAAAATCTTTAATAATGTAAAGCTTTTCAGAGATGCCTTCCTTATTCGAGGAGAGACGAATTTCAATAAATTCTTAAGTTCTATGACCTTGAAACATCAATAGCCAGTCTCTTGAGAAAATGAATTGCGAGAGGATGGATGTGGTGCCGAAAGAAATTTTGTATGTTCGAAGGTGTTTTCTCAATGCATGTTCTTTTTATGAAACACCGAACTTTCAATACATTGCACTCAGATCGTAATTCTTCTACTGCTTGTGAAGCTAGATGTCCATGATATATATTTTTTGGCGTCAGTCGTCTTACATCCTCAACAGCAATTTATGCAATGATTTCAAGCTGCTTTCAAATCTTTTTAAGTTACATTATCATGGCAAAGGCACCTTTACCAGACATTAACCTAAGCCTTAGACGTTTATTGTGTTCTCTTCTTCAAGACCGCTGCATATTTAGCGGATACTTTGATAATTGTAAACTCATCTTAACAAATGAATTTTCTGGCATTAAAATTCAATGCTTCGGTAAACGTTTTATTTTCTGACCAGTTTGGGATAACGCTTCATCTTTTTTTTATATCTTTGCAAATTCCTGGACTCTTTTAATCCAAAAACTTGTAAATGTGGGATTGTTTTCTTATTTTTTATTTATTTTTAATATGCATCATATATTATTTTCTTATACTGTATTTAATTATTAATTTATTGCTGGCAAATCAAGCTCTAGACTGTTAAAATTGCTTATGTATTTTGTGTGGTTTATTTCTTTTCCCGGCTTTGCGGTAATGCTTCACGTTCTCTGCGCACAAGTCCAAGCATCTATGCTTTGGTTTACCGAAAGTGACTCAGCCTTTCATCCCTTCAGTGGGTTGGTAAAACTGAGTATCATGCATAGTAGGGAACTAAACACTGGGGGTTCACGTTAAGCTGACCACCTAATCAAGACACCTGCTTCGTATAGCAGGGCCCTTGGTCAAGAAAACAGATACGGGCACAGTTAGCCTTGCCCCTCCGATGGCCTGCCGTGCCGATGAATTTAGTTTAGCTTGCAAACTTTTCCCCTTGCAAGGGATCAACTGATTAAAAATGTTGGAAAAAAAAAACTTCGAAAACAAGCTCACATTTTATGTAAGACATATAAGGCATTGATTATAAAGATATTATATTTGTGCAATATTTATCTATCAGTCCCGTGAATCAATTAAAAACATAAAAAGAAAATATACATCTAAGCAAGATAGAAGAGAGTAATATCATAATTCTGGAAAATATTTTGATTTACGAATTAGAATGAAGATCATTAAAAAATTTTTTTCAAGATTTTTATATAGAAAATATTTATTTTAAATAGATACATTTTTGTACTGTATTTTAAAAATCTTTTAGCTAACTTACATCAGGAATAATTATTAAAAAATATTACTATATAAAAGGAATAACATTATTTTCTTCAAAAGGGAAAAAATCAAAATCAATAATCAAGATGTGATAAAACTTTTGATTATTGATTTTGACTTTGTTCAAAATCAATCATCTTTGTTCAAGTTAAACATATCTTTGTTCAAGTATCAATTAACTAAAATATTATTTTAATGCAGGTTGATAAATTTAATAACAACAAAATTAAATATTGTCTAAATTAGAGGATAACTAACAGAATGTATACATTTGAAGAGTTCTTAATAATTTTTATTTATATACGATTCAGATCTCAACATTTTTTAAAATAAAATGATTGCTGTGTACTCTATCGGAATTTTTTTTAAAACTTCAATAATTTCATTTAAATTTATTTTACTTATTTTTTACTATTATACTAAATAACATAAAACAACAAGAAAGGAGAAAGACAAAGTGCAATTTTAACCCTTATAAAACATATTAATACATTGATAGTATTTTCATTATCTGTCGAAAAATGTATTGTAAAATACAATGAGCATTAGTATTTATAACACCTACTTTTGGTCACAAATAGGTGTTTCTTCATTACTTGTTTTTATCTCTATTATAATTATTATTTTAATTGAATTTCATTTCTCATTATTGTGTGTGTGTGTGTGTTTTACTTATTTATTATCTTAAAGTAAAAATTATGTCATTATAAAATTAGACACTTGCGTTTTATAATTTCTTGATTATTATAAAAAAAGATCAAATTTAAAAAGAATTATTTTTTACAAAATTATTAAATTAAACTGCTATTCAATTACATTCTAATACAAAATAGTTTTTAAATTTTTATGCATTTCTTTTTAAGTAAATATTTTTTAATGTGTTTGCGATCCATTCGTTTATCACTTGAGGATCCATAAAATATTTTTAATTTATCCAACTTACCCAAGAAAATTTGAGATTTTTGGCATTTTAATATTTTTATTAAATATGGAATTCTCTCTCAAATCAATCATCTTTCATTAAATTATCAGAATTATTAGCATTAAATTCCTTAGTAAATGTCATATTTTTATATTTTTATTAATGCCCCAGATTCTCAATTAGTTGAAAAAGTAGTATAATTTTACATATTTTATTTTTCCTCAACAATAATATAAATTACAGTGTTTTTCAGATATAAAAATTCAAAATTTTTACTTTTTAGAACTCTACAAATTTTAAGTAATTTAACATAGTAGTTTGTTACATGCTTCACCAATAATACAGAGGATTGAATTCATAATGAATTATTAGCATATCTGCCAACTTTCTGAAAATTGTTTGAGTAAAGCCAATTATAATTTAGTAATTGCATGCTAAAATATATAGTTCAATAAAACAAATTTTTTAGCTAATTTAATAACATATTTAGCCATTTTTACATTTATAATTTACTTATTATTTCTTAAAATGAATTAAATTGATAGAATTTACAATACACTTATTGAATATTATCATTCATGCTTTCGGACTATTTAAAGATAATGTATGTTGTTGCACCAGCATGCTTCCCTGCATCTAGCCCTAAGTTGAGCTCTACCAGTTAGACAGAAGCAGCCGGGTGGAATTTTCATGATTTTGAAGCAAGAGCCAAGCAAAAGACCCCCAATACTTGGCCTGCCACCCCCAGAAGTATAACTTTACATGGAGGACATTTCTACCACGTCCAGTTTTAATATGCATAGCGGCAATTGTTGAGCACGTCGGATTTTCGGTTAAGTTGATAAGATAATGCAACTGATAAGATAATGCAAATAACAAAATTAAATTGAAGTTGGCAGAAATGCTTATTTCAGTTTTTTCATCATAAAAATATGTTTTCTGAACTCGATTAGATTACATGCTAATAGTAGCTTCATAGTTTAAGGACAATTGACAATTTGTACTTCAAAACTGCGAAAAGCATTCTGATATTTCAATTTTTAACTTAACTCAAATCTTCAACTGATAATTTATTCACTTGATTCTCTAACTCAGTGTTTCTCAAGCTTTTAGTATTCACGGCCCTATTTTCAATCATAATTTTTATCGCCCTTCCCACCGCATACAATAAAATGTATACAATAATGTATTTTGAGTATTTTGGCGCTAAACCTACACTACAACCTTAATTATAAGCTTTACAAATTACCATGAATACGAAAATTTATTGTCATTTTGCTATACCAATCCTCAGCATTGAAAAAACAAGAAACCTATGCCTTTTTATTGCTCTTGAGTCCCACCTTGTCAAGCTTTCTTACAGTTTCGCGAGAAGTTTCAATTTGCCTGGAATTTGGTCTGGTCAGCTTAAAAGTTAAGTTAGGAGAGTGGGCAAATGTAAACAAATGTTTTTGCATAGGGAGAAGGAGAAAGTTCTATGACGCCAATTTCAATTCCAGACAATCTCATTCGAGTCGATCCTTCTATCGCTATTGAATTTATTTTGAATGTGTCTGTTATACATATTTTCATGTAATTTCAATTCATCGTATTAAATATTCACGGCAGCAGACTTATGCAGAATCATGGATAAATTTTTAAGAGGGTGTAAGTGAGCATTAGACGATAGACAAGCATCAACAAATACATAGACGAGTGTGGTTCTGAAAATAAAATCAAGAAAATATTCTCAAGAATAATTAAATTTTGGGTTCACTAGTACTGAAGTAAATGAAGAAGAAAGGCCCGTTTGCATCATTTGCTCAAAAATGTTGACGGCAGAGAGCATAAA
Organism: Latrodectus elegans; assembly: GCA_030067965.1. NCBI lineage: Eukaryota > Metazoa > Arthropoda > Arachnida > Araneae > Theridiidae > Latrodectus > Latrodectus elegans. The sequence goes on from CM057819.1 coordinate 88,983,320, forward strand.
TCCTAATAAACGACATTTGAAAACGCTTCATAGTGAGTACGTAAGCAAACCCAGAGAATTCTTCGAATTAAAAATAAAATCATACGAAAAGCAAAAATCATTGCTTAAAAAAACTTTGTCTGTGAATGAAAAATCTTTAATTTAAAAGCTCTTACAAAGTTTCATATGAAATAACCGGATGTAAAAAGTCTCACACCATGTGTGAAGAGCTTATTTTGCATGCCCGAATTGAGATTGTAGAAATTATGTTTGAGGATAATTTTGCAAAACAATTGCAGTCTATACCTCCTTCAAATGAATCTGTTGCCCGTCGAATTGCTAATATAGCTGAAGATGTAGAATTTTGTTGAAGTTGCGTGACAAATTGTTTTCAATACAACTCGATGAGGCAACAGATATTAATAAAGATGTTCATTTCATTTCATGTTAGATTTTGTGATGATTTGTCAGTAGTAGAAGAATTACTTTTCTACAAACCAATAGAACTTAAAGCAACAGCATTCGCATTATTTGCTATCTTAAATGATATTATGAACGAGGCAAACATAGAATGGAAAAATTGCGTGGGAATATGCACCGATGGTGCTCGTTCTATGTCCTGAAGATTCCAAAGTATTCAAGCACTTGTGAAACAAAATTCGCCACAGTGCGTCTGGACCCATTGCATGATAAACAGAGAAGCTTTGGCTTCCGAAGAAATGAGTCCTGGTTTGAATATTATGTTAACTACGGTTGTAACCATAAAAAATAATATAAAAATGAAACCCCTGAAATCAAAATTCTTTTCCGCACTTTGTTAAGACATGGGTACAGTACATTCAGCGTTACTATTTTATTGCGAAGCAGGATGGTTATCACGAGGGAAATTTTTGTAACGTTTATGAATTAAGATGAGAAATAGCCGTTTTCCTAGAAGAAGAAAACAGACCGGAAACTGAGAATTTTCACGATAGTTTATTTATGATGAAATTGAGCTATATGTTTGACATATTTGAGAAATTAAATAATTTGAATCTTCAATTGCAAGGAGCAAATACACATATATTGGAAACGAGTGATAAAGTTAATGCTTTTTGTAGGAAATTGGAATTGTGGAGCAGAAATTTAAAGCAAGAAAACTTAACAATGTTTGCAAATTTGAATGATTGTATTAAAACTTACAAGGCTGAAGAACAACATGTGTAAGTTGTTTTTGTAACCATTGATAAATCAATTAGCAATGCTAGCAAAAATTTTTTAAAAAAGTGCTTTCTTGCTGACGACAAACTGATATCAAATTACAAGAGGGATCCATTTCAAAATACTCCCGAAGGACTCTCAATTGATGAGGAAGAAACCCTCATAGAGACTTCACGGCAAGCAGCGAAACCAAAAGACACTCGAGTAATAAATCACTCTTTGAATTTTGATCAGGAGTGGATGATGAGTTTTCTGCTCTAAAAACAAGGACATTTCGCATTCTATTACCATTTTCAACATGTTACCTTTGTGAAACTGGAATTTTTTTGGTGACTTTTTTGAAGACAAAATATAAATCTCAGCTAAATATAGAAAAAGAACTTAGAGTGTCTATTTATAATATTAAACCCTCCTTCAAAAAACTTTGCTCTGAAAGAAGGCTCAAGGAAGTCAATAATTATTCGATTTGATTTTAATTTAATAAGTTGTTTTAATTTAATAAGTTAATTATTAAATATGTCGAAATGTATTTTGTTTTGTATGTGGGTGTGTTCTTTCCTTTCCTTCAGTTTAATTCACGAATATTTTAAAAGTATTTCTATTGTGTAATCAGGTTTATATAACATTTTCGTTTCATGTGTAGTTTCTGTATACTAACATAAATGACAAATTATTGAAAACCATAATTTCATATTTTGAAACTTCTTAAGACGATTATAGGTTTGCATTAAGTAATAAAAACTGTGATATGCGTGCATTTTTTTTCAATGTATTATTGAGAGATTTTAGCGAATGTTTATAATAATCTATTGTTATTTATTTATTTTCATTGAGAGAATGACATTGAAATGACCCTGATCATCCACTTTCCTTTTTAGTAAACAGAACGACCACTGCGTTTCAGGGAAGGAGTTAAGGGATTCTTGGAAACTTACATTCCCCTATAAAGGAGAAAGGACGAAAAATCCACGATGATTATTCATACAAAAGAAGTCATTCGTTTTGCGATGTTCAAAGTGATGTTCCGCTTTACGTCTTGCTGAGTCTTTCTTGCAAAAGAAACTTAAGATCCTCGACACCTGCTTATTTGTAAAAGAAGTTTCCACACTTTCCCCGGTTTTCAGAATAAGTGTCTTATTTTCGATGATCATACAGACACACATACATTCAATTTTAATTTTTAATAAAAATGTGCTTAACTTACTATAAATAAGTAAAAAGGCAATTTTATCAATGACTTAATATCAGAAAAAGACTTCCTTTTTTATTAGATGAAATGTAATAATTCTAAAAAATTATCGTTTTAATTTTAGGCAGAAAATATGGAATAAAATTCATAGATACAAATCCCAGTTGCTCAATATTAATCTTAAATATTCTTAGTTAGTTACTCTCATACATATACTAATTTACTATAAAAAATTTTCATACCTTTTGTATTTATATATATTCTCAAAATTTTCGGAAATTTTTTATTAACAAATAATATTTATATTTTACTTATTTACTTTACTCCCAAGATATTTCTTCTTTAATAACCTATTACAATAGCATTTATTTTATATTGAAGTATTTGAAGGTTTATTTTATTGTCTTCTTTATCAGAAATTATCTTATAATAATGAAAACTACTATCAAGTTTATTTAAATTAAAATAAATTGAATCCTAGAAAATAAAACATATATTTTAGCTAAAAAATAGATATTTGTTTGGATTGGGGATCAATTAATGCTAAAACAGATACACAATGAATAAGTTTTAATGAGATTCAATTACAAATCATACTACAGAATAAGAATAACAAATAAATCAAATTTTACTCGTATTTAAATGCATCAAAGTTCTTTGATGACAACGGCAGAGTAGTAAGAATTTAAGATTTGGTATTTTATACTTATACTTAAAAAACTTAAGTAATAATTTTTCTAATTCTTAGCAACAGATTAGTAATTTGAATGATGAGGCTTTATATTTAAGCTTTGAATATGAAATAATTTTTTAAAACTTCCACACTTTATAAGAAAGATTGAAAATGTGGATATTTTTTTAAAATATTGAACGGAAAAACTATTCGAAAATATAGTTTTTTCTTCCATTTATTTTTAAATTGTTCAAAATCTAATATTTTTCAAGCCATATATTTAAGTATAAAGACATCATTGTCTCCAGTGTTTTCAACAAAGTAATACTACAATTTGTCATCATCTTCCAAAGCACAAAAGCTACTTCAACCACACCCTATTCTAAAGCAAATAGGGAAGTTAATTATTTCCATGGAAATCCCTTCCCCCATCCCCTTCCAGCCGTGTACATATGTACCCGTAAACGGAGGGATGGCGGGTAAGCTACGATTATGGAAGGCGGTTAGTTCCCACGATTTTCGCACCACGGGGTGCATAGGTGGACAGAGAAATCCGACCTCCCCGATTGGCTGGTACAAGGGTGGCTTGGCAGATCAAGTCCTTTTCAGGAAAGGCTTGACAAATCACTGACAGTCTCTTTCATTCACGCTCTGCTGCCTGATCCAGATGAAATCTTTTATATCGTGCTTATTGCTCATTTCCTACAAGGCTTCAAGGGGTTAGGCTGGAGATGAGCGGCATGTTTGAAGTGGGGCAAAACAGGTTTCTGTTGTGTCCACATGTGAAGACCGCATGGCACTGGAATGCGATCAGCAAACGACTTCCTTGAAATCACCATCGATGGTCACTCAAGAGAGAGCAATAATTCTTCTATTGGACAGTGGGATGTCGAGGATTGACTTTGAGGATTTAGTCCAAGGATAAGAGTCGGTCGGCGAGATGAAATAAATCAGAATGTCGGACTTTTTGTCTATATTTATCGATGACTCAATTCCAGAATCGTTCTAACTTAATCGGATTCTAAGAAAAACAAGAGATATTTCCTGTAAGCTAATTTTCCTGAGAATGTTTTTGGCATAAATATAACAATATCAGTAAACCATTAATATAAATTAATATGAATAACTAAGTAAACTAAATAATCACCTACATTTGCTATCTTCTAAGATGGTTATGTTGGTAAATGTGAAACGTAAGACAATTTAATATCTTCCATAACAGCCGTGGATCAAGACTAATTTATTTTTTCATGTGTTGTGGAAAAAATTATTAATTTTTTAGTACGCAAGACAAAAATGTGGTTTCTTCCCATTTAAGCAATGAAATTAAAGTGTGAAAAGAAAATGAAATTAATTAACTACCCACTTTTCAAACTAACAGAATTCTCATAAAGCTGATTATAACTAAACTGAAACATTTTTTAAGTAAAAAAAGATTAGCCTTTATTCTCTTAGAAATATTTCTAATGAAATGGAAATCAAAGTAAGACCTTCCGTATAATAATGATGTCATTTAGTTGAGAAATATATATGAAGAATTTTTAAAGATTTTTGCATAGAAACATTTTATAAATTTAGAATCAAAGGGAGTTTTCATACGATCCTCGTACTTTATCCTTCTGTATATGAAGTGATTCTCTTCTTTTCGCAAATATTTTGAATCTATATCTACAAATATTTTGTAATATATTTTTAATTTTTTTGAAGTAACTTTATTGTTAAGTGCATTATAATTATATTTTTGTGTTCATCAATTTTCATAATATTTATAGCTAAAAGTGTGCAGACTTAGTTGCTGCAAAATATTTGCTGATTCATCCTCCACTGCAATCTGCAATACATTAAATATTCCAGTACAGTTTATCTCCTATAGCAAATATATTAAATGTTCAATTTTATACCATTCATAGATATTCAAATTTAAATATCTAAATTATAAGTCTAATAGTTTGTGTATAAAAAAATTCAGACTTTTGGTATTATCAAGAAATGTAATTTAACATAACGCATTTAAAGTATGAGTTTTATACATGTGTGTATTGCAAATATGTCATTTTCATTTACTCTTTTTCATACTCTTCTATATCATACATCATTTCTTCACATGTATACATTTTATAGTATGTTTATTTCATTTTGTTCACACCTGTATTTAACTGGATTTTTATAATCAAAGTTACTTGGAGTTTTTAGATTTTTTTTTACAATTTTTAGTGCTATTATCCCATTTCATTTCCCATATTGGAAATTTTTAAAACGTTTTGTCAATGATTTTTTGTAATACTTCTGTTAAGTTTTTAACTTTGTACGTTAGATTACGGATATAATACTGTAATTCTGTTTTTCGAAGTTCGTGACAATACTGTCACAATTAATTGTATTACGTGGAGGAGTAATACCTGATAACCTAAGGTACAGACCAAATGCTGCTTCACGTATGTCTATATCTATGTAAGAAAAGTGAAAAATTAGGAAAAAAATAATTGCTTTCTGTTCTTGTTTTGTAACTCTTAGGGATCATCTCATATGTATCCTTTTTAATAATAAATTTTTTAATTCGTGAAAAATAAAGAGGAAAGAAAATGATTTCAGATTTATATTTTTATTTTTCTTTCTAACCATTTTCTATTGGTACTTTTTTTATCCAAAGACTTAGTATTTATCTTTTAATTATTATAAAATTTGGCACCACGGTATAATTTAAAATTTAGTACAGCTATTTGGCACTTGTGCAAAACAATCGTATAAGCAAACATGGTATATTTTCGATATTAAAACTTGAGCTGTTAACACAATTGTATGTGCACGAGAACAATTATTTTCTTTGGAAAAATTAGAACTCCTTTTGAGAATGTGAAGAAATCCTTTGTCAGTTCCATTCATTTACATTGTTAGGAGTTCCTGAAAAGGATTGCTTCACGCCACGACTCTAATCTGCAAACGTAAAATGGAGGTCAAGCTTACTTTCTAATTTGTGTTCTCCACTCCACTGAATGTCTCGAGCCCTCCCCTGTTGAAGAGAGAATAGCTAATCTTGAGCCTTAAGCCCCAGATGTTTTGCAACGGCAGTTGGAACTTCTAACTCTTTGTTCAGGTATGACTAAAACTCGTTGAAGCAGCTTGTTGGCGTTGTCGTAAAAGAATCTTCGGCAGATCAAACAGAATACTTTCTTTTCGAAAAAAAAAAGTTCTTGGAATGGGTGGGTGGAAAATAACCCTTAAATTTGAGCATTTTAGTCCCATACTTAAGGAAGAGAGAATTCGCGAAGTAAGCTTTAAGAATCTGATTTGTGGAAAAGTCGCTGACGTTAGCATCACGTGATACACGAACTAGAAAAAGATAAAATGAGTAATTCTAAAAGAATTTTCCACAGATCCTAGTTCACTAAATCAGGAAAATTCTAGTGAGGAATTACTGAATCAGTCTTTTCTTAAAGAAACGCTTGGGAATGAGGTAAATCAATTCGTAAATTCTATCAGATATGAGTTTGGACTCATATTTAAGACTTTTAAACAAAAATAAATAACTGTATGGAAAAAGGACTTTCCTTTAATAGAAAGATGATTTATGAATTAAAAACAGTTTTCTAAAATTAACCAGTGCATCAAAAAGATTAAAAATGTACCCAAGAACATTCGATGTATTTATTTTATGTGATGTGTTAAAGATACTGAAACAATATTTCAAATATGAACATTCTATGTTCCAATATATATATATATATATATATATATATATATATATATATATATATATATATATATATATATATATATATATATATATATATATATATATATATATATATATATATATATATATATATATATATTCCAAAAGGATGTATTTTTATTCTTTTGGAACATAGAAGTGGAACACTTAATATCATTATCTTCAATTACAGAAAAATATATGTCCTGTTTCCGTAAAATATTGACAAGTAAGTATGGCATGACTTTTCTTCTTGTCAGAAATTAAGCTCAAGAAACAATTTCAAATAACTATTCACATTGGTATTGTTCTGACGATGGATTTCCATCGTCGAAAAATTTTAGGAGTAAATTTTTTCATTCGAAATTTTGTTTTAAAGGAATAAAGGCCAAATTCTTAAATTTCAAATATTATGCTTTAAAAATATTCTGTATATCAGAAATCAGAATATCATACAGCAACATGGGATAACTTAGTATTAATTCTATTAAAACATTCGCTTGTGATACTAAATACCTAATGCTCTAGCCTTCATTTCCAGAGTTCAATGCCTATTTCTGGCTTGGAAGTTTGCAATGATTGAAAATCCACTCTAAGTCGCAGGTCTGTATCTAAGGAGTCATCATGAGCAAAAATAGATTGTGGACAAGAAATAAACCAACTAAAAACGAAACTCCTTCATAATCTTCAACAACTTTAGCAATGGTAACTAATCATGATTATTAAATAAGGCAGTGAAGTTATCCTTTGAAATTTGTTTACAATTGTGGTTGAAAACATAGCTTGTTTTGGTTTTAACAAATTTTCTAATATGAGTGCATTCCTGGATTATATCCTCAGAGAAGAATCTTAAACCAATAAATAAATATTGGGTTTATATTATATAAGAATGTCCTATACTTGTTACATTTGTTATATAATTTGTTATCAATAAATAAAAAACTATATTATTCTCTGAATCATCAATTACTGTCTCTGTTGCCAGAAATTTTAAGAATTACTTCAAGTGTTTTTATTACATTAATTCACGATTGATTTTTATATTTTTTATTGATGACTGAAAAGAGAAAGAAAAAAAAATTAAATTCTGTTACAATTATCTTGATGATTCAAAATAATTATAATAATTTAAATTAAACATTATTATTGACGATTTTTTAACTAAATCATAAAATTTATAATTGTCTTATTACATACTTATATAAGATCAATAAATTATTTGTAATTATAAGCTTATATATATTTGCAAAAAATATAGGGTTTGCGATGAATGTATATTTGATTTATTACACACATATGTCTATGATACAACTTCAATACGATGTCATAATTCTATGGAATAAATCAATATAATAAGATACATTTTTAAAATTTGAGTTTAAACCTTAAATTTTTCAATAAAACAAAAAAATTATTGACATAGATTGTATAAATTTTTTAAGTAAATGAAAACATCCTGAAATTGAAAAAAAAAAAAAAAAAAAAAAAAAAAAAAACATTCGTTTTCCCTGTTTAGGAAAAAAATAAGAAAAAATGGAGTAATTAAACAATAAAATATATTTGAATAAATTCATTAAAACCCATTTTTATACGTGAATGTTTCTACTTAATTAACAAAATAGTTCATACTTAAAAATTATGATTTGATTATTTTATTTCTGCTAAATCAAATATATCTAAGAAGCTCTCCAATATAATCCCAGTTATAAACATGAAAAGGTATATATTTGATAAATCAATATATTCCAATTTACACAGTAGTAAAGAGAATGATTTAAATAAGAATCAGGATTTAAATATTTGAAATTCCTTGGATTTTATGAGAAATAAATCAGCTCAATTTTCCATTCTATGTTTGTCAATTGCCTTCATTAAATTTATTTTTAATGTCTGATTCTCGTCGAAATTATTTTGTTGCCCCTCAAAAAATATTGAATAATCTAAAAGGGACTAAAATTAAATTGAAATAAGCTACAAACAGTAGTATTATTATATGAAACTAGGTAAATAATAGGTAAAAAAATAACCGAGACTTCGAAATTTTATTAGTAATGTTTCTAAAATATACAGAATAGACTATCGAGTAAGTATTGCATAAATTCCAAATAAATAGTCTTTGTACGAGTTCAAATTTGAATATATTTATTATATACTTTAATCGATTCTCCCAAAATTGAATAATATTATAAATATATTCTAGTCCTTATACCATATGGACATGTTTAATTTCCTTGATTTTTAATTTAATTTTAGCATTTGTATATTAATTCTAGTACTATAAAAATTACTTTTATAAAGAATTATTTATATATATGATGATTAATAAATGACACGATATTATTTATATACATAATCTATTATAAATTTAATACCGAGAGATTTACATCTATAGTTTCTCTCAAAATTTTCAACTTATCTCAGGAAATGGGAAAATAAGATGTTAATCACCATATTTCATGAGCGGTATTTATTTTCCAAATTGCACTTTTTAAAAGCGAATTAACTGAAAAATAAATTCATAAGCAATTAAATTTTGTATTGTTTTTAAGATGATTCTCTCTCCCTCTCTTATTAAACTCAATCTAGTTGATTTCTCACAGATAAGTATTATTTAGAATCGTTAATATAACCTCAAGTTTATTATGGTTAATGTGATGCTTAAAATGGCATATTCAGCAAACTAACTGGACAGCTCTGTTATTAACCACTGAAAGAAACAGCCATTATTTAGAGACTGGATTCATTATGGCAAGAGTCATTATTTGAAGAAATTAGCACCTAAAGTTTCGCAAACGAAGACCACGTAGTCATGACATGAAGGTAAACATACCATGGTTGAAGAGAATTGGTTATTATTATTCTATTTATCCCGTATGCTTTTGAATCTTAAATTTCGCTGTTAACTTTTGACAAATTTTGGTGCTTTGTTAAAATAAATAAAGAAGAATCCTCAACACGTAACAAATATATTTATTTGACTATTATAATTCAACAATATTTACTTCTCATTGATTTTCAAAAAGCAATTTTTTTTTAAGTTGATGAGAAAATGAATTTTATATTTTTAAACTGCTTGCAAAAATCTATGGAAAAAACAATTTTGTTCAAAAAGAAAAAATATATTGGTTCTAGATTCAATTTTTCTCTGATGTCTTAGTTTCAGTAATACGTCTCACATAGTTTTTCGGATACAGTTTTATAAAAAGTTGAAATTTCTGTACATATACATATTATTTTAAACATCTTCTTTTATTCCTTAGTTCTTTTTTGATTTTTGAAAAGTTCAGATTTTATAAAATTTAATTTTTTAATTTAATATTCATACTTTAAAGCAATCAAAACTAATTTTTTTTCAAGAAATAATTATTATACATTATTGATACATTAGTTGCTTAATTTTTTTATGATATGTATAAGTAATTCTTTATGTTTGTTTAAGAAAATTTTTAAATATCATTGATTCGTCTTGTTTTATTTTAATGTACATATTTTAATTCAACTCTCTTTCTCACTTTCTTAAATATATTATGCAAAAACCGTAACTTTCACTGAAAAATATTCGCATTAATTATGCACTAAGTTTACATTAGTATTCTCATTAAATAATTGCGTTATCATGAATTTTAATAGTTTTTGTGAAGATCAAACACTTAGCGGACGGGAGCCCTCGAGTTCGTTAAGTGGTAAGACACTTGAGAAATAGGGCAAGCTTGTCGAAAAGAGAGAGACAGTACGGGTATGCCACGACGAGTGGTAGCGGAAGTACCGCTTCCAGGCGATGAAAATTTCGAATGTAAAATTAATCAACTAAAGTTATGTCTTTGTCTATAAATTAGTGTTATGTGTGTTAATTTTAATAAATATATCTTATAAATCGTTTCTTTTGTTATCAATGAGCGATCTTGGAAACAACAGGGGAAACCAATCACATTGGCGCAGTCGACAGGATCTATTCCGGATTAATACAAAATGATGAGATCCTAATGATGGAAAAATACCTACAAAATCGTGAGTCTGTATATTTTGATTGCTTCTCCTTCCATTAAGAGCCAATATATGTTTTAATTATGTATGATTTAAAGGAAATTTTGTTTTAGAATTTTCGTAAATTTCTTTGTAGGGTTTTGTTTAAGAAGTAAATGTAATAAATGAAAAAAAAAAATGTTTAAATATTCAAAATATCAAGATAAAAACAAATATGTATAATGTTTAATTTAATTGAGAAAATGTTTAAAAGTTCGATATTGGTTCGAAATAATATTGGTTATTGACATTTGTTCATTAATATTCAGAAAAGTTTTCTCTAACTGGTGATATTACTAAAAAAAAAAAAAAAAAAAAAAAATATATATATGTATATATATATAATTTTGATTTATTAGAAAAAAAAAATATTTTTGGAATAATCTGTTTATTAAAACAAATTTATGTCGAATAATAATGTTGTTGCTAATTGTCAATTTCTTGAGTTATGTGCATTAATTTAAAAGATACTGTATTATTGAATAGTAAATTGTTGAAACGTATGTTTGGTGTAATGTGTTAATGTGATATAGTAGGATATAAATGTTTTTGCTTTGAATTTTCATTATCATTTTGTTGTTCATTATGTAAATGATAAAAGTTTATGGAATAAGAAACTATTTCAAGAAAGTTTAAATGCTTTTTACTGAGTATTGTTTTGCATTATTAAAAATTGCATTTTCACAGAATTATTTAATGTTATTAGGTATATTTATTATTTACTATGATTGTATTTAGTATTTATGTAAAGTAACTAAGTTTAGATTTTAAATTTTGTATCAAAACCAAGATTGGGAAGCATTTATGAGAGTGAAATTTGAATTATTTTATATTTTGAGAGTAATTGTGCTTGCAATGAATAATAGTTTTTGGTTGTTTCGGTAACTCTGATTCATATTATTTTAAGGTAAAATTATATATATTAATAATGATAAAGATATAAATGCATGTTACTAAAAATTATTTTAGCATTTTATTGATTTAAGTGGTTATATGTTCAATGATCTTCTGTGATAAAGATTTATTTAAATTGAAATACCTAAACTGGGAGTATGATTCGTATATGTATATTTTTTTTTTTAGCTTGTTTTGAATTGTTTTCATTCATTAATGTGTATTATGTAATTGAAGTTTTATACATATTATGGTATATTATCGTGTGTATTAAGTATATTACAGTGTGTTGAAATGAAAATTGAAACTATAAAATTTAAAATTTATTATTAGAATAAATTTCTTAAATTTTTTTTTGGTACATTAAGTAAACGAAAGTGTTTTATAGATTAAACAAATGAAAGGTGATTTGTGTGATTTAAATGTTTTGCTTTGAATAGTTGATACTTAAGTTTGGTAATTTGCGATAACATTAGTTGTTAAAATGGCCTTTGCATTCTTGGGTAAAGCTCGAAAGGAGGATCTGTTAATATTGGCTAGTGAGTTAGGAGAACAGATTCCTCCGGACGCGAAAGATTATAGATTTAAAAATTTGATTACACAATCTAAACATTTTGAAGAATCATTTGTTCGAGAATTAATAAATACAATAATTTCCGATCGGATAGAAAGAGAAAAAGCCAAAAGCAGAACAAAGAGAACGTGAGCATGAAATTAAAATGCGTGAATTAGAAATAAAAGAAAGGGAATATGAGGGCAACTCATTAAGCACGGTAGAATATGGGCGAGATAAATTAGGAAACACATTCCTAGGTTATTTAAATATAATGAAAGGGTAATTTTAGATCCCCAGAACAAGCAGAAGAATGGCCTTTCTTTTTTCCATCATGCAGAAAGGATGTTCAAGCTTTATGAAGTACCCGAACAGTACGAAGGGAAAATTATTTTACAGTGTTTAAAGGGTCGTGCTAAAGGTATTAATGCTATGTTGTCGGAAGAAGATTTAGATCAGTATGACAAAATCAAAAATTTCATTTTAAGGGAATATAGAATAACTCCGTTACAACACAAAAAGAATTTTGATTCTTGTTATAAATTACACAATGAAAGTTATGCTCAGTATGCGTCCTGAGTGGAAGCTGCATTAGAACTGTATTTAAAATCAAGAGATGTAGAAACATTTGTTAAACTTAAAGAGATTATTGTAGCTGACAAAATAAAAAGAGAGTTTGCCTACTCATGTAAGATCTCAAATATTTCTGAAAGAGACTGAAAATTGGCTTCCAGTCCCTGAATTGGTAAGGGAAATTGATAATTTCCTAGTTTCTGATGCCAAAAAGTTTTAAAATAATTCCACAATTATACTAAATTTATTCCCGGCCCACATGGAACAAAACAGAACGAAACTGTAAGGAAACATTTTCCAGGTGAACTTAGAAATAAAAACTTTGTGGAAAAGAAAGAATATTATAATTATCAAAAGAACCCAAATCCACGACCACAGAATCGTTTAGGAAATAATACCGCAAGTTGCGCTCCAGATAGAAAGGTATTGAAGTGTTACAAATGTCAGGAAGAGGGACATTTGAAGAAATTCTGCCCGCAAATGAATACGGTAACTCAAGTTTCTAATATAAGTGAAACTGAGGTAAGCAAAAAGGGTTAAATGAACTTTGCATTAAAATGGGTAATGCAAGTTTCGATTGGGAAATTCCAATCAGTGAGAAGGATGGTGAGCTTTTGCGAGTTGATTTAAATATAGGAGATAATAAGTTTCAAGGAATCATTGATAGTGGTGCGGAAATTACAGTACTGCGGAAGTCAGTGGTACCAGAAGAAATGTTGCAGTCAAGTGGGAAAATTTACTTGAGGCCTGCAATTGGATCTCCGGTTGAAGGAAAGCTTGTTTCTATTCCACTAAGTCTTTGGTCAGCAGATGATGATATCAGGCCGTATATCATGGTGCATGCTGCGGTTGTGGAAGGATTGCATGAGCAAGCTTTGATCACTCCTAGAGTTTTTAGTTTGTTGGAAGAACAAAGAAGAAAATATCTTGGAGAGGAAATAAAAAATATCCACGGGAAAGGAATAGTTTCAGTACTTTCAATGTGGAGGGAAGGAAAATAGAAGCTCACCAGGCAATAGAAGCAAATCAAGGAACATTTGATTTAGAAAATTCTGAAGTAGAGGTTTCAACTACTCCAGTGGAAAGTAACTTGGCAAATAAAGAAATAACCGCTATTAAGGATGAAGAAAATAGTACTCCAATTTCGCAAGCAAAGATATTTAGAAAAGAACAGTTGTCCTGTGCTACATTAAATCGGTGTTTTGAAGATGCCAGACAGCGTAAGAATAATTACTGGTTGGAATCAGATTTATTGTACCACACAGGCAATGTGGCAGGACAGAAGTATGTACAGCTTGTAGTTCCTGAGTGCAGGAGAAAAGAAATTTTAAAATTGGCTCACGAAATACCAACAGGAGGACATCTTGCTTCTAGGAAAACAAAGGAAAGAGTTACAATGTCTTTTTTGGTGGGAAGGTCTGCCAAGGGATGTAAAACGCTGGTGTGAATCTTGCCACGATTGTCAATTGCGGAGGAAAACCAAACTGAAAGACAGAGGACCTATAGAAGCTGTTGGTAGACCAGAACTTCCCTTCCAAGTAGTCAATGCTGACATTTTAGGGCCTATTGAACCTAAATCTTCAAAGGGGACATCAGTATGTGTTGTGTGTTATGGATCAGCACAGTCGGTGGCCAGAGGCAATTCCGATTAAAACTTTGACGGCAAAAGCGACATGCGATGCCTTTATGGAAATTTTTATGAGGACTGGCATTCCTCGAATCATTGCTATGGACAATGGAACAAATTTTGCTGCAAAGTTAACGCAAGAATTTCTTAAAAAGATTAGGGACTGTACCAAAATTCTCTACACCAGGTTACCCACAGAGTAACGGATTAATAGAAAGATGGATTGGCACAATGAAATCAATGTTGCATCATGCCATAAGGTCGCAAGGTAGAGGATGGGACAAACAGTTGCCTTTTCTCTTGTGGGCATATCGTGAAGTGCCAAACGCTACTACTGGGGTCTCACCCTACCTACTCGTTCATGGACGCCCCCCAGTTGGACCTTTAGCTATTTTAAAATCTACATGGGAAGATGAAGTTGTTTTACCTCAAGGTATTGGTGAATCAATCACTGATTATCTTCAGAAGGTTAGAAATAGGTTACAGGAAGCTGTGGAATACGCCGATGAACATACTAAAAATCAACAGGAGAAATATGTACATTATCATAATTTAAGATCCAAAGAAAAGAATTATCTATTGGAGATGAAGTTATTGTGCTGATTCCAGACTCTACAAACAAACTTTGTTCTAGGTGGAAAGGTCAGGGGAAATTGTAGAGCAAAAATCACCACATTCTTATGCAGTTAAGCTACCGGATGGAAGCATCCGTCATTTGCATCAAAATAAGCTAAGGAAATATATCAACCGATGAATATGGTGGGCATAATATATGAAGCTGATGAAGATTTTGGAGAAGTTCAACCTGTACCTTTAGGAGGCCTTGGAGAAATAAAGGACAGTTGGAAACAACTAGAAGAAAAAGACCGAATTTTCAAATCTATCTCCGAAGCAAAAGACTCAGCTTTTAACAATTCTTAAGTACTACAAAGTCGTATTCAATGGTGAATTGAAACGAGCTAAGGTACCACCTCATAAAATAACATTAAAACCTGGAATCGAAAACAGCCTCACATATACCGAATACCAGAATCATTAAAACCTCAGATGAAAAATCAAATGGAACAACTATTAAACAAGGATTTGATAGAACCATCTTCTGCAGAGATTGTTTATCCTCTTGTATGTGTAGCAAAGAAAGATGGAACGATTAAATTATGTGTCGATTATTGGGGACTGAATTCTGAGTCCAAAATAGAGCCATTTTCAATGCAAAAGTCAACGGAATTACGTTTCAAAGCAAATTATCTATCAACTGTAGACATCCTTAAAGGTTATTGGGAAATTCCATTGGATCAAGATAGTCGAGAACTAACAAGTTTCGTTTCACCTAAAGGACAGTATCAGTGGAAAGTAATGCCATTTGGACTTGCAGGTGCTCCAGCTACTTTTCAGCAAATTATGAATCAGATTCTAAGGCCTCATAATGATTTTGTTGAAAGTTTCCTGGATGATATCATAGTTTATTCATCTAGTTGGGAAGAACATTTGAACCATCTAAGAACAGTTTTGGAAACATTAAAACAGTGTAATTTTACCGCAAATTTAGAGAAATGTACCTTTGCTCGATCGAAGGTAAAATACTTAGGTCATGTAGTTGGATCAGGAGAGCATGGGCCCGACCGGATAAAATTACAGCTATCAAAAACTTAAAATCGCCAAGAACGAAGAAAGCCTTAAAGATCGATTTTAGGACTGTTTAACTATTATAGGGAATATGTACCTCATTATGCGAATATTGCTAAGCCATTAACAGACCTGACCAGAAAATCTATCCCAAATGATATTCCTTGGTCTGAAGAGACAGAAAAAGGCCTTCATCTCATTGAAAGATAGTTTGTGTACTGTCACTTCATTGTCAACCCCTGATTTAAATAAACAATTTGAACTGCACACAGATGCTTCGGTTACTGGCATTGGAGCATGCTTAATGCAGAGAGATACAGATGGAAATCCTAAGCCTATAACCTTCGCCAGTCAGAAATTAACTCCAGCGCAGACCAAATGGAGTACCATCGAGAGAGAAGCGTATGCTGTGATATGGGCACTTGGTAAGTTTGAAGCATGGACTTACAGAACTTCCATAAATTTGTTCACAGATCACAATCCTCTGAAATATCTTACGGAAAGCATTCCGAAGAATGCCAGATTACAGAGATGGTCATTGGCTCTTTCTCGCTATCAGGTCAAAATAGCTCATAAGCCCGGTAGTAATAATGTTATCGCAGATGCCTTATCAAGGGTTTATGAGGATGATTAATTATTTTTCTTTTATAATGAATCTTGTAAGAAATAAATAAAAAAAAAAAAAAAAAAAAAAAAAAAAAGAAATAATTTCTGATATATCATAATATTCATATTTAACTTTATATAATATAATGTAGTTATTTCTATTTGTTATGGGTCGTTAATTTTCATAAGGTTTGTGTGTGAATAATATTTGCACATAATTGTTTTGTGTTGATATTGATTCTTATTTTCTTACTTTATAATATTGTGTTGTAATAAATATAATGAATATAGCAGTAGTATAGGATATTTTCCTTTAAAGAGAATATGAAACAAAAGTGTAAGCTGAAGCATGTCAGCACCTAGGTTAAGCACTAAGTTAAATTTAAAATGTTGGTATTATTTGGCTCTTGATGGAATGGTGATAAAAGGTAAAGGAACTTTCTAGAATTCTTCGTAGTTTCCATTTGCGGGACAAGGTCAGCAATGAAAACTGGAGGAAGGTGTGAAGATCAAACACTTAGCGGACAGGAGCCCTCCCGAGTTCGTTAAGTGGTAAGAACACTGAAAATAGGGCAAGCTTGTCGAAAAGAGAGAGACAGTACGGGTATGCCACGACGAGTGGTAGCGGAAGTACCGCTTCCAGGCGATGAAAATTTCGAATGTAAAATTAATCAACTAAAGTTATGTCTTTGTCTATAAATTAGTGTTATGTGTGTTAATGTAAATAAATATATCTTAAAAATCGGATCTTTTGTTATCAATGAGCGATCTTGGAAACAACAGGGGAAACCAATCACAGTTTTCTTTTCTTTTTTTTTTAAATAAAATCAATCTAATATGCAACTTTAATAAAAATTCTTCTCAAAATCAATGAAAAACAAAGTTGGCAAAATGTATGTAATTTGAGCCATCTATTATAAATTAATGTTACTTAAACTATTTATAAAATAGTTACGAGTGACTAATATTTCTTTTTTAAGGTTATTAGAATGATTTTTTTCTTTGTCAATCGAAAAATAAATGAATAAATAAATAAAATAAAAAAAAAAACTTTTTTAAAAATCGCTAAATTTTAATTTTTAGCAAGTATCAGCAAACTCGGTTAATCTGTGGTTTGGTACCCCTTTCTCGCCAACTGGTCGATAGACGCACACCCTGACTATTTCATGTTAAATGCACTCCTTGTGGCAATCCTGTCTTTTTTGTTATACAATTACATGTGTATTTTTTGTTATACAATTCATAGAAAAACCATTGTTTTTGTTTTCGTTGCCATACCAACGGTGAAATTCGTTAAAAACACGGATTTCATTTTCGTCGCCATAGAAACGCCGTTTTTGCGTAGTGTCTCTCGGAGCATTCAACTCCGCCAGAAAACACGCAAAAACGCGCCATTTGGCGACTTTTTAAAAATGAGCCAAACAGGGAACCCAAAGCACATTTTCACTGCTAACTCATTCTACAATTTTTAATATTACAGGGGGAAAAATATTTTCTCTTCAACCACAAAAATTAATCTGTACCAAACGTATATCTTATCCACGTCACCTCACCAAATTTTCCAAACTTTATTGACAACTTATGCTCTGTTAAGATAGTTTATTATACTATAATAATCAAGGAATACTCCCCCCCCCCAAAAAAAAAAAAAATTGAGATAACCAAGTAATTTTTTTTAGAAAAGTACATCCTGAATCCTTAGTTTTCGGAGTGGCAATCTAACGCTTTATCTTTCCTTTTTTTTCTTTGTATATAAATATTATGATATTTAAAATAGTTTCGATGCAGTTCTTGAATTTTTAAAAATAACGTCTGAATTAAGTATATCAAAATTGAAACTCTATCAGCATTGCATATCACTTCCAATGATTCATAACTTTTGGAAATTTAAAAAAATAAAATAAGATCCAGTTTAAATCCTCTAGATTTAAAATGGATCTTATTTTATTTTTCTTTGCTTAATAATATTAATTTTCTAGTGGAAGTTAGGTTTCACAAAGAATGTAGCCATTCGCACGTCAAAAACAGAAATACCCAAAACCGCTTGCACCATACAATACAATCAATCAATCAACAAAAGCTACCTCAGCAGTGTCAGCTGTGAAACTGGAAAATAACTTCAAGTGCTCATTGTAATAGAGTTTTACTGACTGGAAACCTTCCCTCTCTTCAGATGTACGGAATTTTTTTTTTTATTTCCTCCACATCTCACTTGAGAGGGTTTTTAATTCGAGTTTATAGGATTAAAACTAAAACTGGATCGTTTTGAAATGCAAATTGGTGTGATGGCCAAGCACTTCAAATTCTAAATTTGATTGAAGAAGGAAACGTTGGTAAATTTTTGATGGGTACTTTCATTTCAGTTCATTCTATGTTAGAGATAATTTAATAATAAGGTACTTGAAAATTTGCAAAATATCTGGTAGCTTTATGTTAAACAGTTCACATTTAGCATGTCAAACTAAAGTCATTAAAATTTTTGTTAGTTTAGCAATTTTCCTGATAAGGAATATAGTGGAATTGGGAAACAAGATTAATGATTCAGAAACTTCAGTGTAAGTTAATAATTAAAAATGATCTAATATAAATAATTTAAAGTAACCAATTATTTCCTTTTTAAGTCATTTATAATTAATTACGTAATAATTTTGAAGTAAATAATAGTTTAATACTGTGTTAATATCCAAATTAAGGCAATAATAAATGCAAGAGCAATTAATTAAGGATAATAGACACAAATGTAAGCTCAGTTCATTTGAGCACAAGGAAACACTTTGATAATCTGTATATTCATTATTCTAAATTTATAATACAAAATTATAAACTATTCAAATTATTTCTTGCAGTTACTTGAGCCTTATAGTCTATCCTGAGGAACAATTTTTTTGCCTCTCTCTTCTTCATGTTCTTGGTTCTGAAGCTTTTGGAACCCTTTTTCGTTCTGATGCTGTTTCCGTATTGGTATACAAGACGCCTTATGTCAGAAAGGACCTTGGCGGGCGTAATTGTTTTTTAAATAGTCAAATAAATAATATCAGTTATCATCAGTTATTCTTTTCTAGGTACTTAAGGATTATCAGGAAAAAATATTGCAATGTTGTTTTATTGTTATTATTTGATTATATATAGAGAGCGAGAAATCATTTCCCCATTGTTCGTAACAATATTATTTATAAATTTTACATAAATTAATTCTGAATATTAGAAAAAAAAAGCAGGCCTGCTCATTTATTTGATCTTTTGTTTCTGTTGTTATATTTTTTTTTCGTTTTATTATTTTGAAATGAAAAATTTACATTTATGAGATTCAGTGATGGTAAGGTTAGGAATTCATAAAATATTTTCTCGATCAAGTAGTTCAATAATTATTAATAATTAGTAACTCAAAATGTGCCCCAAGGAAGCCTTTTTTTCACCGCAATTGTTGCTTATTGGAAAAGTCTTCTGTCTCCCATAGAAACAATGTGCTTCCTCAAGTGTCCACTGGCAAATCTAGAAAGAGCAGTCTGACATTTTCTATCGCAAGTAAGGCCTAGAGAACCACCAGCGCTAGTTCTTGTGTACCATTCCTTTTACTCGAGGGATGTGCGATTTAATCTTGTTAAAATTCTTCCTGATTGCAGAGATTTTGTAAAATGTCTTGATCTTGGCATGAGTCGAGGTTTCTGAATCTCCCTTAGCCAATTTATCTGCAGTCTGATTTCCACAAATATCGACACGCGAGGGAATCGATTGTAGATGTACAGTCTAAAAAAGGGATATTTGTTTAAGCATGTCTGGAGTATGGAGATGCTTGTTCTGTCACTATAACCATGAATAACAACTTCTAAATTTAAATTAAAATACAATCTGATTGAATTTTTGAGGTGGAATATTTGTAACTAATCTGAAGTTTTTCTTAAAAACTTATGTCATCAGTTTCTTGTGACTCTATTTTTTTTAAGTATTATTTGTAGTGCAAATTGATTTTATAGATTTCGATTATTCAAAAGTTTTTATTTTTCATGGTCAAAGAAATGTAAATATACCTATTAAATATTGACATGATAAATTTGTGATAATCTAGAAAGGCTATAAGATTTCAAAACTGATCTCCAAAATTTTCATACCATGTAATCTGAAGTATGCGTACGAAAATGAAAACATTATTTTTATTTGTATGAAGAAAAATTTATTTGTCCTTAATTAGGCGAATTAATACTATTTTGTTAAAGCTTTCACCAAATAAAAATAGGTGTATTTTATTTAATTTGTTGAAATCTAATGGTCTGTGGTTTTAGGAATTCAACTGATCATATTGATAAGTATTTTAAAATCTATTTAATAAAACATTTTATGTTGAAACTTATTTCAGTTTAATTTCATAAAAAAACTGAAATAAAACAAATACAAAGAGAATGATTCTTTTACTTGTTATATTATCTGAAACATAACTATAGTTAAATTTGAATTTCAACTCAAGTATAAAGATTCACATTCATACAATTCAATAATTAAAAACTATTGTGATACGTTAAACAATAATACATAAATATATTATTCACCAAACCTTAATATAGTGCTGCCATCTATTGATTTTACTCGCAGTTGAAACTTCACATAAAGTAATATTTTGTAATCATCTATTCTTAAGCAACTTATGGAAAACTTGAAAAAAATGTTGCAGCATTGACATTTGCTAAAGAAAATGATCTTAATAATGAATAATGCATAAATTAATTAAATACTAAATACTAAATAAGGTAGTAGATAATTAAAGTATATATATTTTTTCTGTTCAATATATATATCTTAGAATTAGAAATATGGTAATAACTAACTATGGTAATATTAGTTCAAAATCTGATTTAAAATTCATATAGCAATCTTCAAAAATTTGAAACTTATAGGAAATAGAATAATAAATATATTAAAAACGATAATATTTTATTGGAAGCTTTTGATTACTGTACATATTTAAATAATTTAATCTGAAATATAAATGGGGAAGTTTAAGTAAGAAAAGAAAATGAAGATAAGTGGCTAAAATTAGCATGCTTCTAAATAAATGCTTAATTATTCTATAAATTGTTATAAACATTATGCATGAATTTTATATTGATGAAAAGTCAAATTTCTGTGCTTAACAATCAATAATGAAATAATAAAATGTAAATTATTATAAAATTTATAGAGACAGCACAGTGAAATGACGATATTACTGAAACATAATGATAAATAAATGACTTTCGAATTTACTGGTGAATATTATGCGAATTTAATAAAAGGTATGTATTTATTCTTTACAACACAACTAAGGATTAGAATTTTAATTTTCATGTGAAATTACATTAAAAATTTTGCTTACATTTGCGTATATTTATTAGTTATTATTTACGTTATATAAATAGCATATATGATATTATCTGTTATAAATGCCAATAAAAACTAAGGAATTATTTTAAGAAACATTTACACAGAATCCTTATATTATAAGAAATTAAAGACATGTTCTCATTTATGTTCACCAAATTTCATGAAATCAATAATGATGTTTTTATGACTTATCATAATAAAATGCATCATGCACTTTAAATAAATGTTTTCATTATTGGGTAAGATAAATAAAGATATTCATGCCAAATGAAAATTTACATATGAGAAATGCAATCATGAATGCCTAAAATACTCCAATAGAAGAAATCCCGGAAATACTAATTATAGAAATATTTTCTTTAAATAGATATCTAAAATTCAGTAGTGTGAGCCTGATTCAATGCATCATTATTCACAGAAACAACTGAAATATTTCATTGGTAATAACTTAAATTCCATGTCATAGCTATCAAGAGATATATTTTCAATAAATTTAACAGTTTTTTAATGATTATTTTGTTTTGAGCAAATGATTTCAAAATAATACAAAAAAAATTCAGGAAGTTTTAAAAAGAAACAAGTAATTCATTTCCAAATAAGACACATAAAATATGTATTTGATGTCTTAAATTAATAAAATTGCTTTTTGAAATATATAAAGTTTAATAAAAAATTTAAATAACAGTAAATACATAGTTAAAATGGCCTTGTAAATTAATGTTTATCGATTTAAATCAATGAGATATAATTGCTAATTCATTGTTAAATGTATTCCATTTTTAATAAGGACACACATTTTAGCATTTAGTGAAAAGTACACGTGTTCCTTAATAGATGGCAGCAGCTTCATATTATTCAAATATTTTTATATTGTTTTTGTTTTGCGAAAATTGATTCATTCTAGAGAGATTTTATAAATCAATCTTTTTCTATTGAAAATTTTTCATGAATGTGATGCAGCTTATTCTAAATTTATAGTGAGAATTTTCAAATTAAAGATAAATTATTATTTACAGCATAATTGAATTTTAATCGAGTGCAACAGTTTGTTAAATTTGGATCTTTATAATAGAGTAAATAAAGTATTCCATCAATTAGTTTGACAATCTTACTGATGGTGTAAATCTTTGATTTTAATATTTAACGAGTAAATTTTACTCAAAAGAGAATTTTGGTACTTGTTTAATTTATCTATTTTGTTTAATTCCTAAAAATTATTATTTTGTATTGATTTCCAAACGCAGCATGTTAAAATATAATTAATTACTAAAAGAAATATTAAAAATTTATCAGTCACTTTGACATAAAATTCATTAATTTAATAACATGTAATTTTTTTTCTTTAGCACGGAAAGTTGGTGAGCACATGGGATAAGCATTTAACACAACAATAAAATATCTTTATTTTTCAATTTTATTTCACCAATTTCTTCAAGGCATTTGATCGAAAGAACATTTGAAAATTGTTCATGTAATAATAATATAATAATTGGGCATAAATAGATGTGATTTGAAAATTAAATTAAGTTTTATTTGAAATGCTAACAAAACGTTTTAAGAAATTAATTCTAACTGATGAAGCATTTTATTTTTTCGTTATTAAAGTATATTTTTTAAAATATATCACATTTCCCCCCTCTATCTTAATTTTTCAAGTGGCGGAACCAAAAAGGAGTACTGGAAAATCCTGCTGTAACTCTCATCACAGATAATATTTTAGTTTATAAATATTTCAAGAATTGTATTATTTTTCTTTATCTATTTATGCCCAATTATTATATTATTATTACATGTAAAAGGATTAACACTCTTCCTGCCGCTTAAAGAGTTCACTTCAGTTCCTTCCCATTTCATCTGAGTTCAACTCTCACTTCAGACATGGATATTTATACTCGCTTTAAATCTATTTTTTTTAAGCTGTTGCTCCTAGAAAATGTGTAAAATCCATCGTGAGCAAGAAATGATTGTAAAGCGACAAACAAACCAAAATTTCATGAATAACTCGAGTTGTTGTCGATAGATGGCAGCAGCCTCTTCAATTTGTTAAGAATTAATTCTAACATGTGTTAGTATTTTTGATATTTGTTTTGATTTTTTATTTGTTTTATGTTTGAAATTATTTTATTTTTATGTTTCTTTTCTTAGATGTCTTTAAGACTTTTGGAAAGTTTTTGAAACCAAAAGCAAGTCTATAATTAAACTTGGAACAGAAATTATTTTCTGTAGTAAATTTTCAAATGCTGTTGAAATTTAAGATTTTCTTAGGCCATAAGGCTCATAATACTTATATAATATATAATTTTTTATCTTATAAATAATTTATTTTTAATATTTTTCAGATACTTTTGGAGGGCATGCCAAACCCTCTTTTGTACATCTTCATTCTCGAATAAACATTTACTATAAATACCTGATTAAAATTGCTTTCTAATTGTATATAATATTATTTTACATTTAATTAATTTAAAAGTTTTTAATATATTCGTTATATATTTCTAATAAACGACTCATCATAAAAATGAATTTTTCGCAAAGTCATTCCATTTAGTTTTGTTACATCGGAATTGTTAAATTTTTCAAGAAGAGATTTCAGCAGCATTTCCACTTGAGAAGAGAATTGCTAAGAAGGAAAAATGAGGAACTAATTGTGTGATTTAGCTACTTCAGTTTTAAAAACAATACCTACATAATTAAACTTGGAACAGAAATTATTTTCTGTAGTAAATTTTCAAATGCTGTTGAAATTTAAGATTTTTTTAGGCCATAAGGCTCATAATACTTTTATAATATATAATTTTTTATCTTATAAATAATTTATTTTTAATATTTTTCAGATACTTTTGGAGGGCATGCCAAACCCTCTTTTGTACATCTTCATTCTCGAATAAACATTTACTATAAATACCTGATTAAAATTGCTTTCTAATTGTATATAATATTATTTTACATTTAATTAATTTAAAAGTTTTTAATATATTCGTTATATATTTCTAATAAACGACTCATCATAAAAATGAATTTTTCGCAAAGTCATTCCATTTAGTTTTGTTACATCGGAATTGTTAAATTTTTCAAGAAGAGATTTCAGCAGCATTTCCACTTGAGAAGAGAATTGCTAAGAAGGAAAAATGAGGAACTAATTGTGTGATTTAGCTACTTCAGTTTTAGAAACAATACCTACATAATTAAACTTGGAACAGAAATTATTTTCTGTAGTAAATTTTCAAATGCTGTTGAAATTTAAGATTTTTTTAGGCCATAAGGCTCATAATACTTATATAATATATAATTTTTTATCTTATAAATAATTTATTTTTAATATTTTTCAGATACTTTTGGAGGGCATGCCAAACCCTCTTTTGTACATCTTCATTCTCGAATAAACATTTACTATAAATACCTGATTAAAATTGCTTTCTAATTGTATATAATATTATTTTACATTTAATTAATTTAAAAGTTTTTAATATATTCGTTATATATTTCTAATAAACGACTCATCATAAAAATGAATTTTTCGCATAGTCATTCCATTTAGTTTTGTTACATCGGAATTGTTAAATTTTTCAAGAAGAGATTTCAGCAGCATTTTCACTTGAGAAGAGAATTGCTAAGAAGGAAAAATGAGGAACTAATTGTGTGATTTAGCTACTTCAGTTTTAGAAACAATACCTACATAATTAATTAATCTAAGGACAAAGAACCTATACCCAGAAAGTGAAAAGTAATGCTCTCTAATGTTTAGTAGAGAAACACATTTACTTTCTCCAAAAAAATTAAAAGTTCATTAATTAATGAAGCCAATATGTATAGCCTTTGAGCATCTTTACCAGTGATTTCAGCATTTATATATGAGAAATACTGCAAAAGATACTGTCATGGAAAGTTTTATTTATTGGTTAAGCGAAAAGAATTTATGCAGTTGTTAAAGATAAGAATTTACTTCCATTTCATCAATAGAGGATCATATTTCATATTAGAACTGCTTGTATTCAATATTTTCTTTCTCTTGTGGA
This sequence comes from Latrodectus elegans, assembly GCA_030067965.1. Lineage (NCBI taxonomy): Eukaryota > Metazoa > Arthropoda > Arachnida > Araneae > Theridiidae > Latrodectus > Latrodectus elegans. Next base: position 89,009,346 of record CM057819.1, read on the forward strand.
ATTTTGAATATTTTATATCAATTTTGGCAGTGATAATTTTCAGTCTGCTTTCCACTAAAATTGTACAAAACATCCAGGTTGCATCCTTGAACTCGAGGGGTGTAGACCGGATATCACAGCAATTTCAAGATTAAACTGTGGCCATCTTAAAGGATTAACTTTTTTCCCCGGCTGCAAAATTTTGGCAACCTTCAACAAATGTTATCTAAAACCACTCTCTGAAGCAAGTCTTAATGTGCCTGGGTCAATGCTTAGAGGGTTTGATATCATTTCTACTTCTAGCGATTGACTTTGCTCGAATACATGGATTCATGGACCAAATCTAGCTGTTGCTAGATCATACAGGATTGGTAACAACAACAACATAATTTTCACCATTTTTGAAAAATAACATTATTTTAGAACTTTCTATAAATCGTATCATCAGCAGATTGAAAGATATATAGCGAATCAAATAAGGAATAAAGACATAATTGATAATAAAGGCAACATGATTAATAAAGACAGTATGGATTTCGAAGCAAGTTTACAACATTCATATTTTTGAAAATACAAATCAGCCCCAATGTTCTCTAAACAACATTTGCAATCAAATTCTGTGCTTAAAAATATTCTATTAAAAAAACAAAGGAATCATTAATATTTTAATATGAACTTCTCACAAAACTAAAGGTTGCTTTTCGAAAAATAATACCAAAGTTTCGGAAGGAAATTTTTAAAAAGCAAACTGTGTCTTTCTTAGTTTTTCAAAATCACCTGTTCTGTTTTAGGTAAGAGCCATAAACAATAATCTCCGAGATATCCCCTGTAATTCTCAGTTTGGCAAGCACTCAATTCGCTTTACAAATTAATTTCATAATTATAAGTTATTTCATAGTTTATTTAATAAAGCTATTGTGTAATACATTCTGACAAAAATTTACAAATGCACTGCACATAAGTTTCATTTGGAATCAAATTCATTTGCGATTCATGACAACATAGCTATATCAATTTCTAAGCGCTTAAGCACTAAGAGGACTTAAGGACAATGGGATTATGTCAATGGTAGGCCATTGTAATTGTACGGGATTTAGATAGATGATGAAGAATTGGTGTGACAGCCTTGACCTATAACAAACTGTTGAGTTGACGAACAATAAGAAACATTGCGATACAGGAAATATTGCTTTCATGAACTGTCACAAAATCATTCTGTTTTCAACACAGTATTATAGAACTTGTATGGAAAATTATCTTTCAAATTCCTGATTTTAAAAGACTCATTTTGGAGGCTTTATATCTGTTGAATCCAATAATTATAATTTAATCTGTTGAATCCAATAATTTTTATTGTTCACGTATCTCACTTTCAAGAAATTATTTCACACGGTCTCAATTCCTCTTTTTTCTCCAGATATTTTCATTTCTCAGATTGGTTTCGTAACGACATAAATTATTTTAAATTCAAACTTTGGAATTCTTTATGAAGCAATTATCAAGGAAATAAACATAAAAATTAGAGAGAAATTGCTAATTATGATGAAACACGAAATGATCAATGTATCATTATGTCATATATTCATATATGCCTCAAAGGTAAAATCTGGAGGTCTATTTAACCATAATCAAAAGATTATGGTTAAATTATTGAGTGAATAATGCATTTTGTTTTCTGAATAATACATTTAAAGTAACAAGGAATAATAACATCTTAACACAGAGAAATCATCAATTACGTATAACAATTCTGAAAAAAATAACAATTAAAATATTCACGTTATTTACTTTACATAATAGAATACATATTTTAAGCATTGAAGACGTACAACTCCCTAGGTACATACTTGCATACATATATACCTATTCATAAGCTTATAATCAACCTTTTTCATTTTAAAAATCCATCCTTTTATAACACCACAGACTACAAAATATAATAAAACTCAATACTTCAACTTGGTACATAATTTTATGAATTTCATTTAAAGTTTACAAAGAGCAAAAATATAATACTGTATGTAATTTATTTCCTCTACATTAAATTATCTTTGCAGTACATAAATTATCGTTACAGATTTTCAAGGCGTATGATCACTCTTTCAATTACTGAAGGCTTTGTTCAACGGCTATTTTAATAGTCAAAATAAACAACGTACATTATACATATATTGATTTTTTTAGAATTTGAAAGCATAATATTAATTGCTTGAAAAAGTTTATAACATGTTTCATGTCAATTTCATTGCTTGAAAACTACGTGATCGAAATTTCAAGCAATTAAATATACATTCAGTCCCATTAATTTCATTGCCTCTGTTGAAATAACATTATTATGTGTTTCTCAATTAACGCGATCTAAGGAAAATGAAAATGAAAAGTATTTAAAAGTTTATGAACACAATATATATATATATATATATATATATATATATATATATATATATATATATATATATATATATATATATATATATTAAAGCTATTAAAATTATAATATTCTTAGTAAATTTGTTTTTTAGTAATAAGTTCATTTTAAATTTGATCTATTAAAAGCATTTTTATTTCCAAGATTTATTCTGGCAATCTTCGTCTTAAATTTTATCTTGATTTTAATTTACAAGGATATCCTGTTTATCTAATGAATAACAAATAAGATTAAGAAATCTATAAAAGATTCTGATTTTTTCTTCACTGAATTCCTTTGAAAAACTTTCTATAAAGAAATATAAGATGAGTGAATAACCTTCATTTGGAGGACACTGTGTGACCACTACCTATCTCATTTGCCCCATCCGCATTTAGTGTCGATGACATATCTTCCGTTTAGACGGGATTCGAACTCTTTATCTACTGACGATGAGATCGACAACAAAATGGCAAGGCCAACTAGAAAATGTGCAGAAGCAAAGTTAATAGCAGGAAATTACTCCAGAAATTTTATTTTGAAAGCAGTTTCTTATAATTTTTTAACCTCTCAGCAAGAAGATGCATCATCTTTCAAATAATTTTCTTTCAGTCTGATAGTATCAAAATGCGATGATGTAATAAAAAATCTACATTAGTTTTTACTACATTATCAGATTTTAATAACTACAAGATTGAAAATGTAGACATATTAAAATAATAATTTTTTAGTTGATTATAGATTTCAATCTACTTTATAAAATATATGAAAGTCAGAATATTCCTAAATTATAAGTTTTGTATTCGCATTCTGGTAATTTCTTCAAAATACAGATAAGTGTAAAAATTAAATTTGTGCACATAACATGCGCATTTTTCATTTCTCTGTATAATTTTAAAGTTGTACATGCCTGACAAATGTATTGAGATAATAGTCTAATATGTTAAAGATAATATTTAATTTCTGATAACCCTTACTTTTCAGCACTTTTATTAACGTAATTTTAGGGTTGTCCTTTTGTTACTTATATCTTCGCGTCAAAAAAATCGCCAAAAACTTGGCGTCAAAAAATCGAGGTACCCGTTCTTAAACTTTTACCGAATATGAAGTATTTTAAACAGTGTTATGGGAATAAAAATTGGAAAAAATTATAATATTTTTGAAGCAACTTCTTATGAAAGAGATATATGATGACAATTCGATGAGAACCGTACTTTTTCCAAATGATTTCAGTTTTAGAACAAAATTATCTAAGTATTTTCCCTTAGTTTACAGGCAATATTTAAAAAATTTTGATTTTAAAATTGCCGAGTATATATATAATAGTCAAACATTATCATACTTCTGTGTAAAAATGGGAAATAAAAATGAGAATTAAGAACTCACATTTTATACATCATCTTTGGTAGCAAAATATCTCGTCTAGAAATTTTCTAATTTCGTTAATATCACTGAAATTTTGAAGGAAGAAATTATTTAATGAAATGAAACTATAGATAAAACCACTAAAATAAAAATATTAGCTAAAAACAATATTTCTTATGTTGTTTAATGTTACATTTGAGTTGCAATCAAGTCAATAAAATTGAAACTGAATTTTTGTCCCAAAAATTTTTCTTCTGCTCGACCAAATTATACGAAGTCCATAAATTAAAAAAAAAAAAAAAAAAAAAAAATACGTAGAGGAATAAGTCCTATAAAATTTTATATAAAGTGGTGGTAATGATATTTACTTTGGATGACTAAAATAAGTATAGTTTGCTGAATCTGACAGTAATGCCAATAATTTTTTGAAAATAATAAGTCAAAACGATTTTATGAAATTAAAAGATTTATTGTATCTTAAATTAATTTCAAAGTAAAACAGGACTCAAAACAATTAATATTGTATGAAAGATATTAGATTATAATGTAAAAGAATTAATTACATTTTAATCCTTGTGTTTGAAAAAAAAAGATCTAAAATTTAAACCTTAAATTTGAAATTTAGCTATTAATAAATCACGATAAATTTCAATTTACGTGCGTAATTGGTGAATCCGTAATCTTGTGATATATTTTTCCAAAAATATCTTTAAAGCAAAAAGTAAAATTATTTATTTGCTTATAAATTGTCGTATTAACCTATTTGATATTTTGAGGATACTTTTGAAATTCTCAATATGCATTTTTTGAAATTTTCAGAAAATTTAGATATAAAAATAAAAAATTTATGTAGTAAATTTTCAATCAGTAATGCATGTTAAGTTAATTTTCATTAAATAACTGTATATACTGCAAATTTTTTTCTTTATAATTGATGAATATTAACAGCATAATTTTTGAAATGATTTAATTGCAAATAAATATATTTTAACATCATTCATACACTTCTCATTCATATGCATATTTTTTTACATTTATGCATCGTTGAAACATTTATTCAGTCTTTATATTTTAATGATAAAATGTTTTAATGTGTTAAGGCTATGTTTCAGTTCTTTAAGTGTTTCAAATTTTTCACTTATCTTTTTCAAATTCACTACTTTTAAGGAAAAAAATATATTTTATAAAATATATGGAAAAGTTTATTTGTTTTCTTAAAAATTTGTTTATACATAATTTCCTCCGAACTTTCTTAATGAAAATTTTTCTTGAAAAACTTATAACTTGTTCTTTATTGTAAATATATTATATTTTGATATATGTAAAGAGCTTAAGAGAAAGTAATACGCAATTTTTAGTTGATATATTATAACATAATTAGTTTTCGAAGAATAGGGCTATATCAAAAATCATTTTAAATATTTATTTTCCTTTTTAGCTTCTCAAACGATTAAGATAAAATGTAGTTACAAATTTATGCATTGTTAATTTAAGAGAACAAACAATGCATAAATTTAGCAAATAATATTGAAACAATTCAGTTAGTTTATGAAAAAAAATTTCTATTAAATGAAAATATTTTGTCATATTGAATATTTAAAATAGTATTTTCATTAGGATACATGTGATACACATTTAATATATGAAACAATATTATTTATAGTCTATAAACAAGTCTAAATTTCCGGAAAAATATTGTATCGTAAGTTAGATTTGTCGTCATAACTGACAATTTTCTTTGATCAATAATTCACATTTGACGTGCTGTTTGTTGAAAATTTCAAGCTCATCTGTAAACGAAAGCACGGTTCTGGAAACTATTTGCTTTTCCCAAACTATTTCGGCCAAAATAAACCATTAGTCCAGTATTAAAAGTCGAGGACGATTGAATATGACGTTTTATGCACGAAGTGTGTTGCCGAAATCATTTTTCATTCTAAACCAAATAATGCAGACGATTTATAGAGAGTTTCCATGGCAACCCATTCACTTTCGCGCGTGTAGGATATTGGCAGATGAAAAGTTGTTGAGTTACGATTTTGGTCGCCATGTGAAAGGTTAGATTTATTGTTCGTTTTATCGTATTTCGTAAGAAATAATATGAAAAGATACAAAAAATGCACTAATTATATTTTTCGATAGATAATTAAATACTATTTTTTTAAAAATTCTATTCAAATAGTAATTAGATTGTTTTATTTTTATTTATCTTAATGAATTAAAAAAGGCCTCTGCGTTTATCCATGCGAATTTTTACGAATGCACAGATGTAGACACAAGTGAGAAAGCAAAAAACTGTATTAGATTAATTCAATTAAATATTTCTATCTTGAAAAGTTACTTTAGTATTAATTTGGTCTTTAAAATCAATATTTAATTTAAATTTTAATAGTATGTTTAATTTAAATTAATTAGGTTCATAAGAAATTCTTAATTAAGATAAATATTGCATTAATCAATAAAGAATACAGCAATAATGAGTATTGTGAAAGAACTGATAAGAAATTAAATCATATTTTATTCATAGATTTATGGGAGATAATTTTACACAGCTGTGAATATTATTGGAGACAGAAAATGCCAGAATGCATATATTTAGAAACAAGAAAGTAAAATAGATTATGCTTAGTATCTTCATATTTAAAATGCTTGTAATAAATGTAATTTGAAATTAAAATTCTTTTTATGAGTTTTTTTTTAAGTCGAATTTGTATATAATGATATTGAATCGCATACACAAACTAAATCATTTGAATAGGGTTAAAAATATTTGAATGAAGTAGGAAAATTCGGCTTGAAATATGAGAAAACTATTTCAAAATATTATTTACTATTTCAAAATTTATTGATATAAATATTGTTTTGTCTTCTTTAACTGCCTATTATTGTTATGTGTAATATAGTCGGAGCAAAAAATTAGATAATTTATATATATATATATATATATATATATATATATATATATATATATATATATATATATATATATATATATATATATATATATATATACATATATATATATATATATATATATATATATATATATATATATATATATATATATGTATATATATATATATATAAGTAGATTGGACTGTGTTAATTATAAAATTTAAATAATTATTAATCAGTTTTCATTAACTCTATGAAAATTGTAATGAAATTCTAATAAAGTGTGTATTAAAAGTTTACAAGAATACAATAATGTGTTAATTATAAGATTTAAATAATAATTAATCAGCTTTCATTACCTCTATGAAAATTATAATGAAATTCTAATAAAGTGTGTTTTAAAAGTTTACAAAAATACAATAATGTAAAAAAAAAAAGAAAAAAAAAATTGTCATAAACTTGATATGATGACACATTATTTGGTAAATATTTTATTTATTCTTTCAAATTTCTTAAGTAGATTCGGGGAAAATTAAGAACAACTGGTCTTAAGGAGTTTGTTATAGCTAAGACTAAATCTGTAATAATTATCAATGACATTCTAGTTAATATATCATTTGTGTTATAAATATTAAGTAAAAAAAAAATCGAAACGTATAAAATTCTTATTTTCCCCCTTTAACTAGGCATTTACAGAATCTTGTTGACAAGACATGGAATAACTTTCCGTGATAAGATTAACACGAACACCATTATCTGCTGAAGATAAATATATTTGAGCCATTCCGAATCCCAAGGCATCGCAAGCATTTAAACGAGAGCCTTGCACACGGAATTCCTTCAGCTTCATGCGACAGTATTTCACTTCAAATCGCCACTGAAAATTTCATTGCCATCACTACGGCCAAAATAAAACGCTTTCTGCAGGAGAAAGAAACGGGGAAGACAAACATCAAAAAGATTCGCCGAGACAACTCCAGAGACAAATTACACAAACATAAACAAAGCTTTTAATTATTTACTTCACATTTAAAAGCTAAGCATATCCACGTGGTTAGAAAAAAACACGTAACCGTGCTTTCTTTTTAGACTTCCTAAGCTTCTTATGGTTTTACGCCTTTTCTAAATGACGGGAAAGCGCTGACGAAACCTTTTTCATCTGATATACGCTGAAGACTTAAAGTAAAAAAAAAAAAAAAAAAGTAAGGTAAGTAAGAGAAAAAAATAACAATTTAAACAGTGCAGTTTCACCTGCTTATGCTTTCGAGACGAAGCTACCGAGTTAGTTTACGAGGCGTTGTCTTTTGTCAGCGGACTGTTAGAGATCTGGTTTGTTTGGTTTGGCGCGAAGAACTCCTCCGGCTTGATGGAATTGTTTGTTTTTTAGTCCAGCTATTTGCGATTTTTTTTCTTCCTCCTCCTTTACAGAAAGGGAGTTTTTTTCTTTTCTTTTTTTATGTGAGATGCTTTTGAAACAGTGGTATCGGGAGAATTTGTCACCAAAGTGAAAAGATCCTTTGTTTGCATTTGTGGCATCTTTTTTAGAGAGAATTTCTGAATTGCACACGTTGGCGACAGGTCACACTGCTTTTACGATCAGACAGTATAATCAACACAACTGAAAAGACAGGTTTTTAGTTCTGTTAAAGAGAAGATAATGCGATAGACTTTATCCTATTATCCTAGTTATAATTAACAAAAGAAAACGAATAAAATAATTGTCAAATTGTAGAAAATTAAATTAAAAAGAGAATGTATAGTTTCGAAGTAAGTTTAAAGAATAAAACATGCGTATAGTCTTGCATATTAGCCTTTTTATTTTTTGCATCAAAGAACATGTTCAATGTCGATTGCTTTTCTCTCTTTTTTAAGACTTTCCGGAAGTGTTAGTATTGTTGTAAAGATTCCTAACCTAACTGATTTCATCGTTGTTTGGGCTCCATTCTAAGACCATTGCTCCAACATTCTTTCATTTCGTCAACAAATGAATAAAGGGAGGGGGTGTTCAAAATAAAATAAGTTCAAAACCGAAATTGATGGACTAATTTGGCTATAAATATTCCAAAAAGTTTTTTTTTCCAGTATAGCACTTTGAAGTTTAATAGGCAAGCAACATAATTCAAAAGAGATGAAAAACGATTTTTGGTCAGTTAGATTGAGCAAGCCTGCATATCATGATCAATAGCCAAGAAGTGTTCGTTAGAATTCTTTTTAGTTCGTAATCCGAATACAAAAATCTTTCGTGAAAGAGTTCGTTGTTTGATTTATTCGCAGTCCGAACTATTCGTTTATTGATCACTTACTTTACATGCAGGGCAAGGCATTCATTTTAGAAATGCTTTCACTTATAAGGCTAAAACGTTCAAATGGACACACGGAACTTTAATGTAATTTTATATCTTTCAATAATTATAAAAATTTTCTTAAGGATATTTATAAGTGCTTCGAATATGTATCATGCACATTGAAATTATATATTGAAATTCTGATATTCAAATCCAAATCACAATTCTGAAAATCTTATCATGATGAACGATATATTACATGAGTAGCATATCTTATTTCAACTAATAACAAAGCTGTAAAAGAGGGTTTGATATATTCATATAAGAAAGCATAATAATAATCTAGGGAAGAAAAGCCCAATAGTTTACTTTTTTGTGAAAAGTTATTTAGATTCTACATAGAAATCATGTAAAATAGGATAAATCTTTATATGGCGTTTTAATATGCTATAAACAAATTTCTTCTAAAGAAACTTTTTAAGGATAGTAAGCATTATTCACACGTTGCTAAGAAAACCTCCCAAGCATTCACCTTGACAGGTGTGCATGTAGATGACAGAAAATAACAGACTAAAACAGTGATTGAGACCAAACTAGGGAACATCTGTTCTGAAGAGATCTGTTGTATCACAAGACCACAGTGACTTCTGTTAGTAAATATTTAGAAAAGTAATATATTTTTGTTCAAGACTCATTAAAATTAGAAAGCTTGGAATTAGCTATTTACTCATAAGTCCCTTGCAATTGACCTTGTTTATAGAATTAAATAAAATTTATAGAATGTTTATAATTTTATGCAATTTTACTTTAAGGTTTAAATTCTAGTATTTAATAAAATCATTTATTGCAGATATTATATTATAACTGGTATAATTTGATTTGGAAATTTCGTGGAGTGCTTTAATATTTTTTGCAGATTGAATAATAATGTTGCTTCTTAGAAATGCTATTAATGTACAGATACCATCGTACATTTCCTTTACTATCACGGCTTTTCTGTGAGCATTTAAAAAAAAATATCCAAGCAACGGAGGTAGACATACACAATATAAGTAGACACCAAATCTAGAATATTTTTTTTATTTAATTAGCATCTGATTGCTCTTAAAAAAATATAGAAAAAAATCGAAATTATACTTTTTTTCAAACTCGCATCAGAATTCTTAAAAATTTTGGAATTCTTTAAATATTTTAAAGTCATTTCGTAAGATAGCATTAAAATAATTTTAATTGAAATTAAATTATAGAGTGTTGATTTAATGAAAAAAAATCATGATATAATTTATGCAAAAATATTGTTTATATTTTAAAAAGATTCAAGAACACTTTAAAATAGTAATAATCAGCGCGATTTATTTCATTAAAAGCAGCTAACATTAGTGAAAAATTATTATTGAAAAGGAGAAAAATTCTTTTGTAATTTATTGTTATTAGAATAATAGCATCAAAAGAATTAGTTTCGAGAATTTCTGGTGAAACTGAAGCATAACTTAATTTTATTAGATTTGCATTATACATTGCAGTAGTCAGTGAAAAGACAATTTTTTCAATTGTTCGAACAAATTGTTCAAAAACATTGTTCAAAAAAGCAAAATTTTTGATTTTATGATCGCTTACATTGCTATAAATTAAAATTATACTTTAATGAATAAATTTTGGATGCTTTTAGAATGATAATTATTGAATTTTCAGTTATTTTTCTTAATTTTTAGCAAGTTATTCTAAAGAACAGATATAAAATCACTTGCAAGAGATTCCAAATTTCAATTTCCCCCTTTTTTTTTTCAAGAAAATTTCAAGCATTTAAAGTTTTATATCTCATCTTTAATTTTAATATGATATTTTAGTTATAAATTGAACTGGATTTATGGATATCTGGAGGGTTAAACTTACTCATAATCGGTATCCTAGAAAAGCCCTGCTGGTGCGTGGCTTTTTGAGGGGGGACTAGAGACCAACAGACTTGTATTCCACGCTTTGCCAATGGTCACCTAAAGGGTCTCAAATATGTGCTGGATCAAAAGGCTGTTAGTCTGTGCACAAAATGCAAAATTGAACAGCATCGCTTGAGTATATCTTGAATTCTTTGAATTTTGACTTGGAAGAGGCTTTTTCAAAGCTCTATGTTTTTGGATTTCCTGGCTGTTTATGGACTTGTGGAGTTGGTCTAGTATTGATTTGGACCATCTGGGATTAGTAACAACAACAACAACAACTTATATAAATTAAAAATAAAAATTACCATTTTATTGTGGAATGTACACTACTGTCCATTAAAATTGCTACACCAGGAAGAAACTCAGATAACAAAATGATATTTATTGGACAAATATATTATACTAGAAATATAACAAGTGATTAAAATTTAAAAAAATTTGGCTGGATAGATCCTGAGAAATCAGTGCCCAGAATAACCACCTCTGGCAGTAATAACAGCAGTTATACGCCTGGGCATTGAGTCAAACAGAGATTGGATTGCATGTACAGGTACAGATGCCCATGCAGCTTCAACACAATGCCACAGTTCATCAACCGTAGTGACTGGCTTTTGGTGACGAGCCTTTCGCTCGGCAACCATTGACCAGACATTTTCTATTGGTGAAAGATCTGGAGAACGTGGTGATCAGGGCAACAGCCGAACATGTTCCGTATCAAGGAAGGTCCGTACAATACCGGCAACATGAAATCGGGCATTATCCTGCTGAAACGTAGGGTTTCGCAGCGCTCGAATAAAGGGTAGAGCCACGGGTCGTAACACACTAGAAATGTAACGTGCACTATTCAAAGCACCATCAATGCGAACAAGAGGTGACCGAGACGTGTATCCAATGGCACCCCATACCATCACGCCAGGTGATGGGCCAGTATGACGATGACGAATGCACGCTGCCAGTGTGCGTTCACCACGATGCCGCCAAACACAGATGCGACCATCATGATGCTGTACACAGAACCTGGATTCATCTGAAAAGATGACGTCTCGCCATTCGTGCGCCCAGATTCGTCGTTGATCACACCATTGAAGGCGCTCTTGTCTATGACGCAGCGTCAAGGGAAGCCGCAGCCATGGTCTCCGAGGTGAGAGTCCATGCTGCTGCAAACGTCGTCGAACTGTTCGTGCAGACACTTGTTGTCTTCCAAACGACCCCGTTTCTTGACTCACGGCTCGTGACGTGGTTGCACGATCCATTACGGCCATGCGGATAATATGCCTGTCTTCTCGGCTGCTAGTGATAGGTGGCCGTTGAGATCCCGCATGGCGTTCCGTATTAGCGTCCTGAACCCATCGATTCCATATTCTGCTAACAGTCATTGTATCTCGACCGATGCGAGCAGCAATACTGCGATAAGATAAACCGCAATCCCGTTACGCTACAATTCGACCGTTATCAAAGTCAGAAACGTATTGGTACGCATTTCTCCTTCTTACACGAGGCATCACAACAACTTTTCACCAGGCAACAACGTTCAAATGCAATTTGTGTATGAGGAACCGGCTGAACAATTTCCTCATTTAAACACAATGTAGGTGTCGCTACTGGCGCTTGCTTTGTCTGAATGCGCTGAAAATCTAATCATTTGCATATTACAGCACCTTCTTCCTTTCGTATAAATTTCACGTCTGTAGCATGTCGTCTTCTTGGTGTAGCAATTTTAATGGCCAGTAGTGTAATACGTAATTTCTTATTTTATCGGATTCCTCTATGTATATGAATTTTTTTTACAAAAGAATTAGTTATTTTCACTGTCACCCCAATTACATAACATAAAATATCAGCATTTTTTCTTAATAAGCGGTTCAATAGGTAAATAATGGCTTTTTATGAAATTCTTTCTATTGTATTTAACTTTCAAAACGCAAAGTTTCCAAATGAGTCTATTTATTTTTGAGGCTAATAGACATCATAAGCTGGGTGTAGGTTTCTGGACCTTCAGGAATGAGAAATACCCTGTCGAAGTTCTCGATCCATCATATGGGACTCGTGTAAGGCAAATATGTTAAAAAAAACTGATGATAAGTAAGATCAAGTCAAAGGATTTGTATTCGAATGACTTGTGGCGCCAGATCCTGTCTTGCGTAGAAAAGACCGGATTACAGAAATTCTCTCGTTTTATGCATTCGCACGTATTCAGTGTTTATAAACTTTTACTTTATTTAGTTTTGTAAGATGTGCTAAATGGGATTCCCATCAATCTATATCAGTCACTGAAAACGTCTTCGAATGAATAGGATTTGTTAAGTAAACGAGTATCTCTTGTCGACTAGTTGAGGGTTTGTTTAGGAAATAATCAAAATTTCTTTTTTTCACACAGTTCTACTGTTTTTGTTTTCATTTAATTTTATAATCAGGAAGTCATTTAACTAAAATATGACTATACCAAGAATGTAATTTGTGTAAGAATGTATAAGTTGAAAAATTCCATCCAGAATCACTAAAAATGAAAACTAACGAAAACAATAATTTTCATACGAATATCTAAAAGTTAGACAGAACAAAAATATTTTATTTAGTTTTAATCTTTACCATCTGAATAATTCAGAACTTAAATTACACTTACAGCCGTTTTATTTTAAATTAAAACCATAGCGAAATAAGATTAAAATAACATGGTATAAACAATACTTTTAAAATGTATTGTTTATACTATGTAAGGAGTGAACGTATATGAACTTTATCAATATTAATGTAACTGTTGTCTCAAAGAGTATTTTAGAATCTGAAATCTCATTACTCTAGAATTTCAGTAGTTTTATTATTGGTATATATTGTCATTGTTCAAGTTTTGTTGGTTTTATTGCTTTGAGAGAGTCGGTTATTTTTGTATTAATATTTTTCCTTTAGTCATGATAGAAATTTGATGTTTTAATTCCTGATTGAATTTTTTATTTAAAAGTATAAATTTTTATTTGGATAGTTGGATTTTATTCAAGGAAACTGTTCATTTAAATTTACTAATGTGTCTGAAATATATTGAACAATTTAATAAGTTTGTTTGCTGTCATAGAATACTATGTAATGGTAAACTATCTTTATAAAATCATATATACTCCTTGGAAAGAAAATTAAGGCTAGTATTCAAAATCTGGCAGTAATCTCATTTTTTTAATTTTTTTATCTTCCTTTCCCTTTGAAAGAGAGAAGTAAGTATTAATTTCTTTTACAGGGAAATAAAAATGAAAAGTATTTACTTTCTACCATTAAAAAATTTAGAATTCTTAAACTCTTACTTCTTCCATAAAATTATAAAGATTTTAGAAATATAAATTCTTTGAAAAATAAGAGAAAATTTTGAATAGAATGCCCTCTTTTACAAAAAATGTTTAAAGTAACTAAGGAACATATCTTATTTTTTAAACCAACTTTAAAAACATTTTAGTAAAATATCCCTTTTATTAAAAAAATAATTTTAGAAGAAATAAAATTAATTTTATCTTTCACTTCCATTTGGTGCTTCTACATAAAATAGCAATTCGTTTATCAACTTTTGAAAATTGGGTGAAAGAATAATTTCAAGCTCTAACTTCAAATTTTTGATACAAATGTTTAACAGAAGGTATTACAAAGGATAAATATTTAAGTAATTCCCAAGTTCCTAATGTGATATTTACATTCGAATTTCAACTTAATTCTGCATTAAAATTTGTGGACGAATTAATTTTGAATGCCTTTGATACATATGTAATTCTTGACTGAAATTTCTAAGCAAATTCTGAACGATTATATATATATATATATATATATATATATATATATATATATATATATATATATATATATATATATATATATATATATATATATATATATATATATATATTCTATAATTGTTCAATTTAAGGAATGTTTATCAAAGTCCTTTATTAAATTAATAAATTAAATTATTTACTGAAAAATTTCAGGAATAATACAAACTATCCCATTTAACAATTAAGAAAAGTTTCTCATGTTAGTACAGTACATTTCTTCTAAAAAAATTACTAACAGTCTTGGCTAAATAGAAAATGAGAACGTTTAGCATGAATTTAGGAAGAGTGCATTCATTGGCTTAAGTTTTGTTTTAAAGAGAGTTATTTAAGATTTTGTCATGTATTTTTAATATTTGCACGTTGTTATATACTTAAATAATTTTTCGATTTTTGAAAAGTAATGTTTTCATTTACTGCAGTGAATGTGTTTTCGGTTTTTCTATTACGCCAAAAGTCAGAAAAATATTAATCATAAATGAAGAAAATCTAATCTTCAACATTTCATGACTTCGTTATTAAAGTAAATCTTCATTCATCTTACCTCATTCGATTTGTTTTTAGGTGATCTATACTTAAATCCTCATTTTGTAATATAAAATTTTAATGTGTCAGAGTTAATTAAATAAGAAGCTCGGTAGCTTGGTGGCAGCGTTTCACATTTCCAAGGTCCGAGATTTTATCCTCAGGCTGAGTAAGGTCGACTTAGCCTTTTATCCCTTCAGAGAGTCGATAAATTGAGTACCAAGCATGATTGGCAACAAAACACTAGAGGTCTCACGTTAGGCTGACAACCTAACTGAGTCATATTCTTCATACCACTGGGCACTCGGTCATGTAAACAGTTATGGGCACTGTAGGCCTTGGCCCACATGGAATGTTGTGCCACGGCGTTTAATTTAGTTTATAAACATACAACGATAGCTAGTAGATAAAAGGACATTCAATTCTTTTGAATTTTGTTCAAAATGGCTCTTAATATTTTAGGAAAATGATGACTAAAAATTAAAAATTAAATTGATTAAATATTAAATTTTTTATTTCCTTTTAAAAATTATTCTCAAAATTAAAAACTATAATGAAACTGTTCACTAAAATGACATTACATAGTTTTACCAAAAGTTTAACATTTTTTTCTCATTGAGAGCTTTTGAGAAATATGAATTTAATTAAGACTTGGCAAACACTAGTATCATTATTATTAACCATTCAAAAATCCTATACTAAACCTCTTTTGCTCAGTGATGCTAAATGTAGTGTAAAGCAAAAGAATTTTATTTATCGAAGTAAATATTTGCTCTGGAAGAGCGGGGAATGAGGCCACCCACAGAACATTCTGAACTCATAAATGTACTACGAAGAACTGAAACTGAAATTCCTAACTCATCAAGAGCAACGACGAAACTTCTCTCACACGCCTTTCTCCATTGTTGTGTCACAACTTTTCAAGAAGTTTGGACACGAGATGTCTTACTTTATTCCTGGAGGAGGACACTTCATTAGGCATTGAGTGACACAATGTGCGACAGAATGAAAAGATCCAAAATGACATTTTTCATTCTCAGACTTACCAAAGCTGCTCCGAGTGACAGAATCAGAATGAAAGAAAGTTTAATTGCAAATGCAGTGGCAACGGAACTCGGGGGGAGGGTTTACTTCATTTAACATGTCATTCAGACTTTTAATGAAAAGTATACATCAAAAAAGTTCATGCTTGAAATATTTATTCTTTTTTTATTTTATTAGTTTCTTCCGAATGTACATTCTCTCTTCAATAACTTTTAAATTTGATTCATTTAGATTAAATAATAATTAGTATTGAAAATTTCTAAAACTTCAATGAATATGATCTCGTTTCTATCATAATGCATGTAATTATTTTTTAAGCCAGTGCTTTCATTCTTTTAGTATATAATTTCATTGTAATAAATATTTATGCATATTATGACATTAGAACTTTTCACTTTTTTTATTTGAGAAAACAAAAATATCTCCCTGTGCACCAATGAATACCACACAGGGTCCGAAGGTACAACAAATGTACTACATAACAAATCCAAATAAATCATGGGATGAAAAAAATAATAATAAAAGAAGGCAGAGAGAAAAAAAGAGATATAAAAATAAAAAAGGAGTTAGATAACAGTATGGGTAAATTAAAAAAAAAATTCAGAATTCTCTTTCTTTACTGGGTCTACCTAAATCGGGGGGCAACTGTTATTTAAGTCTTTACAAAGCTCCTTCCATTCTTCTGAAACAGATGGGCATTCAAGAAAAATGTGAGAAGGGTTGTCACTCCCAGAGCTGCACATGCACACCACACTGTTTTTAATATGGAAACGGTGTAGGTAGCTATTGAATTTCCCATGTCCAGTAAGGAATTGCGCAATTTTAAGGTCAGTGGGGAACCAGTAGTTCTTAATTCTGCAGGGAACTGAAGGGAAAAAAGATTTCGTCCACTTACAATTAGGAGAGGAAACAAAACCTGAGTTCCATTCTGTGATAATCTTCTTTTTGGTAGTGGTTTTGAAAAAAGACTTGGGTAAGCTGGTATCGAGTTTATTTGAAATGAAAGAAAAGATTTGGCCAGGAAATCGGCTCTTTCATTTCCATACACACCACTATGACCCTTGACATGGGAGAAAGTGAAGGAAATATTTTTGATATCAAACATATTAATTGAAGTCTAGACTTCTACAATAAGTTTTTCAAAACTAATTACATCTTGCAGAGCCAGTAGGGAGGACATGTAGTCACTGAAAATTAAAATTTTTTGAAAAGGCTTGCTTATGGCATCCTTTAACAGCAAGATTAATGCAGAGTAACTAATGCGGTATACCTGATGACTCACTTCAAAACCATTCTGAAAGCATACGTATGCAAAACATACTTTTTCGTTAACTTTACTCCCATCTGTAAAGTAAATTAGATCAAGTCTTCTTCCTTAACGCTATCAAATGCAGCAAGAGGAACAGGAGATCTTGTAGATGGATAAGGTAGGGAAGAAAAGTTCGAATCGCCATCAAGATGGTTAAAAAAAGAGTCTTGAGCATAACGATAAATTTTTCACTTTTGTACATAAAATTTTATTAAAATTTTCACATGAAATAAAATACTACATTTTCTTGCAGTTTTTTTAAACTCTCAAATTAATAGTTAAAGCATTATTTATTTTAGAAATAGTAGCAGTATCTCTACATTAAATATAATTCAAAGCATGTTATTATGTCAAAGTTCCAGAATTACACAAGTTGTTTGAAGAGATCTCATCTTTAAAATTGCATCCCTAAATCATCTGAATTTATAATTTTATATGTTAACTCTAATCAGTAATAATCTAATTAATAGATAATTATTAATTTCTCGTTCGTGGCTGAGTTCCATAGAATTTTCTCGTGTAATTAATTCCCTTTACGATAAAATTCATTTTAGGGAAAATTAAAATAGTTATTATCGTTGGATTGTCAAGTTTTGTGCAGAACTAATTAGATTTTGACACTCAGCACACATGAAGCATTCGAAACCGTTGCAAACATTAATGCTCGAAATGAGAATCTCATTTAAACCAGTGGTTCCTCCATTAACTATTCCATTAACTATATATTTTCCACTTATTAGTCAGTTTGACTAATAAGTGGAAAATTTTGAAAAAAATTAGTCGTATAGTATGGTGTCCAAAATAAAAGAGACCCCATCTCAATTCTCTGAACAGAATATGATTTCTCTTTCAATTTGGCTACTCTCTATAATGAATAGCAGCAAAAAATCTGTGTGAAGAGATAAAGATTTTCAGAAAATCGAATAGGTATAATACCGTTTAAATGTTGTCCTCCAAAGTTTAGTAGTATTAATAAAAATTGGTAACAAAACTTTGTTAACGCTGTTGGAATATACAAACTTTCCCATATATTTGCAGGGATTTTGAAAATATAAACATCAGGTTTTATGGAGATTTCATTAACGAATGAATGATTGCATTCACGTTTCACAAAGTAAATAACTCAGAGAGGCCTAATGATTAGGGCATAGGCATTCCATCCGGAAGGGCTGGGTTTGATTCCCAATACTGTTAAAGACCCACCAAGTACAAGCGATATACGTGTTCGTTAAATCTGTGAAAACGAAACTCCTCTTATCAGTTGTTGGATAGTTACCATGGGGTCGTGGTAGCCTAGTGGTTAGAGTATCGGCCCTCTATCCGGAAGAGTAGGATTTGATTCCCAATGTCGTCAAAGACCCACCGAGTACATGCGATATACGTGCTCGTTAAATCTGTGGAATCGAAAGTCCTGCGGTTGGTCATTGAGCAGTTACGATGGGTGCAATAGTCTGGAGAAATTTACTCCCCTTCAGATCAATGCCAAAATTAAAAGAGTAGATTCTCTGGTGCTGCCATCTATCGGAGGGTTTGAAGAGCAAAAAGTCGTACTTTCATCTTCATGGTGCTCTGATTAAACGAAAGACGCTCCCAATTGACTTAAATTCGCATAGCCAAGGCATAGCGAGCTTGGCTTGTCCAAGTGTCATTAACAACAACAACAGTTACCATGGATGTAAAGGACTGGAGAAAATGTTTTCTTCCTCGAGATAAAAGTCGAAGTTGAAAGTAGATTCTGTGGTGGTGCCATCTATAGGAGAAGTCTTAGAACAAAAACGTACTTACATCTTCGTAGTGCTCTGATTAAAACGAAAGACGCACCCTTCTGACTATATTTTGCGTAACCATCGGCTAGCAAGCTTGACTGAGCTAAGTGTCATAAATAATAACAATAACAAACAACTCAATAAAAGTAAAATTCATTCTGTCATATAGATCAAGGAAAGATCAACCATTATTATACTAGAATGTGAATATCAACTATTTATTGAAGGAATGATAATTTCTCTAAGATAGTGTTCTATTCATTATGTTGAATAAGCAATTTAAAATCAAAATTATTCAGTGAAGTAAATTCGAGAAGTTACAATCTTATATAAAGTTATTATTTTTTTGGCAAGGAAACTTTTTCATAATGAAAAAAGTTGTGGTCTCGTACTTGTAAGCATGGATGCTCAAACAGCATAATGAATAATTCGTGAAACTTCTGCAGAGCATTTTTAATTTCTACAGATTTTTCCTTCCGATTGGTGTTTTCCATACGTAGCACGTTTTATTCTATCGTTGCAAGTTTTGAAATATGAATAACTGTCGAGGACTTATCAAAATACATATATATTTAGAAAAGAGGTACTTAGTGTTTATCATTCATTGGTTCAATAGTGGTTAAAATTAAAATTGTGACCTTCCAATTTAAAGGACATGGGCGTTTCTCTACGCATTTAAGGTAATCTAATTGTTAATATATTACGATTAATTTCTTAAATTTATTTTTTTTTTAATTTTCTTACATTTATTATCAAATGAATCTGATAATATCTCATTTATATAGTTAAAATTAGAATGTCCTTAATTTCATACATTTTTTTTCCCATTGGATTAAAAACTTTTGGTACCCAAGGAAAAAATAAAAATTATATGCAAATGTACAATATACACAGACCTCATTAAATTATGATATAAATTTATAAACAAACGATTTTATTCAATTAAAATTATAGTTTCGATGTTATTCTTTCAAGTTTTGATAAAAATTCCAAAAGATTTAAGATAATTTTTATTAAAAGACATAAAAATACTATTCTATATGAAAAATGATGTAATTTCTCTCAACTCTATTTTCAAGCAAGAATTTTTAAAGTGTTAAATCACTCTGGTGATAAGCTCTTAAGAACATGCGAAATTAAACAATAAGACTATGATAAATATGAGCTATATAAAAAATAAAATAATAAATACTTGAAAACATTATTAGTATTTCAAGGGTTAACTCGAAAATAAAATTCTTATTAAATTATCAAAATAGACTAGAATAATAAGTAATTTTCTTTATTTATATAATTTAGCCGGCGAATGCTTTTAAATTTTATATATATATATATATATTTCCCAAGAGAAATGTGTAATGTCTAATTTTCCAAACCTCTGTGAATTCTAATGCAAATACCATATATGCATGACAAAATTCTAGTAATTTCATGTACATTTATCTGCGTACACATATATACATGTATAAATACATATATATGCATACTTGTACATATATACAGATATATATTTGTAAGTGTGTGTATGTCTATATGAGTGAAAGCTGGAAAGAAGATATGCCTCTATAATGAAAATTTAAAAAAAAATATCCATAAAATTTTCGTGGCAGTTAACAAATTAAGGATTATTATATAAGGATTTTAACTGTAATCATTATATTATGAAGGTATTGTGCAATAATTAAAAGGTATAATAAATGAAACATTTTATGCTGATTAAAAAAGTAAATATAGGAAAATTTAAAAACATTTATAATTTTTTATTCAAAAGTATGTGAAAAGAAAAGTATATTTTGACTATTCTTTAATATTGCTATTAATTAAATACTTGAAGAAAAAAAATTCTTTGGTTTTTAAGCGTTATTTGCTATAAAGACTCTCTCAACTTGCTTCTAATCAATTATTTATTAACTGTTAAAACAAACAAATTAAAACGAACATGATACAAAATTATCAACATAGAGTTTGATATACTTTACAGTAATTTTTAAATATAAAACATACCTGATATCGATTGTTGAAAAAAATCATTTATTTAACAAAAGCATATGTAATTTAGTTTACAGAAAAATAATTACATATTTCAAATTCTATAAATTTTATAAAATATTTTGTGTGTTTGAATAAATTCTTTATATAAAATACAAAAATAGGCCTTTTAAGTTTAAAAATAAGTGTATATATATATATATATATATATATATATATATATATATATATATATATATATATATATATATATATATATATATATATATATATAGGTTTATTTTTGAACCTTAGAGTCTAATATTTAAAAGAAAAAAGGAAATTATAACTTTTGTTAATTTTGATGAAAACATAGTTAAAAATTACAATGCATTAATACGTATGCTCTTTTAATTTATTTCAGGTGTTGTCTCAAATATAAATCAATCCATAAATAATAAATATTAAGTTGAATAACTTTTAACCTCAATGTTCTTGATTTATTCTCAAAATTTAGGTTACTATTTTTTATTGCATTAATGCTTGTTACCAAGAGCTACAAATTATTATTTCTTTTGAGAAAAAATGCAATTAATCTTCTCTATGCCTTAAAATAAACAACAATTAAGGGTTAATTGTACAAAAATAGTTACCAATAAAAATAATTAGAAACTAAGATAAATAACAAAGATATAATAAATAAAAAACTTTATGCAGATTAAAAAAGGAAATATACACATGTAGGTAAATGTAAAAATAGAATTATTTTAAAAAATTTAGTTTAGAAAATGAACGATGATCGATTAAGACTATTTTAATGAATAGGAAAATGCCCACGAATAAATGGTTTAAAAATTACTTACTGAAAATCGAATTATATGGGAACATGTTTAATCAGTCTTTATTTTAGTATGTAACCGCATAACGACCTCTGAGAAATGAAAAATAGAGAATAGCATTTTGATTTTGTATTTCATGAATTCAAGTCTTCATTGAATGGAAAAATCGATTGGGTTTTCAGAGATATTGCACTTCTTACGATCAAATCTAATATACTTATTTTGTGTATTTTCTGTGGATTATTTCTATCCCTAAGGATTTTATTCATGTTTAACATCACTCTACTATTTTCTTTATTCAATGCATATCATATTCATGTTTAGAAAAAGATATGAATAAATAGATTTACTATTTTCCACAATAAAAATATGGAGCATTTCATATTCAGTCAAGTAACAGACTGAAGACAGTTACAGACTTAAGATAATTAAATATATCAAAAAAATTAATATATTTATATTTTTCAGACAATATGAGCTGGTAATGATGAATGAAAATATTATTTAATTTATAAATATTCAAAAATATGCATAATAACTTTCATATAAATATAAAATTTTATCAACGAAACAGGAAATTTTCTTTATTTTTATAATTTCGAGTTTTATTTTAAGTAGGCATACATATTTTCTAATACTGTGATGTTTTATGTGTTTTTTATTTAGCTAAATTTTTTTACTTAAATTAAAAGCTTTCAAAACTAAGTATTTATTCTTATTTTGTTATTACGTTTGAAAAACTTATATCACTGGGGATTCGTGGGATTAAAGTCAGTTTTCAAAAATTTATTATTTTTTTTAAATTTAATTTTATCCAACTCCTATAAAAAATATATTTTCCAATCATGATACTTAAATACTAACGATAACATTTTTGTGGTATGATATTTTCACATGAAAATGTTTTTATATGTTAATTGTTTAAAATTACATTTTAGATGATTTCATTTTAATATTAATTTTTGAGTTTAATTAACTAATTTAACACACATAATTATGTAAATATAATCTGTAGAATGTTAGAAAATTACGAAAAAACGATTTTATATAAATATAGCCTATAGCTCTTGAGAACACATGATATTATGTAGTTTATAGGTTTTTAGATCGCACGATATCACACACAAATTTAAATTCCAGAATAGTTGAGAAAGGCAATAACTTCCTTATCTTATTCTGAGCTTATTGCTTAAACATACATGCTCTTTGTGAGAATTCGCTGTATCTTTGAGAAAAAAAAATTATTGTCTTTTTATTTGGACGGAACAAATGTGGAGAAAAAGTTAGACAAATTTATTCGCGAAGCAAAAGAATTTTTTTACTTTGGTTGTCTGGAGAGATTTGTTTCTAACAAGAACGCATTTGTCACGTGACTGAAAAACCCAAAGAAAATTTTTTTCATCTAAAAGATATGACCAGTTGGCTTAGTATTTATCTTATTGTTTCTGACACTGCGTCCAATTGCTAAATTCGGGGCACCTCAAATTAAGAGAAGTCATCCACGGAATGCGAAAAGTGAAAAAACATTTTGGCACAATTCAATCAGAATATTTTTATCTTACAATGAAATTAAAAAAAAAAGCTCTACCTAGTTAATCTCGATTAATTTAACCATTAATTTCATCATTTTGTTTATTTTAATTGGGTATATGTTGTTTAATTTTTTTATCACAGTTATGTATGAATTTTTGTGAATTGTATTTCTTTTAAGGTAAATGTGTTGAAATAATAAAAACTAGCAGCACAGTGCTAAAATAATTTCATCATTTTTAGAATCAGAATATCTTTTTCTTACAATGAAATTAAAAAAAAAGCTCCACCTAGTTAATCAAGATTAATTTAACCAACATTAATTTCATCATTTTATTTATTTTAATTAGGTATATGTTGTTTGATTTTTTTTATTACAGTTATGTATGAATATTTGTGAATTGATTTTCCTTTAACGTATTGGTATTGAAATAAAAAAATACTAACAACACAGTGATAAAAAATTTCATCATATTTAGAAATAAAAAAATATAAAAATTAAATTATAGTTAAAAAAGAAATTAGAGAAAGAGTATAAAAATATCAAAAATTTACTTAATTCTGGGTAATCAATAAAAGTTTTTGCATCGGAAAAGCATTTTTTTGCTCGAACTTTTAAAATTTCCCTCTTTTATTTTAATATAAAATGACATTTTATTTTATGGTTTTATGGATTCAAATGTTCGAATATGTTTTATAATTAAAATAATATGTAATTACATTTTTCTTTGAGTTGTTTTAGCCTAATTTTTTGAGGTTCCGGTAAGGATTCTTAAAATGACTTTCTGGAACTATTCTATAATCAAATTATTCCTTTAAATTTTCCATATATTTGAAAATATTAAAATTTAAGTATTATCATAAAAGCAGTTAATTATGATTTCGTTGTAAGAATGGTGAAATATCTTAAGCTATATTTTTAAATAATATTTAAACTTTGAATAATTAATTCTAAAAATGAAAACAATTTTCAATTTTTGGTGTTTTCTTGGGATTTAATAAAAGATATCAGTAAGCAATGTTCTTAAATAAGCAAGACTCATGCAAATGAAATAGAAATTTAAATTGCACATTTTTACCATTTATTATTTATAATAAGAATTAATAATAAGATAAGTAATAAAAGATAAATTTTTTATATTAGTTTATAAATTGTTTTGGGATATTTCTTCGTCGATAATTTTAAATTAAAAGCATAATGCATAAAATAGTATTTTTGCTCAGTTATACTTTAAGCCGTTATGCTAAGAATTACTTCAAGCTAAAGTAAAAAGCTCCAAAAACTTAGTTTACTCAGCTAATAACTTAAATTTTACGCATAGCAGTTGAAAAAGTACAAAAATACATCCGTCTCACTTTCTCTCTCTCACCTCATTTCAGTAAATTTTTGTATTAAAAATAAAATAAAATAAAGTAAATATGAAAAATGTCTTAATGTATTAAAAAGTATTTCATAAGAAAAAAGAATCAAATCCTATTCTAATTGAAAATTAGTTGAAGAAAATATTAGCTGCAAAAATAATACTTATTCAAGGTTAAAGAATGATTTTAATAATTTAAACATTTCAGTAAATATTTGTGTAGATATAAAGTTTAAAAATATAATATACAAATAGTTAAATTATTTTAAAAATACTATTTTAGTTAAATAATATAAAATAATGAAATAAAAATTTGATGCATAATTTAATGGACACAACAGGCAAAATATTTTTTTTTTCTCAAGTAATTAATCTATAGTTATACCGAGGGAAAATTACAAGGTAAACAAGAAAGTTCTTTCCATTTTTAATGAACCAAAAGGACATGATCTAAATAAAGTGTAGCCAATTGTTATTCCTCGAAGTATTCACCAGCAGCAACGAACACCTTCTGTCAACGTGTCTCCAATTGTGCAATCCCCTTGCAGTAAAACTCGGGAGTTTCGGATGCAAAGAGGTCTGTGAGTGCTTAGTGCAAGTCTGCTTCACTGGTGAAGGATTTTTGTCGAAGATGAGAGTTCAGGAAATGAAAGAGCTGGTAATGTGCAAGGTTAGGTGGGTAAGGAAGATGGTACAAAGTCTCCCAACCAAGCCACCGAGCTGGCAGCCGAATGGTTAGCGCTCTTGCCTTCGATTCAACAGTTCGTGGGTGCGAATCCCATCTTAGGCATGGATGTTTGTAGTGGTTCGGAATCCACTTTAAACCATAGAACCCGGTCTAATTAACCCTTGTGAGCAAAAAATGACCGTTCAGCGACAAACAAACAAACAAACTAACCCAACCAAGCCGTTGCATGGTATTCCTGTCCACTCGCGTGACATGTGGGCATACGTTATCGATAATTAGCAATACACCCTTGCGATTAACCAGTTCTGGCTCCTTCTGTTGCAAGAAATATTGCACACGTTCTAACTACTACGAGTACAGGTCCGCAGTGACCGTTTGGCCTAGCAGCTCATAGTGAACCACTTGACAACTAATCCTCCAGACACATAGCATAATCTTTCCTGGGTACATCATTGTGGCCATTGTGGTCTTGCTCTGTGCGAGACAGTATCTTGGGATAACAATCAATATTTGGAACATTTTTTAGTGTCATGAAAGATCCACTTTTCATTTCTGACAAGCACTCGGTTGGATATGGATGTACTTCAGGGGCGGGAAAGCAACGGTAAACAGGCTGCCACTTATTGCTTCCTGCGGACTTCCAACAGCATATGAGGAATCGACTTGCTCACCCAGTACGTCTTACCCAAGGGGTGCAGATGAAGCCTAACCATTCCACCGGAAACGTTAAATTGTCTGAAAAGTTCATCACATGCTTGACTATTGTCCTCCTCAAGGGCCACCTGCAGGGCTTCGTCATCTAAGGCTTATGGTTGTCTACTACTATCTTCATCACAGAAGAAAAATCTATCGACCTAAATTTCTGAAACCAATGTTTGCTGTACATTCATCCACAGCACTATTCTCAAATACATTCGGTGACTTGATGCAGCAGTCGAAAAGTCCATTTTGTATATATCACTATCAATTATGTCAAGTATATTGCATAAAAATTATTTAAACATTTGTTTCAGGAATTAATTTTTTTAGGAAAGCATTGTTCATATGCAAAATTGAAGATGAATCTTACTGAAAAAAATTAAATATATATAAATACTTTTTTCTTCCACAAGATCCATCTTCAATTTTGGATATAAACTATGCTTTCCTAAAAAATTTCGTATATATGGGCGATGGTACTATTTTCAAATCAAATTCTAAAAATACCTTTGAATACTTAATGTGGTTCCTTCAAAACAGTTGAATACTATCCATTGTGGAAAAATGCAATTTGCACATTTGATTTACTTTGGAGACAAATTTCCTGAATACGGGTCTCACTGTGGTTAAGATTTTTTTATAGCAAGATCCCGGGTTCAGTCCCAGAAAATGTTAAATAATAGGAAATATATATTCTTTTAAATGCATGTTTGTCAAAAAAAAATGCACCGGAATTTTACTGGAATCCTCGTTTGCGACACGTTAATATAATTCACTTCCAAAGAGAAGTCCTTCCACAAGCAGTTTACATGGCTGGCATTAAAACACTGTACAAGGTTTTAAGCTGTTTAAGTGTCCACTACGTAATGATGCTATTATACCAGTATACTTCCTTGTATTTAACTTAGAGTTGAGCTCTATTCGTTAGGCACAACGTGATGTCAAATACTCTGAACATGCTCTCCGTGAGCAACCTTAGAGTTCAAGATTTGTTCCTATATATATATAACTACTATTGAACACCTGAAAATGAATGTTGCATCTCTGTGTTTTATATATATATATATATATATATATATATATATATATATATATATATATATGCACATACAGTATTTATAATAATGATGGATCCATGAGTAAAAATCGAAAACTATGGAGTAACGTAAAATGTTGTATTTGATGCAAAATATTAATTTATAAGCTATATTAATTCATATAATAAAAAATAATGCATAAGTAAATATTACATAAATAAATATTAAAAGAAAAAAATCCAAAATTAAGTAAAACAATTGTTTCTTCTGAATGAGGCATCTAATTGTTGTTGAATTAGAAAGAAGTGTTGCCACTATTTTTCAGAATCAGCTCATAAACTCTGTTTGGCATAGTTTAAATTTTTAAATAGTTTATTTTGAATCATATCCATTAGAAGGAAAATAGCTTTTTTAAAGTCTTGCACACTTGTACTGCATTTCTGTGGCATACATTACTTATGCGAAATGTTTCCTATTGGATTAAAGTCCTGACTGTATCATAACCAAGTTGATAATATGTACACCATTCAGAAGAATTTTTCAAAAATATTTATTGGATTGTTCTCAGGAGTGTTGCGCTGTTACAACAAAAGAAATGAGCTTTCAATGTGCTCCGATGGAGAAAAAACATTATTGAAGCAATTGTTGCTATCAGTAGCATACAAATGACTGATTTCAAATGCTTTTATTAATTTTCTCAGCACGTCTTAATCCAGCTCATATCATAAGAGTTTCTATCATTTCATAGATCGTGTTAATAATATAGATATCCGTTTTTACCTACCAGGTTGTAGTTTTTCCAACACTGAATCAATGCCAATACTTTTACCACATCATTTTCTTTATACATGAGCATTTTTTCTTTATATGAATCCCAATCACTTTTCTTTGTGGTTATTAATCAAGTACAGAGCCGCTTTCACCTTAGAATAAACTAGTTCTGAAAATTCATTAATAAATTATAGTCCTTATATTTTAGGATTCGGTGTAGAATTGGGTACCCCTTGGTTTGGCGGCTGAACTAGCAGCCGAATGATTAGCGATCTTGCCTTCGGTTCAACAGTTCGTGGATTCGAATCCCACTTTGGGCATGGATGTTTGTAGTGGTTAGGAATCCACTTTAAACCGTAGGTCCTGGTCTAATTAGCCCTCGTGTGCAAAAAATGACCGTTGAGCGACAAACAAAGCAAACCCTTGGTTTGGCGAAAAGTTTGGATTATAAATCTTGGCGATAAAATTTAATTTCTGGTAACTTGGTAACTCTATTTTAGTTTAGCATTTGTGTAGCGTCAGCACACATCTTATCTATCACATATTGGTGCCTGTATTGGCGTCAAAAAATTGTCAAAAAACCAAGTGTTACCCAATTGTAAACATTTACCATCTTGCACTTAGTGTTCTTCGGTGCAGACCTCTCCTGACCACATTTTATCTTGTTTGGGGCTTACCAAGCAAGACCTGATTCGGGATAACATTCTGGTGCTTAACTTTTTTAGGGTGAATGGACTCGCGAATCTGATCTAGCTTTGCTGATCACGGGGATTGGAAACAACAACAACAAACATTTACCATATTTTAATACAGCAGAGAACTGGTGTCTGTTCAAAATGGATAAACTGAAATATCCAGCTTCTCATTACTTTATAAGATTTTGACGAATTGTCCCTCTTGGGGGGTTTTCAGATGACTTTTATTGCCCTAAAATTATTTACAACATTATGTGATTTACTTAAAATTTTATCTATTTATCTTTTGATTTTTCATAATACTTAAATGCACACATTTTTGTTCAGACGTCGAAAACCGATTTCGATGTAATGCTCAAATCTGTTTGAATATATACAGTAACCAGAGTAACCTTACAATAGACTTAAATTATGATATTTATGCAAATTTTAGGAAAATTAACATTTTACGGGAGTTATTTTTATAAATAACAAACTTTTTATATTTGAAATAATCTGAAAATGAAAATTTACATAAAATAAATATGAATTATTTATTTTTAACAAATTGCTAGGAAGCAATTTGTAAAAATGTTATTGTGGCATAAACCATTACACAAAATTATCTCCGCCAAAAAAGAGATTCTTATTCTCAATTATCCAACGGAACTTTTTAAATGTTGATTTACTTACCATTTTGATACAGACTGTATAAAGTCCTTTTTTCTATAATATATATTTAAAATTATTTACAAAATTTTAATTTTTATTGGAACATATATCTTAAATATTTCTTTTAAATGGATTATTATTCAGGAAATTAAAGTATTTTTTTTCTCAATAAAGAGTCAAATATACCAAAAATATAAACAAATGTGTGGTGCAGTTGTTTATGATTACATTTATCCTATTACTTATTTATTAATTAAAGTAATTATGAAATTATTTTTATTAAAAGCTAAAAATAGTAAACACGTTTTTCTTTGTCACAACTGCCTAACAATTGTATGTTATTTAAGAATATCAAGTTAAACGTTAAATGTTTGCATCAAAATGTTTTGCGGGAGAGAAAATGATTTATTTTTCTTACATATAAATATCTAGCAAAAATGTCATAAGTAAATCGAAAATATTGTTGTAAAATAAATTACTGAAACTTTGCAAAATATGAACATAGAAATAAATTCAAGTTTTCTATTTAATTTCAGATGAGTATCTTATTTTATCAAATTTAAATAATAAAAATAATTTAATCTAATCACATGAGATCAAAGTATACAACAATAAGAAATGATCGTTAAAATTTTAACTTTTTAGAGTTCTGGTCATATTTCATTGCCATCAAGTTTACAGTTAAAATTTCTCGGCAAGATAATTTCCTTGCAGTAAGCAGACTTTAGTGGTTCCATAACTTTCATTACAATGTTATTCGTCTTCTTTAATGTATAATAAATCACCTTTAAAAATTCAGTTTCTCAATTAAAGTATAGATAAAGCACTCAAATTCAAATCCACTTTCTCTGACTATGTTAAGAAAGTCTTTTAAGTTAGATAGCATCAACCAAATATCTCCTGTTTGGTCTCACACTGATAAAACTGCAAAACATTTCTCTCAAAACAAAAAGTTGACTTTTGTCCGACTTGATGGCTCATTACGTAAGTCTAGGGGAGCTCTTTTCCCATTCCACCCCTTACTCGACCAAGGAGACAGTATCAGCGGCATCTGGCAAGGCCACAAAGAACCACGCTGTCAACTGGTTTCCCTTGATCTTCGCCGAATCTTTCAGAACGAAGAAGAGCTGTTTGCGGTCAAGAGTTAAAAGTTTTGACTTCTGGTAGTTTGCGGGTTTTGGACGAATGCCACCATCGATAACATCATCAGAATCTTCTTCGGATATCCGGAATGGGACGTATGTCATATCCGAAATGAATAGCAACCAGGATGTGAAGATCAAACTTGAGAATAGCTTTAATTTATTAACTTTCATTAAGATGGAAAATTTTCATTTCTCATGCTTATTTTAAGAAAGTGCTGTCACTTTGCAAGTGAATCTTCTTCTAGAAGAAATATTTATAAATGAATGATCAAAGATTAGAGGGAAGGAAATTTTTAGAAGTAGAAAAATAAGAATGGTTAGTTAAAATAATTTCGGTGTTGGGGATGCAGTGATGCATTTTAAACTTTCATTCTATTTCTCATGTGAATATTCTTCTTCAAAAAAACATAAGTGAATGATTAAAGATTTAAAAAAAAATAAAGAAGTAGGAAAAAAAGAAAGGATAGCAAAATATATTGAAGATGAAATGATATATTTGAAATTTTCTTAGGAAAAATGGATATTAAAACTATATGAAATCTCTCAAACAACTGAATCTCTCTTTCAACTGAATTGAATAATAAGATCACTTATGAATTTAAAATATAGTTTTGTTTACTAAAACTTAAATGAAGATATTGTTTAAAAATATTATTAACCATTCTTAGCTAACAATAAAAAGTCCCCTAATAAAAGAATACATGAATAAATTTTTTGAAAATATAATCTTAAAAGAACAAATTTGTTTACGAAACTTTGAATATCAAGAAATTTATATGATCTGAATCTTCATCAATTCAAAATTTAATACCTTTAAGCAAAATATTGATATTATTTGTTTGAGATATTTAAGATTTCTTTAAATATCTTACTAAAATGATATAATATTCGATTGGTATAAAGCCACGATAAACAGACTCCTAAAATTAATAATCTACATTTTTAACGTTAGAAAAGAAATTTAAAGGGTACTGTTAACAAATTTTAAATTTTATATATTTATAAATTTTAAGACGAAATTTTTTGGTTGAGAGTTAAAAGATTTGCAGGAAAGAATTATTAACTACAGGTTACTGAATTTTCATTTTCAAGTTACAAATGTTGCTTAAAAAGTAAAACGGTTTAATTATTTTCAAGTTTAAATATAATACCAGAACATTTTAAAGATTAAATCTCTAGGTGGAAGCAAATATGGTTGAACAAAAATTAATTCCATTTACATTCCCAAATTAAAAACAAACTAAATTAAAAATAAATAGTTTAGAAATCGAGATTATTAAGAATTATTTTTTGCTATTAATTCATTAGTTATATATTTATTAATATCATTATTGTTTACTTTGGTGGTTGTTTATTATTTTTAGATATGTACAATAAAAATGGTTTTGTAATTAAATCACAGAAAAAAAAATTCATTCGATAAATCACATTTTAGTATAATTTATTCTTCAAACATTTTTTTTTATTTATCATAATACGATTTTTAAACTTTTGCGTATCTAAAGCTTTGAGATGTATTTTGAGATTCTTACTTTAAAGTTGATATTTGCAAAATTGCAAATTTTCTTATAGTCATTCTTATAGCATACAGTCAATATTGGAAGAAATACAAAAATCTTATAGTTGGGATTGTGCATTTTTGAAAAGAATAAAGATCGAATTGATATGGTGCCTGTTTATATGAATTATGCAATTTATATCTATCCTGAAAAAATATATTTTATGCAATATAATAAATTAGATAATTCCATATAATGTATACTCATAAATAATGAATATTATTATGCCATATCTGCTCATATGTATTGACTATCGTTTTGAAAGGCTCGTTCACAAAGTTTAAGACAATGTTTTATAATTTTTGATAATGATTCCCCCATTTCTACTAAGTGTTCAAAAAATTATACGGCAGGTTACATTCATAGGCGTAATGATACTGCTTTATAAATTTATAAAGCTATGTGAGGACACTTTCCTGAAATATTTAGTATTTTATGATAAAACTTATCTCTACAGTATACGTTCAATAACGGTATGACAAACACCTGTTAATAAATGTAAAACAATAGTATAGCACATTGTACTATTCCATTACTAGGCTATTCCATGAAATCATTCTTTTGTAATAGGAAGATTATTATGGAAATGTTTTTCTGCATGTAGTCGAAAAAATCTTTCACCCTTCCAGATTTTCAGATTAATTTTATGGAGATTTGCATCTGAAAATTTTGATAAATGAAGCCCAGATACATAAAAACCAATGAATTTAACTATGAATTATTATCCAATTTTCTTTTATTCAACGATTGATCATTGTGTACAGAAAATTTAGTGGTAGATACTATATTTCTTCTTTTATAAATTTATGATTTAGAGAATATTTTAATATAAGAAAGTATATAGAATTTATTGCGCAATTGTGCAAAGAAGTTGTAATGTTTAATGCAATATATAATTAGTAATTATCCCCTACATTGTATTTTATATAAATGATTTTAGAAATTTTATATGATGTACTCACTAATTTATGAACAAAAAAAAATTGCATTTTTTTGTAACTTATTTAATATTGTTATTAAATAATACTTCAGAAAGTTTAAATTTTTTTTTCGAATGGCAGATCGTAGACAGTTACAACTACAACAGAGTCTATTCATCTATTGTTCCCTGATACCAAGGAACCGGCCAGACATAGCGACCTCTTAGCCGCCGAGGCGTTGCCCCGGATGCACCACATGGAGTGGGCCACGATTGCACCTTCACACATACCGTAGGGACCCGTTTATAGGGTAGGCATCATTCATACACACACACACACACACACACACAAGAAAGGACAAAGACAGAATAGAGAGAGAGAAAGTACTTCCATGCCAGGATGCAAAGCACTTGCATGCCATGGATTCGAACCCAGGACTTCCCTATCCGTAGTCAGTAACGCTGACCACTAGACAAGTTGGACGGCCGAAAGTTTAAATATTTTTCTGGTGA
Source organism: Latrodectus elegans (assembly GCA_030067965.1). Taxonomy (NCBI): domain Eukaryota; kingdom Metazoa; phylum Arthropoda; class Arachnida; order Araneae; family Theridiidae; genus Latrodectus; species Latrodectus elegans. The sequence continues at coordinate 89,043,042 of CM057819.1, forward strand.
ATAGAGTTACGAAAGTTTCTCTGAACTGAAAAAGGAAAGCTGAATAGAGTTACGTAAATTTCATCCGAACTGTTTTAAATTGAGAAATACTCGCGTCCAAAAAGAAGATAATTTTCAGATTTGGTCGATTATTAGATAAGCTTTGATATAATGTGATCTGAACTCCCATTTTTGAAATATAAAAAAATAATTATTCAACAGTTTCGCAAGGTATAGACATGATTGTGCCTAACACTTAACCATGTCCAACAATTTATTACAGAATTGTGTGAACACAAAATGGGTTACTTTAATAAAAAAAGTATTTAAAGTCCTATTTCTAAGTAGAATATATTTAAAGAATAATAATAAAAGAATAGATACAAACGAAAAATAAAAATATAAGTATAACTAAAATTACATTGTGTGAGTTAACTAATTTAAATAACAATTAAAAAGTCTCAAAAATATAATAATACGAAATATTTTACAAAAGTAAAAATTAAGAAGAGAAATAATATTTTATAAAGTAAAATTTGAAAAAAAAATTTTAAAATTGAGCAAATTATTCATTACAAGTTACAATAATTTACAAGAATAAAATTAATAGGGATAAGTAATAAATGAAATATATATTAAAATTACTTAAAGCTAAAAAGAAATTTGTGAATCAATAAGAATAAATTGAGAAAATGAAAGAGAAAATTAAAAAATGTGCAAAGTATTCATTACAAGTTACAATAATTTAAAAAAATAGAATTAATAAGGATAAGTAATAAATAAAAAATATAAAAATTACTTACAGCTAAAAAGAAATTTGTGAATCAATAAGAATAAATTGAGAAAATGAAAGTGAAAATTTTTTTGCCTTTTCTCATCAATGAAAAAGATGTGAAATTATTTTCATGAAAACTCACCTAATAAATGTGACAGATTTTAAATATTTCCTTCTAAATAGAAATAATAAATACAAAATGAAAGAAAGAAAACATGCAAAATAAACGGAATAAAATTATGAAACTGAAATGTAAAACAAAGCTATTAACTTTTGTGATGATTCACCTTTTATTACAAGAAGCATGTAAGACACTGAAGAATTCCTCTTAAATCTGCATTAAAGCGTTTTTATTTTCTCCTGATGACACGAAAAATGCAATGGAAAAATGAGCCTTATTTGTACCTTTCAAGAAATTGGAACAAATCCTTAGAAATATGTACAATCATTTCTCATATTTACAAACATAAATGAAAAAAAAAAAAAAAAAAAAAAAAAGAAAAGAAAAGAAAACAAGCGAACAAAGATAAAAACAACCAAAAAACAAAAACAAAAATGCATCAAAATGCTTTCATAAATTGCTCGATCGGATTCGGAAAACAGATTCCGCTTTTAATGTCAGAAGAAGATAAATGAAAGCAAATAAACAGACTAACGAATTAATCTGTGCCTATATATTTTACGCTGCGAAGTGGGGGGTGGGCATTTAAGAAGCGCTGGATGCCGCTGAGTTGTTATCCGAGGTCTCTTAAAATCACATTTATCGTCGCGCAGGTATCCTCAGCTCTCGGGAGCAAGGATCAACGCGGGTGGTCACGTGGGGAGGGTGGGGAAGAGTCACAGGTAAGGAGATGACCCTGTGCATACGGGCACTTATCACCGATGAGACGTGACGAATGTTTCGTGTTTGACTCTTGTTTTATTGCGTTCCAAAGATGCTTGGTTCTCATTTCCTCTGCATTTGAAACGCATATTGAATACATATGTGCAAAATGTGATTCATTTCTATTAATTGGCAGACTTCCTTGTTCGTAATATATCTGCCATATAATATTTGATATTTATTAGATTTGAGAAATCAGTCCATCTCCAGAGAAAGCTGACTTACTTTAATTCGGTCTAAAATTGAAATCGTGCTTTGCTTGAAGAGCATCTTTTTTTTATGTGTTTTTATCTTTATGCAAACAAAAATTTTACATAGATATCTTTTTATTCATGAATGCTCTGCTATTCCGTTTTGCACCTGATTTACTTACTTATTCAAATATGAATAATAAAAAAAAAGTTCAATAAATAATATTTAAATGCCTATCTTGATAATGAAAATATCCATGTTTAAAAGATACTGTGTTTTTCATAATAACTCATCAAGGCAGGTGGATCAAAATCCTGTAGCAAAGTTTTGTTTTTACTGTCATATCAAAATCATTCTAAATTTGCTGTACATTAAAAGATACACGCTACAAAATTAAAAATCATTTTCATTAATTCAAAGCATTTTAAGTTATTTGTATTTAAAGTGATTAGAAGCATATTATTTTTCACCTGTTTGATATATAAATAAACTAACAAAAAATTTAGAAGAGGATTATAAATTATATACATTGTCGGTATTGTACGGATATATGGGCAAATATATCTGGTGAAATAGCTATTTGAATTGGATTCGTTAATTATTTGATTCAGTTTTTCATTGAGCTGGATCGGTAGATTACTTACGTCAGATTCTCATTGCATAAAAGGTTTATGTAACAACATTGAAATCGTTGAACTGCTGCCCAAGATAATGATATTCATTTTACAGGAAAAATTTCTCTTATTAAAATCTATTTCTCTCTCTCTTATGTTAATTTCAATTAAAAGTATTTAAGCCATTGTGCAGATTTCGATTTAGGACTTAATTTGTTACATTCTAAAATTTTTTTGCACATTATTTGCTATCTCTATCAGATAATTGGTTGCTTAACAGCTGATTATTAAAAACGGAGTTTTATTAGAAAACAGAGCATTTTCCTAAGACCTAATGATATTTTAAATCTGTGGTTTTTCTTTATTAAATACAAATTTTTTACTCTAAACTGTGTATATAATGTAAACCGCTTTACACCGTATAAAATAGAATTTTTCTGTTTTTATTTATCGAAGATTCATGGTAGTCAGACAGAAATTTCACGCATTGATAAAAATAAACATTTTTTTTTTGTTGTTATTTATGACTCTTGGACAAAGAAAGCTCACTCTGCTGATGGTTATGCGAATTTAAATCAGTAGGGTGCGTCTTTCATTTTAAGCAGAGTCCGTGAAGGTGAAAATACGACTTAGCTCTAAGTTTTCTCCGATAGATGGAACCTCCAGAATGTCCACTCCCTCAATTTTGACATTGATCTGGAGGGGGAGAAAATTTTTACCTATTACACTTATAGTAATTGCTCACCGATCCACTGCAATACTTTCGATTCCATAGATTTAAAGAGCACGTATATCGCATAACTTTTGTGTACAATTAATTTTAACAATTTAAGTTTTTTAAATGTTACCACTCAGGTGTTTATTTTAAATGTTTCGTTGGTACTTATCTTTGATTTTAGTTTTAGTTCTAAGTGTTTTAGATTTTATGTTTTCATTTCTTGGAACTATCTCACATCTGTTACAATTGACTTGTCATGTTATAACTAATTAAACAGGCAAGTAACATATTTTAATAAATACCTTTTTCAATGTACAATTTTGAAAAATGAAAGAGAGAAAAAAATTTAGTGATTTGCCCATTAAATACTTTTTGTTGAAAATATTTGAAGTTTCATGTTTTAGTTATCTTAAATATAATATAAAAGAACTATGTTATATGTAGATGCCTATGAAATGTTTAATATCTTAACAATTTGTAGAATTCCTCGCAAATTTTTATGTGATGAAGAAAACTGTAAATTTAACTTATTAGGGTATATTTTCAATTAATTAAGAATAATTAAAGTTACAAGAAGGAAAATTAAGAATAAATTATTTGAGGTATATTTTAAATCTTATTTAGAAGCAATACATTTCTTTAGAATTTGCCAATTATCTTAATAGAAGGAATTTTGTAAGAGCTTTATTGCATTTGGAAAATATTGCCAAAATTTGTATAGCTGAAATATTTTTGCATTCAATAAAAGTTAAGAGCTTCATTTATTTTTCGTATTGTATTTAACATTAAATTTTTCAGATTAATCAAATTGATTATCATTGTTTATTTCTACAAATCGCCTCTTATCAGTTTCGTGTGACGCAGCTGCTTGAAATAAAAAAATTTACCATAACTAGGGCTCATATTATGAAAATTTAAGTTAAATTAAGGTAAAGATATGCTTATTTTTTCAGTATGAATGGTATGTGTAGAGCCACATTTTCTTGATTCATATTGAAGTTTTTGTTATACCTAAAAAAATTTAGCATGCTGAGGAGAAGGAATCTTATGAAGTCAATATGAATTGATGTGGCTGCAATTTACTATTACAATAAATGAAAATATGTAAACACATGTTTAGTAATATCTTATCACAATTTCGTATCAAAAATATGTAAAAAAAATATCATTGTAGGAGACACCAGCATTGTGCAGCATGCATTATACAGATCTAGCATATTCGCGAATTAAGTATAATGTACATGAGGGTTCTGAGAAGAAAATAATATAAGATTATAAGTGGTGGCATGTGATGTCGGGTGGATTAAAACAAGATAATGAATTAAAGATACTATTCAATTCTTTTGCATTTATCATTCATTCATTTCCCGGTTATCAGAATGTTTTCAAACCTCCAAAAACTCTTTCAAGACATTATGTCTGGTCACCTAAGATTTACGAATGCCACGCAATACCAATGTATTATTGTTGTGACCAAATGAAATCGAAAATTGATTTTTCATGTACAATACCAAGTTGTATGTGAATTATTGTTTACGAGTAGCTAAAATGTGTGGTAAATAACTTTTCTTTAACTAACCCAGAGTTTGATTCTACCAGTTAAGAGAATGCTGTTGGGTGATACTCTTCGTAATTTAGAAGTAGGGGACCAAGTAGAAGAATCCCAAATATTTGACTTGCCACCTCTATAGGCACTATTACACTTAGAAAATATTGTGATAAAAACTTATTTAATGATCAGATGGCTTTAATCAACACGACGGATCTTCAGTTAAATTGAAATTTGAATTCCCTACCTTCCGATAAGGAAAATGATGTTTTAATCAATATCAGGTGGCCGTGATCATAATATCTGCAGTGTGAGCTAGAGGGCCGCCTTACTTACTGACCGGAATCTTGTCCTTGGAGTGTCCTTAACCGTGATATGCGTTCTTGTTTTCTTCTTTTATCTTCATTAACTTGGAAACTACATCACAGAGGGAATGGAGATTACTTGACAGCAGTGGCTGGTCACTTAATAGAAAACAAGATATGAAACGTTTCAAACTTTGGATGTAAAGGATGCTTGCTTTTAATTTCCATAAATGTAGTTCTTCTTTCTTCCAAACGTATTTTGTTAATGATCTTAATCATAAAAAATCAATATGGTTTTCTTCTTTATTTGCTTCGTTTCATGAATAAACACATTTGCTACATTTCTACCACATATCACGTAATTCAAAACTGATTATATTTATTACTTTTTTCATATTATTACTAAATGCTTGACTTTCTAAGATAAGTCATTGTTCTTCATGCATCATTTTTACTACATTTTTATAATTTTTTTCTTTATTTATTTTAAATGTTGCTTGTTTAATAAATACAGATGATTTTGTAATTGTTTCTTAGTACTTAGTATTGAATAGGCATTACTGAATTTGCTAACATATTTCTGTACAGGGTGCCCCAAAACGACCGCATAAACTCTGCACAACTTGATTCCTCGTTGTGAGTACATAAAAACTGCCCGAAGAAGCGTTCTTGTACGATTCATGGTTTACGAAAAAAATGCGAAAAACAAAGTATGACGTCACTGCTTATGCAAGAAAAAAACCCTTTATTGAACATATCAACAGTAGTATATGCAGTGGATATCAACGGGCATACTCCCTGGCAGTTAGTAAGACATTTCCATTACATCGGCCGTATAACAAGTACACATCACTGTAGTCACAAACGGAATACATAGCCTCCATACGAAGACTACCAGTAGTTACAAGATAAAGCAATTTTAAATATTGCAGTCAGCAATTTTAAATATACCAGTTCACCGGCGGCTTAACGTCATTCCATTAATGACGCGATATGCGCAGTGAACGTTTTAAACATTATCGTCTGGAAAGCTATGCAAATACTGTTGTTGATATGTCCAACAAAGTGTTTCTTTTTCTTGCACCGGAAGTGACGCCATAATTTGTTTTTAGTATTTTTTTCAAGAATTATACAGGAACGCTTCTTTGGGCAGGTTTTATGTACTCCCAACGAGGAATCTAGCTGTGCAGAGTTTATGCGGTCGTTTTTGACACCTTGTATAAAAAATGTCAATATACATGAGTTTTTTTTTTAGGATGAAAGTTTTAATTTTTAGTGTATAAAAAAGGCATAAATATTCACTATTTTCTCATTACTAAAAATTGTTTCACAACATTATAGCCAAAAAACTCAAATATCACAAAAAAAAAAGAAAACATGTAAAGAAAACCAATAAAACATGTGCAAAGTATTTTACATGAGATATACTTTTCACATGCAAATATTTAATATAAAATATACCGCAGCTTACTGTTAGATTAATTATCTATACAGTCGAAACCTGAAAAATTTACCCAACATCCTCTAGTCTACTTCATACAAAGGATATATTTCAAAAGAAAATTGTCCAACTCGGGACGAAGAGGATTTATTTATGCATTCAAAACGCGAGTATTTCCTTATCTTTCTCCGAGCATACCACGAAATAAAAGAATGCGGCTGCCCGATAACAACGACATAGTCGGTACAGGTCTCTGCCTAATTTATGACATGGGCTGCTTTCACAAATCAACAGGTTCTCCCTTCCTTCCCAAGGACGATGAATAACGTCCAGGTAAAGATGGAGCTATGATTTTTGCTGTAGTTGATAATGCAGCAATTTAAGAATGGTCAGATGCATATCTTAGGTTTATGATTACAGAACTGAGGAATTAATTACCCAAGCTAGAGTGATTAATAGGTAAAGTGAATAATTTTTTAAAACATTATCAAAATTTAGGTTTTTGATATAAATTTTCTTTCGTTCCCAAAAATCTATGATTTTAGATCTGTACCACTGAATCTATGGTTATTCTTATACAGTAAAATAAATTGTGTTGAACTGTATATATATATATATATATATATATATATATATATATATATATATATATATATATATATATATATATATATATATATATATATATATATATATATATATATATATATATATAATATATATATATATATATATATATATATATATATATATATATATATATATATATATATATACAGTTCAACACAATTTATATAAAAATAAATAAATAAATATATATATATATATATATATATATATATATATATATATATATATATATATATATATATATATATATATGACTAAACTCTTAACTCTTATAATGTTTAGTTACTGCTTAATTTAACAAAACAAAATCAGTAACAAAAATTAAGAGGATTTTCCATCTTTTATGACAGTGGCTTTTTGAGGATCAACGAGGAAGTAATTAAATTTTAAGAATCCCAATAATATTTAACAAAATTCATGAAGACTTATTGTATTTAAATTACTGCTTACACACACACGTTTTGATTATTATGTGCTCTTCAAAAATTCGTCATAAATTTTTCCAGTATGTCTTAGCATGTTAAATTCAACTTTATTGTAACATGAATGTTCATTAAATTGTCCTCACATATATTTTTTAATGTATTTTTTCTAAATAGTGTCAGTACATTTTTTCCAAGAGTTTGTTAATACGCATAATTATAATCTATACTTTCAAATATGATATCATTATCCAATTTGGTGACTTATTATTAGTGGATCATTATATGAACCAATTTGAATAAAAAGAAATAATAGTCATTAGCACTAATAAAATATTTTCAGGAAAATACACAATGAGTCACATTCAATTTCTCTTTTTAAAATCCTCAGAATTATTATATATATACATTATATATATATAATAAAAATAAAGATACAAACGAAACATTTTAAAAATGTATTACTCAAGTGTGCACACTAGTATCTACACGGATTCGGGAGACTAAGGTAGCAATTTAATTTTTAAATAGTTAATTGTGTATTACGATCCGAATCAACCTAAGATTCCTCGTAAGTTCTAAAGTTAAGTACATAAAAAATTTCAGTATTTACTTTTATCAATATACAATAATACTCAATTTTTGATATTTCTTATATTGTCTCTCACAGAATAAGATAAAATTGAAAAACGAAAATTATTTTTCTCGTGGTGTATTTGGCTCATATCTGAACAATGCCATTCTATTTTAGATGAAATCAGAGCTTTTATTCTTATAACAATTGCATGAAATATAGTTACCATCTGCATTATCACTTGCCATACAGGAATAGTGGTGTTTTTGAGCACCAGACTGTACTTTAATGTTAGTGGATTGTGAATACTTTCCCATCACCAAGTGCCTCGTAATTTTGAACCATGGTCAGGTGACGAGATCAAACCGGAGCTGGCACTCTCCTCTTCATCAGTTCCTTTTTGGAGACCCTCAGTTCCTTTTCGTCGTTGGTTCGGTGACTGGTTGATTGATTGCTGGATATAATCCTTTATTAATAAGTTTTATATGAATTTTGAATTTATATTCTAATTTTCTTCTTATTTTTCAACTTTCTTCCACTTTAACTATAGATTTTAATATTATATCAAAAAATTCATAGGAATTAGATTTGTAGAAAAACACCTTTGGTTTTGTTAGCTTTATTGAACATGCCAACAAGCACGTTAACTATCTCTAAATAATAAAACACTATATTGATCGTTATCGTTCCTGAAATGCTGACATTGGATTCTGATTTGTGTTGTAAATTACACAGTGCATTGTTCTGATATCCAACCACTTGATAGCTACCCTCATTCTGCTTAAGCTCGCATTTTGTGAGTGATTATTTGATAACTAATCCAGCTTAGAAAATTCTATGACTTCTTCTCCCTTTATTTATTTATTTATTAGGGAAAAGATGTCTATTTTACGTTAGAAGATGTGAAAAACTACTTTTATCTTACTCTCGTGTTGTCTTTCAATCCTTCCTAAGTATGACTTTCTGCACCAATAAATTTTTGTTCAACACCATAAATAAATATTGTTTTTTTTAAATTGTGATAAGAATTGTGAATAATGATAAGAAAAGTAAGTTTTAGAAATCTTACAATTCCTTGAATCTGACTGCATTTCAAAATAAGAGTTCTAAACTATGCAAGAAAAAATAGCTTTTGAGTTCAATTAATTACACTGCTGTGAAGTAAAAGTATATCAGATAGAATGCCAATAACAAATATTGTGGTAATTCTGAAATATAAAAAATACTAAAAATCACTTCAATATAAAAATATTTTCATAAGAAAGATTCTCAAGTAGCTTTTTATTTATTTAATTGGTTGATCGCTTGTTATTGGATTGACTGCAATACAACCTACCATTCAAAGCTCAAGTTTTAAGCTATGATTTTACAGAAAACCTTTTAGGACATGTTGTTACTGTTACACCAGCATACTTCCCTGTACCTAGCCCTGAGTTGGGCTCAACCAGTTACATAGAAGATGCCTAGTGGAGTGAGTCTTCGTGATTCTGAAGAAAGAGCCAAGCAGAATACCCTCAATACTTGGCCTGCCATCCACAGAAGTATCCTTTCACTTGGAGAAAATTGCGACCATGTCCAGTTTTAACATGCCCCAGATGCCCGTAGTGAACATGACAGATCTTCGGTTAAGTCGAGATTCGAACTCATTAATTTCCGAAAATGTGATCGACGCCATAATCACCCAGGCCTCCACGGTCAATAGGGATACGTTGTTTCACCCATTTCCTGGCTGATAATCTCTTTAGACCTTTGAGAATATCCAAAAATATTCGATAATGGTCGAAAATAACTATTAAGCAGCAATGTTTCGTTAATCAATTCGATACAGCGAGGAAAAAAATACTAATTAGCTTTAATACTTATTTACTTTAATTCCTTGTTTTTTGCTATGCTCCGGTGGTTAATGGATATGATAAAGGTATGATATATATGATTCTAAATTATTTTATTTCTTCACGATTTCAACTATTTATATTTTGAATTGTAATAATACTTTATTACTCTTTTAACGTAATTTGGCAAATATTTCTATAATGTTGTTCAATTTATCAATTGTAATTTTTTATTCAATAATGTTTAATAAATTAAATTTCTTTCTATGAAACGTATACGTTCTAATTTGCGTATAAAAACACTGTTAAAAATTAATTGCTCATGGAAAGAGCTTTTCGTAATTCTTTCGTGAGTGGTTTCAATTTGGCTTTTATTGCGTAGGGCATAATCATGCATGAGCACAGCATTTTTTGAAAGACGGGCATAGATTGTTTAAAGCTACATTCGAAGAAAATGCCAGGCCATCATATAGAAAAACGTCAGCAAATTATATAAAAAAAACTTATTAACAATTTATAAGCCAATAGAAAAAAAGAAAACACGAGTAAAAACGTTTTCAATTGATTTTGAATGAATATAAGTGTAAAGCAAAAAAATTAGAAAATTTGTTAATATTCGTCACCAGGAATAAGATATTAATTTTAAAAAATATTTAATTTAAAAAGTAATACACCATGTAGTCAAGCAAAACTAATTTGAAGTAGAACCCATATTCGAAAATTATAATAGAATAGTCACACAAACAAGAGTTTCACAAGCAGCAAATATATTTATTTTTATAGTTCAATAATATAACAAAGTAATTAAATAATCTTCATCGATTTTTTCTTTTTTTTTTCTTCATTTTTTCAATTTTTTTTGAGAAACTGCAATTGTAATTTAATAAATCATGAAATTATTAGTTATTAGAAATAATTGAAGAAATGAGTGGTAGAAGAGGTAGTTCAAATATTTATATCTGAGGAATATTGTAATTTCAAAATAATAAGAGGTAATAACTATTTATTCTAACACCAAGCATTAAATACGTCAATTATTTCAGGAATACATAATTTTTCTGGTGAAATAAAGAAATTGCTTGAAAGTCAAACTTACTAAAACTGTAAAAGTCGCATATTTTTTCCCCTTAATTTAACTTTTTTGTTTTAATTAAGATGCACTGAACTATTATAATAAGTTGAAGCGTTTGGTAATATTAAATGCGCAATAATTTGACATTCACTTATTTTCTTTGGCAGAAAATATTCACGAGAAAGTGTTTTAAAATTACAAAATTTAATCAATTCGGAAATAAATTTTGTAAATTTTGCATTTAAATCCTCCATTTAATAAAGGGTACTTCCACCCGCTAAAGAATTGTCACATTAAATTCAATCTAACTTCTATTAGATAAAGATGAGAGTAAGTTAGTAAGATGATAAACATTTAATGTTTAAATAACGTTAAAATTAGTTATTGGAATTGTCTAATTAGTCTAATTTTTCCCTATGTATCGAAAATTAATCCCCAATCTATTGGAAAATCTGGCTTAGCTCTCATTAATTATAAAATTTTAAGAATTTTAAATTTATTTTTTTCCATAACCTTTTTTTAAGAATAAGGATTCCGTTTAATTTTCAAATTCAGTTGCATAAATATAAAAAAAAAAAAAAGATTATTTTGGCATTAACAAATATCTACTAATATTCACATAAAACCTCTTCTGTAACTTATCTGCACTGCTTTGTTCCCTCAAAAACCATTTAAGAAGCTTAAAATAATACCTCACTCCCTTAATATACTCAAAAAACAGGGGAGACAAAAGCGATACTGAAAGCAGAAACACGAACTCCACATTACACAATTCGTTCTACCTTACTCCTGTCGACTTGCCAGGGTATCACGTGATGCGCTGGAGACGAATGTGTTGCCAAACTCAAGTGGAGAAACGCACTCCGGTTTCGGCTTATTTATCTATTGCTTGCCCTCAGTTTTCGATGTCGTCTGCTGCAATAAACGAAGCATATCGTCTTTGTGTTACACGCTCACTTGCCTTATGAGTGATATTTTGTAGAGTCATATGCTATATTTTTAGTTACATAGAAATGTCATCTCTTTCTTGTCAATGCTCTTGAGTCAGTTACCTTTTAATTAATGAGGTACACAGCTGGAAAAAAAAAGTGAAAGGAGTGCGTTTAAGCGCATAAATGTATCTTTTATAGTAAGGATTTGCTTAGATTAGGTTTTATTCTATTAAAAGAAGATGTCATAGATTCTAGATGTGATAAATTGATGCAATATTTTTTATAAAATCTTAAGATGGAATTCAAAACAGGCATTGCACATGGATATGTCATGTTTCTCCCATGATATAATATACTTTCTTTAGCGTTATATGTACAACTATGCTTTTGTTTGTATATACTTAATAAAACAAATCCATTTATATAAGTTTTATTGATTATATTAAAAAGTAATTTAAAAAAGGATTTAAACAGACTCTTAAATGTGTCAGTTAATGATATCAAAAAATTGAAAATTATTCATAAAATTGAAATTATAGTAAATAAGACTAAGTTTCGCTTGTGCTATGTATCATCAATCATAGTTGATAATAAATATATAAATTTTTATAGATTAGTAAATTTGAGTAAGCCTAAGATGAAGAAGCTCTTTTATCCTTCGCATTGAATTAAATCTTCTTGTGAATAGTTTTAATTGAAACATTATTAGTATTAAAATTATAAAAACGTTTTTTATATTAATTATTTTAATCTATAACATTTTGGTACATTAATACACCTTTACTGCTTAGTTTTAAGATGTCTTATACCAGATTATATTGAATATAGATTAATGCATGATTAATTTAATTTTATTAATTAGATGCTTGCACATTCAATTTATAAGATTAATTTAAGTATCAGATTTTTATTTTTGCATTTACATAATTTTATGTTTGTTATTGCATTGAAAAAAATATTTTTAACGCAGGTATTGAAGCAAAATTTTAGCCCTCAGATGAATAAAATATTTTTCAAATACTATATTTTTGACAAATGTGAAAATTTATGAACATTGAGTCAAATATTTAAGGAAATGATTATGTTAAATTTTATTTTACTAATTAGATGCTTGCATTCAATTTATAAGATTAATTTAAGTATATTTAACGCAGATATTTAGCGAAATTTTAACCCGCAGACGGATAAAATATTTTTCAATTAGTGTATTTTTGGCAAATGTGACATATTTATAAGAACTGAGTCAAATATTTAAGAAAATGATTTTTTACTAAAAATGTTGAACAATGTTTATAAAGCATGGATTAAAAATCACAGTTTCGACAATTCAATTGCAGAATATGAGAAAAGAAGACTGCGTTTGAATTTTCAATTCGTTCTTTACTTTTAATTTAAAATATTTATATTTTTAGTATTTATTTACTTAAGAGTATGGTATTCAAGACATAAAATATATAAATACCTTGATAAAGTTTTTAATTTAGAAAATGAACATTAACCATATGCATAACATATGCATGCTAAGTAGAGCAATATTGTTTTCTGTGAATGTTAGACAAATTATTTTTGGGAAGAAAAGAGAGTAGTTCAATTCATTTTAAATATGCGATACATATATTTATTAATTCATTCTGAAAACGGTTGAGTTTACAATATAAATCATTTCTAAAATTCCTATTATAATTAATTAAAAAATTCCTACTATAAGTTGGCAATTATTAAGTGATAAAATAAGTACAGTGGTATCATATTTGCATTATGTTTTAGTGGAAGTTAGAAAAGTAAATGGTAATAAAATTGTGATATGTTGTGCTTGTTAGCCCAGTTATATTGTGATAAAAGGAAAATTGTTTAGTACCGTGAATGATCAATATATTTATTAATTTATTGTATTTTTTATTATAAATTTATTATTAAAATTGAAATGTTAATAGTTTTTTATGATTAATTTTTTGTTTATTCTTCCATGTTTTCTACAAAAAATATTTCAGTTCTGCAAGTTTAAGTTTGAATAATCATTATTATCAGAAGGTATGTTAAAATATCTTAACATAATATTATTTAACTTTTAATGAGTTACAATATTGGTTTAATATATATAAAATTAACGTGGTGTAATTGATAATTGTTGCGAGCTAAAAGAAAAATACAATAAAGTGACAGGAAACAAGAACTAAGACAATACAATAAAAGTAATTTAATGCATTCTAGATTTTCATAAATTGCTCAACTTCTAAGAAGTTCTGGTTTTCTTTAGTTTGAAAGTCAGCTCACGATAAAATGTTGAACTAATTTCCATATTTTTTTCCTCATAAGTAATTGAATTTCTATCACTTTTCTAAATATTTTTTTCAGCTAGTATGTGCAAAGAATTTTGTAGTACTATAAATTTTTCATCGGATTTATTCAAAATTTCTGATTTATTTTATTATGCTTTCCTATCACGTAGAAGTTGTTCAAAAACCAACTATTTTCTATTAAGAATGAAATATTTTTTTATTATAAATTCTTTTTTTCCATACCACTGTTTACTTTTACTTAGCTAAATCAACAAATTATTAAGATAAGCAAACTAAACCATGTCATAAGAATTTACGTGGTAACCATGACTACTAATAAAATTCAAAACATAAGGATTGCAACAATTGTTGTAGTCACTTAGAAATACGAACTGAATAGGATTAAATTATGATGTGATATTTTGTCTTCTATTTAAAAATTCTCAATTAATTAATCAAAATTCATTTTTTATTAATTTTATGTATATATAGATTGAAATACATTTTACTTTTTAAGCATTTTATTTTTGTACTTGATCACATATTGTGAAGAGTATAATTAATATTTATTTATTTTTAGTTATTAAAATATTAAATGATTCTTAACTTAAAGATTTATTTAACTATTAAACATACTGTTTTATTCTTTACTTTTGCAAATGGAAAACTATGATGTTTTCCTATTACAATGGATCCAAGTTATCTGCAGTGTGGCGAAATTAATTTCGATGATTTAAAATTGCTTTGTGCATTTTGTAACAAAATTATTTGCTGTGTTGATATAATGTAATTTATTGTTTTGTTATTTTTAATCCTCATACATATTAAAACTGGAATCAGATAAATTGTCTGAACTTTTTTTGTTGTTTCTAAAATTGCATCAATTGTAACGTTTTATAGCTCTTTGTACTATTTAGTTACAGAATTTCTAAACTTTTTTTTTAATTCATCGGCATTGATATAATTATTAAATATTATATGAAACCACTAAAAAATAATCTATTTTAAATAATTTCATTAAATTGATTTCTAATATATTTTACCCTAAGAACTTTTGAATAATAATTTCGATAAACTTTTGTCTTTAAATTTGTATAATTCATAGATTAAAAATTTCGTAAATAAATGGTGACACCAAAAATCCAGGTATTGAAAATATATACGTAACTTTTTAAAATAATCTTTGGTGAATATTTTCTATTATACTTTATATATTGTGGTATATTTTCCGGCAATAATTATGATTTTAGTTTTATTTCATTCTTAAATATATCATAATAACAAGTACCCCATAAATAATTTAAAATTACAAATGGCAAATCCTCATGCAACTTTAATAGCATTAGCATGGCAGTGGATTGGCATTTCCTGTGAACAATTCCAATTTTTCTTGAACATCGAAAATAAGTTAGATCCAGAGTGGCAATATAGCTACCAAGAAGTGGGCACAAAAATCCAGTGTGCATCCATGTGCTTCAGAGACTCTGGTCACTGTATGTATTTTGGCTACAAGAACAATAGTTGTTATTTGTTGAAGGAGAGCGTCGACCAGGATGTGTGTTCAGTAGAAGATTGCGTTGATGAAGGAATGAAAATCTACAAGGTAAGGCATATTTATTGTTTACTAAACATAAAATTCGAATAAAAAATTATGCTGAAATTCCTATTTAGCAACTGTGTAGGCATTTGTCTACGTTAGCTGTTATTATATCATAACTGGAGAAAAATTATAGTATTAAATTCTCCTTAGATTTACAATTCTGTTAAATTATTTTTCGTGTAATGTCACATTAAATGAGAAAGAAGTAACGTTACATATAAAAAATTTAATAAAAGTGTATACGTTTAGAATAAGATCTGCACCAGAGCTTCATAACAGTCTAATTTCAAATATGATTAGGTATTCTAAAAAGATAAATCTCATTCCTAACGTGGGAATGAAATTTTTATATTAGAATCAGCAATTAAATCATGATTTCATTTTTCTAATTTGCTAGCATGAATTATTTTTTAAAATATAAATAATTTAATTTCATATATAATATATAAAATTGGAGTTTTAAACTATTTTACTATGAAATATCTTTTCTATTGCATATTCTATCTCTAAATTTCAGATTAAGAAGTCTACTACATATTATAATTCTATTGGTTGATTATTTCAGAAGTAGATAGTTGAACAGGAATTAAAAACTCTTTCCCATTTTAATATTGAAAATTTAAAAATGATACTATTAATTAAGTGGAAATTGAGACTATTTTTATTTGTGTTTTTAAAATGATCGAAACATTTCAATTTTTAAAAAATATTAACTCGCACTTTAATTTGCATAAGTCATTTGAATAATTAGCACAAGCCTGGAAATTAAACTTGCTATATTAAGGTTAATTAAGACAATACGTATAAAATTCCAATATAAAAATGCATTCACTTACATGAAATTGAGTAGAAATTATGAAATTCATAAGCGTATAATGTTCGAGTTGGAGAACAAATTAAAACTTCGAACTATAAAATTAAAAGTTTAATTAAAGTGTAACAATAAATAGAATGTATACAACGAATGTGTACCCCTCATGTTTAAACAAGCAGATACACAATGTGTGTGTGTGTGTGTGTGTGAAATAAGAAATCAAATTAGATGACAAAGGTCCCATTATTTTTTATGCTGCCCTAAATACTCCAAAGGTTAAATGAATCACTCCAAATCGTCAATAACTTTTTATTCTGCGTAGTCAAATACATTCGATTGGTTAAAGATCTGATGACTTTATAGGATTTTTAAAGGCAATGAAGTCATTGTTTGGACAACCACATAGTTTGTGACTAATTATTATTCTGCTTTAAAAAAAAGAACAGGTTAGAGATATACTGTAAACAGGATCATTTGTTGAAATATATCGTTAATAGTTCTATAACCTGGGCATGTAACTTGTAACAAAATTAATGATAATCTACCATTCAGAAGAGCGATCCGAAGTCCATTCAAAATGTGAAATAGATTTTACAGAAAGATATATTGAATTCGACTTCTGATAATATTCCGGATCCACATGAGTATTTGATATCATATATGACTAACGAGTAAAAATATTGAGATTCTTTGCAAAAGGTAAGAATTTGTAGTCAATTCTATAATGACTACTTTCCATTTGATGTTTGTTTTTCCAGTTGCGTAGAGAAGTGTATATACAGACAATTTCATTAAATTAAACACTGACATATTGTTCGCTTTATTTTGTCATCTACGAACCTATTGTATAGTTATATATCGTTAACGTTTAGTATTTGCAGATAATATTTTGAACTTAAATAATTTACTATATATTTTTAATACTGCGACGTCCATTCATTATTTTGCCTCACAGATTCAAACCTAAAAATGAAAAAAAGAAACTGGCTTCTCGTTCTCTCTCATTTTTGTAATTAAAAGTTACTATAATTTATATAAACATAAAATTAACAATTCATTTGCATACATACAGAATTTATTTATTTTAAATCAAATATTTAAACATATTACTTACTAAGAACACACGGTTGAATAGTCATTGGCGTCATATTTTACACAAATTAATAATAGTAATAAAATGAGTGGTACTCCTCAATTGAAAAATTACTAACTGGAAAAATAGCTTACAAAAAATATCATCGACATGCGGAAGGTAAGTGTAATTTTAGACCGGATTAATTTGTTGACTTCAGAAGCACGTTTTACCAATTACTTCGGAGTTATTTTTTTCACAATCCCAATCCATATCATAAAAGTACTTTTCATCTTTTCCGCCTAAGATATCTCATAAAATTTAATTACTTCAAACTTGTGAGTTGGAAGTGCCGAAGGTTTAGCAGACCCAAATTGGACTTGAATGTTAAACAGTGTTTTCACATCTGCAGTATAGACTTGCCTTTACGCCTTTATTCAGGCTCTCAACTCAGCATTTTCTGTGACTGCCTGCTCCTCTTTTGAAACTGTGACTGCCTCTTCTATTTTATTCCTTCGCTATCTAGAACCGTTCTCCAAAAGGCCTGGGGTAGTGCAATCCAGGGTAATGGGGGAATAATAAGGGATGCAATCTAAGGGAAAATATAACAAAAAAAATTATTGGATAATCAAGGCATCATTTAAAATTTAAAAGAGGTTGTTTACAAATATTGCAAATATTAATTTATAATTCTATTAAATAAAATGTTTTAAAATTTTATATCATCCTTGCGGATTTAAACTAACCCTAAAGTGGATACTTTATTTAATCTTTTTCATTTTGCTTTTTCTTATGTTCTACTTTCAACGAGATAATGGCTTGAATTAAAGGAAAACGGCTTCTCAAACTGATGCTATGGTCTTTATATAAGAAATCGTTTTATTAATAATAAAAACTTCGTGAATACTCTCAGACATTCGACGGGGAAATTCGCCTTGTTTGCTTCTGCTCAAGGAATGTGAATAGAAGGTAGGCAGCAAATTCGTCAACAAGTCGGAATTACGACGCCGTCTCAATACGATGTCGTAACTAATTATGTGTGATGTAGATGAAACGTTATCTGACGTCATGGATATTTTAAACCAATGAGAATTATAATAAAGCGAAGTAGCAATAATATCAACAGAGACGAAAGAGGCAATCACTTTATAATTAAAAAAAAATTTCTAGCCGGGGAAAAAAATGGCAATTTAGTTAATTTAGAAAAATATCCAGCTGGTTAAGTCAGCAAACCAACTAATCATTTAGATATGTTATTCTCCCATTATACTTTTACTAGTTACGAAACTTTAATTTGCATTTAATCAGAAAAAAGCTTACTTTTTGTATTGAAGTAATCGATTCTAGCAAATAATAAACAGAGGTAATAACGTAGATATTGTACTCCTGTATCGAAGTGGGAGAATAAGAGTTTTTTGAGTTTAATTTCTTGTGGCTCTTGAATATGACTTATTATCTATGTGTTCTCGGATGGAAATCCACAATAATTTACGTTGTAGTGACTTACTACAGAATTTAGGCTATAATTTACGTTGTATCTAAATTATGTTTATTCTTAATCTCTGTTAAATTTATATTCTATGATGATTTTATAAACCTTTCCCTTACAAGTAAATATTGTAAAACAAAATGTGCCAGGGAAACTCTTATATATATACCTCTACACTATTTTAGTTGCATCTAAGTGTTATTGTATACGAAAATAAAGAGAATTGATAGCCAATATATACATTGTTCTTTTATTGAGTCAATTATTTTGTAAAATATTTGCAGAATTAAAGGAGTTATAATTAGCTGAATTATCTAGTATTATGTTTTTAAAACTTTCTTGTGTGATGAAAAATCTTTTTTTTTTTTTTCAATTTCTTTCTAAATTTTGTCAAGATTTTGGTGGAATTAAAAATGATGGGAGTACTATATTAAAATTATAGGAAATAGTTTATTAGTATATCATTATATATATATATATATATATATATATATATATATATATATATATATATATATATATATATATATATATATATATATATATATATATATATATATACCAATTAAAAATAATGAATAAATGTGAACTTTTTATGTCAAGAAAATAAATGTTCTGAAACTGAAACAACGTTTTTAAATGGTGCAGCACGCATTTTGATAATCAATTATTCGTAATTTTTAATGAATAATCAAATTTAAAGTTTTTTTTAAAAGTTATTTTATGTAGAAAATTTTTTTGAGGATTTCTTCTCTGTAAATTAAATATTTCGTATTTATTATTGATATAAAATTCCTAAATTTTACTCTTCTACTTTATCACTAATTATAACTGAATATTCAGCCATACTGCATACTAAAGTCGTATTTATGGAAAATTTATATATATATATATATATATATATATATATATATATATATATATATATATATATATATATATATATATATATATATATATATATATATAAAGATGTTAATGTCAATACAATTTACTTTAACGTTTAAAATAAGTTAATGCTCACATTATATTTACAATGCATTTTAATATTTCAAAAAGTATTGTTACTAATTGTTTGTGGGGAATTGTTTTAACTTGAATATTATTTGAATTGTAGTCATATTCAAATAAATTTATATTATTTAAGAAAATAATCCATAAAATTGAGCACTTATGACTTTAAAACTATTTATTTTAACTTTTCGTATCTTAAACCAATAATTTATATACATTTTAATTTTTTTCCTAGTTAAAAATTCCTCCACCGATAACTACGGATCTTCCAACAACAGCAGGTATGTTAAGAATGCAATTTAGGTTGTGTTTCAAAACTATGATAATTAAAAATATTTTAAGGCTTCAATATGTATATTTTAAGTTTTTTCTATTATAAATAATTGAAATAATATAAAAAAGCGTAATAAAGAACTTAAGTGAAACACTATTTTTTCAATATTTTTAACTGCATTTTTAATCATTCATCTTCCTTATAGCTCCTTAATTCTAAAATAGATTTTTTTCATAGCCGATGATTTATGTTCGTGAATAATTATATATTAATATACAATCTTTAAAAAATAATTTTTAATAAAACTTTTTTTTCATATTTGCTAAATTTTATTAGTTGTGGTATCGTAAATTAACTCAAAAGTTTTTTAAAATGGTTCTCTTAAATATTTATTCATTAAAATGTAAACTAGAATATCATTTGCAATCTAAAGCATGATACAATCAAATGCAGATTTTTAAATTGACCGTTTAAATTTGTAAATTCTATGAATAATAGCACCAAAATGTAATGGTTTAATACTGGAAAAGGGTGGACTATCTTATGCAAATTTTATTTAAAAAATGTTTTAAATTTAAAACTCTCTGTTGGCTAACATTCCCCTTCTATAAAATTGATAGTGTTTGAATGATATATTATAAAAATATTTTACACAGAATCAAAATAAATTTTTATTTGTTTCAGTTTATTTTATTAATAATATGATGGAGTACTAAATCAACTAATCATATTTAAATCATAGGAAGTTAGGTCTCTTTTCCAAAACCTTAACTTTTATGTCAAGGTTTTGAAATAGAAATTTTAAACATTATTTAAATAAATAAACACACACACACATATGTGTGTAGAGAGGCTAATTCTCTAATAGTTAAAATAGAAGAGACTAATTCTCTAAAATTGTTAACAGATTAGGTAAAGAAAATGTTAAGAAGTTTATCTGGTTACGAAGGTTATTGAAAGAAAGTTTAAAATTTACATAAAATATCTCAAGTCTCTCTTTTGATAGTTTAGAAAATTTGAGTACTATTACTAAATAGTAATGTTGCTAATCGAATTAGAAAAAGAAATGCTCATTACTAAAATTGTTAAAATTCCTGTCAATGTACTTCGTGTGTTTGAATTATCGTTTAACTTTGTTAAATTTAATTTTAATTTGGCTCTCTTAGAAAAACTGAGAGTAATTTTTTGATATTAAGATTAAGTTTTCATACTAAGAGTAATTTTTAAATCAAATTTTAATTTTATAAATTAAATTTTTATGTAATTATTTAAAAGTATATTACCATTAATCTCTCATCAAATTTCGTAGTAATGTGTCCAAGAAAATAGCATATAAAATGCATAATTTTGCATCTATATTTCTTATATCCGTACTTAATAAATGAGATTTTTAATTTTTAGTTTTCATTATAAAGGTAAAATATATATTTTCAAAAAGAAAATTAATTTTTAATGGAAAATATAGGCGAAAATTACCAATAATTAGTGTACTAATAATTTGAACTAATAATTTATTATAGTACCAATGAGTATCTAGATTATTTGAAATTATCTACAGGGAATATATTTTTAATTTAACCATTATTTCTTAACTTAAATTATGACTTAATCTATATCATTAAATGTAATATCGATAATTTAGTATATAATGTGATGATTAAAATACGTTAAGCTTCATGTCAATGAAATTCAATTTAATTTTATTCTTAATAATGACTTTGTAAAATCTTGATTCCTTTTGATTAAATTAAATTTAATTTTAATCTTAAAAATGATTTAAGTATGATATCATGCATAACTTGAAAGTGAATATTACTTATATTAATAACGTGCTCTTTTCTCTTTCAAGTTTTAAATAATTATTGTCTTAATTGTGCAGCATTTCACAATAAAAAGTTATTCTCGCACTTTAGTCATTTCAACAGTAATTCCCACAACAATGAAACAAACTACTTCTCCTCAAGCTACTACTGAGAAGATTACTTCAACTACTCAACCAGCAACTACCCCCACAACAACTGAGGCAACGACTTCAACTACTGAGGCAATCACAACTTCTACTACAACTGAGATACCTACCACTACAACAACTGAAGCAGAAACCACAATGACAACTGAAGCGGCTACTACAACAAGTACTGAAGCAGCCACTACTACCACAACTGAAACACCCACTACTACGACGACTGAACCAACCACCACTACTACAACTACTGAGGCTCCTACCACTACCACTACAGAGGCTACTACTACTACTACCACAACTGAAGTGCCTACCACTACTAGTACAACTGAAGCTACTACCACTACTACAACTGAGGCTGCTACTACTACCACCACAGCTGAACCAACTACTACTAGTACTACAACTGAACCAACTACTACTAGTACTACAACTGCGCCAACTACTACTACTACACCTGAACCAACAACCACTACAACAACTGAACCAACAACCACTACCACAACTGAGCAGACTACAACAACTACCCAAATGACTACTACTACTACAGGTAATTTTTATAATTATTCATTATTTCCATTTTATCAATAAACTAAAACTCACATGAAAATAAAAATAAGTTTTGTTAAATACTTATTTATGTTAAAAATGTAAATGCAGAGTTTTAGTTTTAGCTCTAATCCAAAAAAATTCCTACTTTATAATGTTAAATGCTTTATTATTATTTTAAAAATTTATGCACAAATTTTATAATAACCATTATTTTATTTAATTAATTCTTAATTATTTCAGTTAATTACTTCTAAAATGGCGTCATAAATATTTTTAGAAATTAGAGTATTACTTGACAGGAATATATTAGATTGTATGAATAGACGAAAAAACTTCCTTACGTTAGTGAGAACTGTATATTATTTGCATTGAAATACTGAAGATAGCTTAATAATTCCTATTGAAAAGGCTATTTTTATAATACTTTCTTGATATAACTTATACTAATTAATGCAACCAAAAGAGGATAAGAATATAAATAAAGACTGACATCGAATCACTTATGCAAAATATGACACACAAAAATATCAATTTTCTTATTTTCTATGATATTCAGCCTAAGCAATTCATATAAAAAAAACTACGAATATTTATTCAAAGAGATGAAGAAATAAGAAAATTACTTCGCGTTCTGTTTTTGATGTGATTGCTTTAATATATTTTTTCAGATGTTAAAGTGTATAGTAGAAATTTTCGCGAATTCGGTCTTTTTAAATAAACAATCGTATTTCACTTTCTGTTGCAAAACATCATGGCAAGTCGGATTCAATGAACATAATAGAAATTTCATAGCGTTATCTTACAATTTAGCTCTTTATAAACTGTGTTAAAAATTGTAAATTTCGTTATTTTCCTTAAAAAATTAGAATTTACCGATGATTAATGCTTGATTTTAAACCTTGGTAAAATTCTCCAATTTAGTTATAAATTAAAAACTCTTTCCAATGTAACCAATCGGTTTAAGAAAGGCAACATAAATATTTAGTTTTGTTTATGATTAACATGAAAATTGATAGCATCTTAAAGTGAGTTAATCATTTATAGATCACAATATGTATCAATTTATCTATCTATTTGTAAAATTAATAATTAGAAAAAATAATACCTATTTTTATCACAGATTTTCTTATTTTTTGGTCATATTACAATTTCCTGATAAATTAATTTTCTCATGCTTACTAATCAAGAATGTTTATTAACCAAATAAACTTAAGTCAAAGCTTCAAGCTCTGCATCTTAATTTAAAAAATAAAATTTGTATTATATTTTATTAAATTACCAAAAAGAAGTGATATCAAAAAGCTATATAAACAAGGAAAAACTAGTTCTCTCAAAATAAAATATCGCAAAAGGAAAAATACATTTAAAAAAACATATTTTTAAACATCATTTATAATTTTATTTTAAAAAGTCAAATTCAAAAACTCTAGTATTTTATTAATTTATAAATTTTTATTAACGAATATAAATTTGAGTGTTAGATGAATATAAAAATATAGGAAATGAAACTAAGAAAAAATTTAGCATTTATAAAATCAGTAAACCTTTAAAAGGAAAATAATTATTTTTTATTAGTAATAAATTTATCATTAGAAATCACTCATTATGAAAATTTCTTTGCGGGTTTTTTTTATCAATGTTCAAATGAATTTTTAAAAAAAATTAAAAAGCTATTTCTCAAATATCTTCATTTACCTCAGTTGAAAATACTCAAGAATTGAGTTTTATTTTTTTTTTTACACGATATGAATTTAGTGATAATTCAATTATTCCTTTTCAAAGAATTTTTTTGAACATGTATTATATGTTATAGTAGACGCTCGTTATCACGAACTTCTAATTTACGAGCATTCACATTTTTACAAATTAGTGGTTAGTCCCTTCTAAATAGAATTCCTAAAGGTTAAAATTATCACTATGTCATGGTGTCAGTTAGCCTGATTGACATATTGATTGATATAGTAAATTAATATACATTGATATGGATTTTTAGACGCATATCGTCTGTAGTTCCGCTACCGATTGATATAGAATGATATTTATTCCTTCCAGAAAAATGCTTGCTTTCCAACAATCTAGAAATTTATTTATGAACATTAAAGAAGAAAATTGTTATATTTTTAAATTTCAGAAGTAAACAATAAAGATAGAAAACAAATAATAGTTCTAAGAAATAGTTTATTTATTATTTTCATTTGTACTTTTTTTATTCT
Source organism: Latrodectus elegans (assembly GCA_030067965.1). Taxonomy (NCBI): domain Eukaryota; kingdom Metazoa; phylum Arthropoda; class Arachnida; order Araneae; family Theridiidae; genus Latrodectus; species Latrodectus elegans. Next base: position 89,068,230 of record CM057819.1, read on the forward strand.
ATCAGTAAAGTGTTGGACTTAAAATTTTAAAACACACAGAAATAAGCTTTCGCCAGTTCGGTGTTCAGATATCTATTTGCCTGATATTATTTTCTACAGACAAAAATCGTTCATTGCTTTAATCATCATAATGAAGTTAACTAGAAATTAATCATTCTACAAGTAATATATTTTACTGTTAAGTTACATGAAGTACCAAAAGTTAATAATTTCTTCATAGAGTAAAAAAAAAAAAAATGCAATTTATATATTTTCTAAACTGAATAGTGCAATTTTTTAAGGAACTTCATTTAGCGATGCACTTCAGTTAAACTTAGTTATAAATTAAGTACCCTGCCCGACGTTGAAAATGCAATACCAAAAATGAGTTGCCAGAAAGTGAAGAAACTTGGAAAACAGAGAGAGACAGCAACGAACAATAAGAGATCTGTATATCGGAATGATATGCATAATATACAGCGACAACAGGACCAGATCAGTAGGTAGTAGGACCACCATGGATGACGATACATGAACCAACAGGCCTGGACACAAAGTCAATGAAGGTACGAATGGTGTCCTGAGAAATGGCTTTTCATTCCGTGTCAACCATTTGCAAAAATGTGTCTCCTGAAGGAGGTAGAGGCAGAATCTGTAAATGGAGTCCAATCATATGCTTAACGTTTTCAATTAGTGTGAGATCTGTTGACCACGATGCACACCTTGCTGGGCGTATTGGCTAAGGAGAGTAATGTGCTATCAAGCATATCCTGCTGATAAAGAGCATTGGGCACCCCTGAAGATAAAGAAGTGTTCCCTTTCACAATACATCATCTGTCTCGTTGCGCTATCATAGTGCCGTGAGTACGAACTAGAGGGGACCTGAAATCGTACGCAGTGGCGCATTTAAGCATAATGGCGCGTTTTCTCCCGGTGGGGCATTCCACAGTTGCTGCATGATTGGACCTGTCTTTACATCGACGTTACTTTCATACACGGTGACTATCACTGAAGAAATAGAGGCGTGACAGATCTGAGAAGACTATCCTTTGCCATTCGGTCGTATACATCGCTCTAATACTGCAACATTTCAGACGTTGGCGTCTATGCTGTGGGGTTAAAGGCAGTCTTCTTTACGAGTGTTATGAGCACCGGCCATTAGCAACCAACGGCAAATGTTTCGATGATCATAGCAAATGGATATGGCAAATCGTTTTGCTCGATAAACGAGCCTACAGGGTGTCTTGCACATGCTGCTGAATCTCGGTAGCTATGCTTTGCGCGGCCATCATCACCTCTCGTTGGACGCATCCATCCAAGGGTGCTGATGTCACTCTTTCTGCACCGGCAGCTCGCAAATATTCCACAGTCATAGCCAGTGAACAGTGGACACGTGTTGGTGCCTGTTAGCTGCGATTTGCCTTAAGGATCAATCGGCCATTCTCAATCCGAGCACCATACCCTCGTAAACTCGCCTGTCTGTGAAACTGACTTCATCGACGATGTCCTGGCAATCTCTGCAATTACAAGCGTCCTTTGGGACAAAAACACACGTTCCTTGATTATTTTCCAAGAGGTAATAACTGCGCGAATATTGCACATTCTGTTGTTTCTCCACCTCATACCTTATCCTACGTGAGCTTGAGAGCAATGCATTTCACATCATTTGTATAACTCAGTAAGTTGCATCTATCCTGATATTTGCATTTTTTTTTTTTTTTTGCCAATCATTTCTTGGTGTGGCATTTCCAATATTGAGCTGTTCATAAGCACTTATTTTTAATGTCGAAAATTCATTGTCTTTTGCTGAAATTACCGTTACATTTTCTGCATAAATGTAATTTATGTTTTAATCTTTTAATAAATCGAAAATGATATTGTTTGTAACGTGAGTAAAACTCTTGAGAAAATATAGATGGTTAATATTGGAAAGTGTATCACCAGCAAGTAGCATTTACGAATTTCTCTTGCTATTTGAAAATATAAACTCATAGAATAAAAAAATAGAATATTAACCTCCGTTACCTTATGAATGAATCATCAGTTAATGGTTAATTTAAATAACACAGTACCATTTCAATTAAATTTTAAGGTAATAAAGATATTGCGTATATATTATATATTTCAGCATTATTATATTATATTTATTATTTAATAAAAATTTTTAAAGCTGATTATTTGTTTTTATTTATTTCAGAAACTGCGGAAAAATTTAGTTGTGATCCTCCAGATGGAGCTGCTGCTGAAATAAAGTGCCCTTCTGCTAATTATTTACTCAAAGCCCTTGGCTCGTGAGTAGATAGTCGAGTGACAAAAATATGTTTGCATTTCAGTTTTTAATGAATCATACACGCATACGTTGTATTAACCTAATGAAAGAGTGAATGTCATGAATACAGACTTCTAATAATTATTTCAGTGGCATGACATCTATTTAGAAATAATATAAGTCAAGCATTAGAGAGAGATTTCATGTGTATATAATTTCTTCTAGAATAATAACATTTAAAAGCCAATGAGCACTCTTTATTAATTAGTCTTCATTCTAAAACGTACTAAATTATTGTTGAATTTAACTATTAAAAATTACTAACCTTTATACTTTTAATTGCATATTAAAAATTACTAAAAATTACTTACTAGTAATATCCAATGTCTATCAACGTAAAAATGGGTATAGCGTTTACATCATTTCCTTTTTTTAATATAATCATTCATAAAATCATAGCAGCATAAAAAATCTTATCACCCATATATCTATCTATTTATGCATATGTATATACAGGGTGTCCACTAAAGTCCCTTGCCACCCTCTTAACTTCGGAATGGCTGCTGCATATTCATAAAAGTGGTGTCTAGGTATAGTAAAGCAGCCATGCGCTACTAAATAAAACAGACTACAGCGCCACCTGGTGGAAAACAGCGGAGTTGCCATTCCTATGTCGAAAACGTAACAAGATAGAGTGAAAAAGTGATTTACAAAGTTGTAGAGCATCCTCGATTTAGTACGAAACGATACCCTTAGGCATGAATATGAAGAATACAACGGTTAAAACGCGCATTTGTTGTTTCGTGCTGTGACGTAACACATCGTACGTGTGCATAATTAAAAAAACAAAATATCGTTTTCGTACTTAAATTTTTCACTTTTATTTCGAAATGGGAAGAACGGAAGTATTAAAAATAATTCCAACATTTTGAATGCAGTATGTAAATACGTAAGAAACGTCAAGCCTGTTCACCTGAGACAGCTATAAAAGAGTCATCTTCTTGGGGCTTTAGTATGTTGATACTCATGAACCTTGCTGAGTATTCCAAAGTTGTGTATTGTGAGATGGTTTTACTGTACGGTGAATGTCGACGCAAGGCACGATCAGCAGAAAGGCTGTACCGCCAACGTTTCCCTGCAGGCCCGCATCCTTCTCATCAAACCATCCTAACTGTTGTAAAACGTTTAAGGAAGACAGGTTGCATTACTAGTCAATCTCGATCTGGCAGACCAGCTAAGGTAGGACGGCAAGTTCAACCGGATGAGGTATTAGCATATGCAATCGCATACCTGAAATGCAGCGTTAGAGAGATCAGTCAACACTGTGGTCAGGTTTGGAAAATTCTAAGCGAATCAGGTGCTCATCCATACCAACCAACACCTGAACAGGTTTTAATGGATGGGGATACCGAGCGACGCTATGCATGGTGCAACTTCGTTATGAATCAGATACAGGTCCAGCCAACATTCTTGGCAGATATAATGTGGACGGATGAAGTATGCTTTTCACAGAATGGTATGTATAATATTCAAAACACCCATTACTGGGCCCTGGAAAATCCTGAATGTTTCGTCGACGTTCAACATCAAATGCGATATGCTATTAACGTTTGGTATGCAATTTACAATAACAAGCTGATAGGCCCAATATTCTACAATGACATGCTAACGGGTGCACAATATTTACGATTGCTACAGAATGTATTACCCGATTTTGTGGAGAACCTGCCGTTGTTTAATCTTAAAAATCTATGGTTTCAACATGACGGCGCGCCTGCTCACAAGACATCTCCAGTGAAGCAGTACCTCGTCAAGGAATTTGGCAACCAATAAACTAGGGTATGGTGGTTTCGAAGAGTGGCCCCCACGTTCTCCTGATATGACTTCACTGGACTTTTTCCTGTGGGGATACTTAAAACAGCAAGTGTATGCAACACCTCCACAAAATTTGCAGGACATTAAACGACGCATTACGGTCGCGTGTTCCAACGTGTGCAACGAAATCTTCAAGCGAGGATCCAAATGTGCATTTCAGCTGACGGTGAGAAGTTTGAACATTTTAAACAAAGTATATAGTTATAATTATTTCCTTTTTTCTTTCTTAGATCGTTTTGTGACTTCACAGCACGAAACAAAAATGCGCGTTTTAACCGTTGTATTCTTTATATTCATGCCTACAAGGTATCGTTTCGCACTGAATCAAGGATGCTCTACAATTGTGTAAATCACTTTTTCTCTCTATCTTTTTAAGTTTTCGAAATAAGAATGCTAACTCCACTGTTTTCCACCAGGTGGCGCTGAAGTCTGTTTTATTCAGTAGCGCATGGCTGCTTTACTATACCTAGACACCACTTTTACTATACTGCCCGACACTGAAAATGCAAAACTAGAAAGGAGTGGCTAGAAAATTATGCTTAAGCAAATTTCAGGGTAGACGCACCCTACCCGAGTTTCGCAAATGATTGAAATGCGCAGCTCTCCCTTGCACGTAGGCAAAAATATAATGTGAAAAACCTGAAAGAGTGGATAATATTCGCGCCGTTGACAAGATTTACTGCTTGGAAAATAATCGTTGAAAGTTTGTTCTTATCGCAAAGAACACCTGTAATTGCAAAGAATGCCAGACCATTATTGACGAAGTCAGTTTCAGCAGCCAGACGAGTTTTCGAACTAAGAAGGGCCGGTTGGTCTTTAAGGCAAATCTCATCTGAAAGACACCTAATTGTCTCTACATTGCACCTGTGGCGAAGATGGCTTGAATGAGGATGTGAATGTTGTGTGGATGAAAACAAGGAAGGAAGGAATGTTTGCGGGATGCCTGTGCAAAAAGAGTGACGTTAGCACTCGTAGATGGAGGTCCCTCACGAGAGGTGGCGATGGACCCGCAAAATACGTCTATTGAAATTCTGCACCATGTGCAAGACACTCCGGATGCACTCATTTCTAGCAGAGCCATTTGCCGTCGATTGGTTGCTAGAGGCCTGCGCTCATAGTGTCCGTTAAGAAGACAGTTATTTACCTCACACCATATACACCAACATCTGGAATGTGCTGGATTAGAAAGATGTGAACGACAGAGTAGTACAGGATAGTCTTCTCAAATGAGTCACCCTTTGTTTCAGTGAAAGTTGCCGGGTACAAGTATGGTATCAATGTTTAGAGAGGTCCAATCTTGCAGCAGATGTGGAACGTCCCACCACGCAACAACGCGGCACCATGCTTTGGGACGCCAATGCGGACGATTCCACACAGTTCAACACTAGATTTTATTCATGACACTGTGACAACCTAACGTTTTGTGAATAATGTTCTGCGGCCATTGATGCTCTCCTGCCTTCAATGCCCTTTATCAGCAGAATAACGCCCGACATCTCATTGCTCAACATACCATGCAAGGTGTACAGCTAATTTTCTTGACACCATGTTCGTCAGATTTCTTACGAATGAACACGTTTGGGATATAATTGGACGCCATTTGCAGATTTTGCCACTGCCTCCTGCTGAAGGCACATTTTGGCAAATGGTTGACTGGGAATGGAGAGAAATTTCCCAAGACCCTATTCAGTTCTTCTAACTCTGTGATTAGAAGTATTGCTTCGTGTTTTGCCACGGTGGTTCTTCAGTCAACTGACCCGACGCTGTTCTCGCTCAGTACTTTGCATATTATTTCGAAATACAGATCATTTACTGTTTATTGCTGTCTCTCTCTGTTTGCCGAGTTCAGTCACTTTCTGGAAACTCCTTCTTAGTGTTGCATTTTCAATGTCGGGCAGTGTATATATATATATATATATATATATATATATATATATATATATATATATATATATATATATATATATATATATATATATATATATATATATATATATATATATATATATATATATATATATATATATATATATATATATATATATATATATATATATATATATATATATATATATTTATATATACACATAAATTTCATTCTTTTATTTGTTTATTCCCTTAGAAAAAGTCCATTCTTTGGAGATGCTTTGTCACCGACTTGTAGCACATTCAGGGACAAATTAATTGGAGATGACGAACAAGAATATGTGTTTTTCTCACCGGATAAGGGTTTAAGTATCAACGCTAAATGTAAACGAGAACACGATGTTATTTACAGTAAGTAATGTATAGCTGAAAGTTAATTGTTATTATAAAGAAAATTAAAACATATTATTAAAATATAACCCTTTTAACAATTATATCTGTTAATTTTAATCATAAATTATATTTAATTTAAAGGTAGTCTACTGTTTGCAGAAATTTTTTAAACTCCCCACAAACCAGTTCTACAATGGAGGAAGAACTGTGTTTATTATCTCGAGAGAAAAAAAAATCTATTAATAAAAATGCATTAATTTCTTGTAAACAAAATATATGATTGGAAATAATATGAATTTTATAAAAAAATGTATAGCTTCATTTATAAAACCAAGTCATTTTCATTGAATACAGACAGAAAGTATAATGCAGTATTTTTAATTAGTATATTAATAATAGAGTGCAATATTTTTAATTTTTATTATTTTGTACAGCAACACTGATTACTGAATAAAATCATAAAAATGCTGACAAAAAGATGTTTTGGCATCCGTTTATCATGCAAATTAGAAGTTAACATATTGAACAAAATAAGCCTTTTATATTCTTAGTTAATGACATGTCAATATTTAAAATAAATTTTGTATTATTTATACAAAAATATCAAAACATACTTTATAAGAAGCAATTTTGTATATTTTAATATAAAAAACACATGATATACTTATTAATAGCATGAAATAAAATGAATATGTTGTTTCTTGTATTGATAGTGGTGGACAGTAGTTAAAATAATAAAATGGATAATATGCCATTCCCATAATATTTGTTGATATTCTGCCACTAAATATAATAATACTAATTACGTTTCATTTATTTTTCTTAGAATAAAAAAACAGCAATAAAAAGAGAAAATCATTAAACTTTAACTTTGTGACGTGTAAGTGTTTACAGTTAAGAAAAATTGAATTTGACGACTCCTAAGAAAACTCTCGGAATGCTTATAACTTTTCATGCATCAGGAGTTGTTTTCTTGTTTTGAAGCACTGCAAAGAAATTAGAAGCAATGAAGAGAAATAAAGACATTAAAGCCTTAGTCAAGAAATTAGCCAAGGAAACTTATTTTAAAATAAGAGTTTTAATGAATTATTTTTGAGTTAAAAATTCAACTCGAAAATAATTTATTAAAACTCTTTAAGTTTAAAAAGACAAATATTTGGCTATTACTTAAATCTTTCATAATCTCAAGTCAACCCTAATTCCCTATGCAAATTTTTTCTATGCTATTCTACTGTCAGCTTACTTCCATTTTTTTTAAAGATTAAGTTAAAAAGATTCAAATTAGCTTCCTTAGTTATTACGGTCGAAAACATCATCAAATAATTTATACTTGATATATCTGAAGAATACTTGGAAATACTATTTTATTTCTATATTTCTAGCATACATTTATAAAAAATGCTCAGAAGTTATTTTTTTAATTATTACATTTGTCTATCAGTTATAATAATCTAAGATTATTTTGCCGATTAATGTATGTATTTTTAATTCGACTGCAATAGACGGTGTTAATTTATCAAAACACCATCAGAATTATATTTATACTATTGTATTTACTAATTTCAATGAGTATTTCAATCAATCCTTTGTTATGATGGTTGACTGGATTAATGTTGATTGGTAATTTCTTAAAACAGCATTAAAATTATTTATACCATTGTATTTACGAATTTCAATGAATATTTCAATCAATCACTTATTAAGATGATTGACTGGATTAATGTTGATGCAGGTATGTTGACTCTGAAAAGAGAATATTGATTTATTTAACGAACCCTTAAAATAGTAATTAAATATTTTTATAAAACTAAAACTGATTACTTTAAAAGCCTTCCTAGAAGTTTGATATAAAATGGATTTGATAAGAAACACTAATGTGTATTGTATTTTTATTATGTATTTCATTAATAAAGGGATTATAAATAAAATATTGAGAGTTTATAAAAATAAAACAAAGATATGTCGCTGCTTACGTTATTGTTGACTGATTACACAGCAGAAAAGTTCCTGAGAGTTTATGAGCTATAAATTTTTAATTTTCAAAATATTTTTAAAAAATAAAATTTTTATAAAAAATGAATTTTTTTTTTATAAAATATAAGCAATCGATGACAAAATAATTATATTTTTAATCGTGTAAAACTGTGTTTTAAAATTCTTTATCCGTTGTTGTTCCGCAGCATACACACTTTGTGTGATGGACGCCCACATTCCTGTCATCCTGATCAAATGTCGCCCGATCCTCAATCCAAGCATTATAGTCCAACAAATAAATGCGACCAGTGACGAGAAGAAGCACGCCTTGGTAAAGTGCGGTCCAAAAACTGCATTGCAGAAGATTTTCATGATGGATTCTGGGGATCACGTCATCACTAGAGTAGTTTTCACGTGTCTCGAATTGGATGCTGACGAACTCGCAGACACAAGTGCAGTGGGAGTGTAATATAGCCAGTTTTTAATTGTGATAAATCTATATATATAAAGCATGAGCATAAATTTAAATAAATAGAAAATAAAGAAATGAATAGAAATAAACAAATTATACGCTTAGAAATACATTCAGTGCTAAAGCTGCTTGAATAGGATTACTAAAATATAATTAATCATAAATATTTTTAAATTAATCAATCACCAAATAAAAAATAATGAAGTGAAAAGACAAAATATAGTAAATAGATTTAACATATGTTCAACAGACAGTCCAAAATTTAAGACACACAGAATAAAAGAAAAATGAAACGAAATACCAACATGGCCATCTTTTTCAGGGGGTGTTGACCATATTGAAGAATGGCCATGTTATATATATATATATGAAATTTATCGAAGAACATATATTTAGCGCAAATTAATTCCGAAATATTCTATGCAAAAATAGATTCTGCTCTAAATATCATGAATTGTAGATAACGTTTCTAAAATTTTAACGAAGAAGCAAATCTTAATTTTTTATCTACACATTTTATTAGGCAGAGTTTGAATAAAGTAAGAAGTGGCCCTTGTAGTTATTCACTTTATTTAACTGATAAAACACATTAAATCAATTTTAATATATATTTAGAAGAAAGTGTTTATTATGCTGCTATGCTCTACCTATATTCTACTTTTAATCATTTTGATATTCTTACTTTTTCATTTATTCATTTAAATGACAAACTGGCAGCACAGGCGTTTGCATAGCTCTAGAACTGTTTCGTAATTTTTCATCTTTAATCAGTCTAGGTTATATTTTAATTTAAAATCTTCTATAACAAATTAGTAATAAACCGTAATCTATCTTACTGATTTAACAATATTTCTCTAGTTACATAACTTAAGCACGCATTAAGCACATAGCTTAATAAGAGTTATTTATTCATGTACAATGTTTACCTAATGAGCTACGCCTTCCATTTATTAAGATCTTCTACTATTCATACATATGACAAAAATTCAACTTGTGTTTAATATACATTACTTAATTTCAACGTCACACAAAAAAATACGTTGTGATTTTTTTTCAATGATAATAAATTTATAAATAAATTTGGCTACTAATACATCAATTTATGTAATTAATATTGAATTTTTCTTGGCATGACCACTGTAAGTATCAGCCAAAATTATCCTTCTGTATAAAGATTATAGGCCATAAAGAATCACATTAAATAGCAACAAAACAATAAGTTTTATTGGTTAATAAGTTCAATGAGACATTTTTCATAATTAATATAAATAGACTTAACATAATAAATTATCAAAATAAATATTTGAATAGTAAAAATTTACTTAAACAGGTGTCAATACGTTGACTTTTTGAAATTAAACAGTGATTTTTCAATATCATTTTAATAGCTATTATGTAAATACATTCTAAATTACACTGGTTTCTGTAGCCGTCTTAAGGAAATAACTTGAAAAGTTAATATTAAATGCTATAGTTTAAATAGATTATTTATATTCTAAATGAATATTACTTTAAAAAGAAGCAAGATTCGTTATGTCTCTTTATCACATGATACACATTTAGAAAACTTATGCGTTATTATATTTCTTTAACAGAAGATATTTAAATCAAGACGTTTGTTTATTGTCTTATAAATGATGTTAAACAATGAAATAAGTGTTAATATGAAGCATAATAAAATCAAAAATTTTCTAGAATTTTCTATTAAATTTATTATTTCTAAATTTTATCTGGAAAAAATTATTGTTATAAGAAATAAGTTTCCTGTTTTTGAAATATTGTAATTTATTTCTATTAGTTGTAAAATCTCTTTAAAATAAATGTATTTTAATATTATTAATGAAATCTCTTAAATTCCTTTTTGTGTGTTTCATTTTATGTCTTACATATTATAAATTTTCATGCTATTTAAGTCTAGCACTTTTAAAGTAAAAAAATGTCAGCTATAACAATTAGGGGAAACCAAAACAGGTACCAAAGATTTAATTGATATTACAAGTCGATGCATTTCAATGAGACATTTGTTTTTATGTCAGTGTAAGTAATACTCAGAAATACAAATCAATTCAACCTCATATACTTTTATATATTTTTTATATAAAAGTATATGAGAATATATTTTTTAATAGGAATATTATATGTCAAGTGTTCTTTTAACTATTTTCACATCTTCTTGTTAAAGCAATCAATATTTATTTTGATATTGAGGCTAATACAAGATTCATATCAAAATTTACTTCGATAGAGATATTAGTAAAAAAAAAAAATATCAGTAATATAGAAATATCTGTTTAGAATAAATAAAGTACAAACTATAAACCGATTTCAGATATTGAAAATATGGAATCAATTCTTATAAATGAAAACTGATTTCTTTAAGCTAAGAGTAGCATAATGATAAGTCCGTGATTTTTTAAATTTTAAGTTCGATCCTATCTTCTGTTGAACAAACAGAAATGAATATCTATCGGTTTTTATACTTCTATTGGAGTGACTTTATTAAGGAATTTTCCTAGTTTTCTTTCATATGAAACAACAATAGAACTATTAATAAAGTGTTTTTCTCAAAGACAAAGGTGGTTGAAGAATGGTTTTCATTTGTAAGTCTATCTGTGTTGCAGGCCTATTATATTAATTTGGTAAAAAATTTTTTTTTAATTTTCTTATTAAAATCAAATGTATACAATAAAACTTTGCGCTATAATTTTCATGGGGAAACCACTACTAATACTAGCAACAATAATTATATTACTTAACTAATTGGTCTACATATGACTGATTAAATACACATTAGAGAATCATTGTGTTATAGTATCTTTGAAATATTAGTAAAACGTGCATAATTTTTTATACTTTATTTTTTTATTTACAGCCTATTAAAATAAAGAGGTATATACAAATGAGAACTTTGGTATTTTAACGGTTCTAGCATTACTAAATATAATAAGACTATTTTTATAAATTAACCAAAAAACACAATTTGAAATGTTTATAATAAATCTTTGCCTTGTCGATTTATTATAAACATTTTTTTGTCGATTTAGCCTTGTTGATTTATTATAAACATTTATTCTAAGCATATAAAAAAATCAATTTACTTGAGTTTAATTAAAATTGCTGTTAAAAAATTTTAAATATATCGGTGATTTGCTTTTAATTTGCGAATTTTTTAATTCAGATTTTTTTAAAATTAAAACTTCAGTAATATATTAAAATTAAAAAAAAATTTCATATAATTAAAAATATTAAGGAAATAACTGACTATAAAATTAAAAAATTAATAATTGATAATAAAGTTGAATTTTTTCATAAATTTATATTTAAAATTTAATTTCCAAGTTTAAAAATTTAATAATATCATATTTCTGCTGTTTTCAAGTATTTAACACGTGAAGATGTATATCTATCTCGTGAAGATACATATACATGAAAAACAGAAAAAAAGATATTGACGCGAAAAATATTTTTATTTACAGTAACATTTGAAAAATGTGTATATTCAATTAAAATATAAATTTAAAAATATTGTTAGTTAAAAAGGAAAATTTACGTTCACGTTATAAAATGTTATTTTAAGTGGAACTTCCATAATATTTCTCTGCTTATTATATATATTCTTATACTATATCGCATTTAATAGTAGTCTCATATAAAAGTTTTAAATTATGAATACTTAAAAATCTTTCTTAAGATATGAAATCGTAATGATAAAAAATATCGAGATAAATGCATAAATTTTACTATACAAGTATACGATTCCAAAATCTATTTAAGTTACGGAATCAAAAACAAAACCACTCGCGGTGAACACTTGACAGACTCCGCGAAGAATCATAGGGTTTCCACCTGCCGCTTTTGTCAACGAAGAATGTGTAACCGGAATAAGATATTCGAGAAATGCGATGCAGAAAGATGCGAGGCGAGTTAGTGATACATCACCGAGAATGCTTTTCCCAAATTTAGAGGCTTCCCGATTAACTGGCATAACGCGTAATCCGTTTAAATGAACCGTTCTCAGACCGCCATTACTCATCTAGGTCCTCATTCCGAGCATTCTACACGACGTCCACAGTCGCGTGCTTATCTCCGCCTCTCATTGGCCGGGATGTGATGGATGACGCTACTGTTAGGCGTGGTCGACATTGAATTCGTCACGCCTTTTTCTTCAGAAGCTGCACCAAGGCTTGCTGCTCATCTATCAAAGATGCTATTGTGCGGGTTGCTATAATTGGCTAAATATCGCTTGTATTTTCTGATTTCAAAAGTGATTTTTCAATTTAAGAAATCAAAACTATATAATAAATATAATTTTGTCTAAAAAATATAAATACTTTATAAAAACTACCTAAAAAATCTTGTCTTATTCATTAAGGAAATAACGGGTTGTGTAAGTAATGTTTGAGTTCTATCGTTGGGAAATCTTAGGATTTTTTATCGCAAAATACAATATATGCAACTTAATGAATATATTTAAATAAATTTATGAAAGCACCGTCCGATATGATTGAGTGGTTAGCGCTACTGACTCCTGGGTTGTGGGTCCCAGGTTCGAATCCCGGTTCGGGCATGGTTGTTACTTTTTTTGTTCTCTCTGTATTTCTCTGTTCTTTCTTTTGTGATGATGTGTGAATGCGCCCCACTCTATAAACGGGTTTGTGGTGGTATTGCACGGGCAATATTACTGGCCTCCGTATCTTGGTCCCAGGCACCCGCTGAGTAACGGCAAATGAGTAGCAATTTCTGACCTTGTTGTGGCACCCAAGTGCCCGCCGTTGGAAAAAAAAAATATAAAAGCGATAGAATAAAAAAATTATTATATCAAAGTTTATGAATATATGCATTCAAATTTGAATAGTTATAAAAAATTCTACAGCAAACTTAAAACTTTTTAATTTTTTAAAGAAGAATCAAGAAAAGTATTTAAACAGTATTTTAGCAAGTATCAGTAATACAAGATAAATTTTAAGCATGAGGGCAAAAATAATTATTTGTTATTATTATTGAGCACCAATAATCAGTAAATTAAAACAATAATAATGGGATTCAAGTTACAGGATAATTTTTCAATACATATCTGTGCTGAAGAAAATAGCTAACCAATGTAAATCATTACGTTAACAATACAAAAAAATTAGGAAATTTTATACTTAATTGAACTGAATATTACTAACTAAAATAAAACTCAAATTGATTTATTATTGGAATAATTTTCTCATAATTTTTATTGCGGATAGTATTTGATTATTAAAAATAATGCGTGATTTTTAAAAGAAAATTGTTTTGGTAAAAAATAGTTTTCACTTTTCATTACATTTATATGTTTTATATACTTATATAAACTGTTATGTAAGTAATAAGTGATATTGCAAATTTGTTCACAATTTTTTTTTGATGTGGTATAATTTTATTATTTTTAAAGTGAATTAAACATTGAAAAAAGAATTTAAGTTTAGTAATATCCTGAACAAAACTTTTTCTTTATCGACATCATAAAATATTATTGGCATAATAGATAGCATAAAATATTAACTTATTTTATTAATTAAATAATATCAACATTTATTGGTTGAAATTCTATAATCTACACCTAATTGACAGTGATAAGTAGTTTTTAATATTTAATATTTTTTAAAGTTATATTTAAGGCGTTAAATTTTATTTTTACCTTTATGTCTATTTTTTCACCCCATTTTTTTGTATATTTAAAATATGACTTTTTGTTTAATAAATAACTTCCAAACGACAAACGCATCGAATGTTAGGCAAACCTATCGATTATTTTGCTGGGGCACACAAAGTTCGTTTTTCAATAAGTACCAAAATATTTTTGTCCCTTACTTCGGAATAAATTTAATGGCAAGTTCTACAGGATGCCATTTTCTTATCATTTTTTATGGATTGAATACAGAAGAAAATAACGAAGCAACAGCTTGTTTACAATATTAAAAAGTATTTTCTTCATTTGCTTGAAATAAAAAAAATGAAACTCAAAAATATATGATATTAGGAAACATGGCAATACTTACATTTCTCAAAACTCAATTTTTATCTTAATTGAAACTATTTTATTCAATTTTTAAATTTAATAGTGTTGATTAGAAACACCACATTTCGATTCCATAACAGGATTAAAGTGTGAAAGGCCCCATCAATTTACGGTGAGTCAAAATTAAAAGATAGTTGAATGTGTTCGGCAGAAATAAGCACTTAGAATTGTATTGCAAGAAAAACCGTCACTGAAAAAAAACAACTTTTTGTTCTTCAAAACCATTTGCTCAACTTCTTAATAATAGAAAAGCTGCAAAATATTTCTGAAACTCTATGAAATCGTTGTCCAATTAAATTTTGCAATTTAATTGGACAACGATTAAAGAAACAATATTTTCCCCAACTTTCTCAAAATTTCATTTTTAACATGTTATAGTGTCATCTTTCATACACTCCCATTTGTTTTAAAACTATACAAGAGGCAATACTCTATTTGGGTTCGTTGTAGAATACGGTACCACTTGGTTTGGCGATATATTTTGGTGATGAACTTTAATTTCTGGTAATCCTGATAAACCTATCTTTGTATAGCGTTCATCTTGTTAGTCATATTTTGGCATCTATATTGGAGTCAAAAAATGTCGATCGTAAACTTTAACCACCTATTTCTCATTTTACTTTAATACTTAACAATATTAGATTACTATTTATTTAGGTACTTTTACTGTCATTATTTAACTGTACCAATACTACTTACTTGATTGTAATATCTGAAATAATGTTGATTATTATTAATATTTACCTATGTTTGAACAAAATTTAATAGTAGTCAATATTATTTAAGGTATTACAATTTTTGAGTTTGTAGCTTAGCATTTGAATACCAGAATATTGAAATATAGTATGGGATTACTGTTGTAAATTAAAAAAAAATACTTATTATACAATTGTTAAATCTGTTTTTTTAATGAAATGCAATAAGTTAATTACATTTAAAAAAAACTACAATAATAATTAACAATGTATAAAAATTAATAAACGAAGTTAAAAGCTTAAAAGGAAGATAAAATGTATATTAGAGAGTATTTATATAGTATCTTCTATATCTAGTATTTGATACGGTGACACAGTAATTTTTTATAATCTCGTTTTAATTCATCGACTATCGTAATGTTCATTACTCAATGTAAGTTTTTCAAAGATTTGTTATACGATTTACTTTCTGAAACTGATATGTTGACTTATTGATCATTTAAAAGAATAGTGAAATTCGATTTGATTAGAAGTTGACTTAGAAGTATCAATTGCTTTTTGGATGAATTTTTAGCTCCAAGAGAAGAGGCAAAATGTGACTAACAAAATTGCAACCGTAAAACTATATTAGTTAAAGAACTGAAAATACCAGGAATACCAGAAATTAAATTTTTTCACCAATATTTATCGCCAAAATCTTTTGCCAAACCAAAGAATACCCTATTCTACACTTAACCCTTGATTAGATTTTTAAAAAAAATACGTATCCATATGAAAAAAAGTTATCCCACTTGAATGGTTAACTTTATGGAAATATAAATTCGTTTGGAAAACTCAAACCTTTTGTGTTCATGTATCTAAAATGTGATCATGATTTATCAGTTACTATAAGTAACTCATTACTAATTATTTTACTATCACAGCTTCTACGAAAAAAGAAAGACATTTTAGTAACATAGTAGTAGGATCACAATCTTCTGAAAGAAGATCTCGAGATCTGTTCTTGTCACTGTCCAACTACTAAAACTGAACCTCACGTTATTACTATCAGCTGAGGTGGGTGTTCGGGAATTGGATAGTTTTTCTAGTTTGAGATACTTGAATATATTTCATTATCTGTAAAAACTCTTCTACAAAAGGTAACAGCAGTGGGAATAGGAATGTCCTAAAACAGCTTTCAACTATTAGATTATCGTCAACGCAATACCAAAAATTTCTTATTTATCAGCATTTAATTTTTCTCTATATATAGATACATATTCTAAATATAAATTTTTATTAATAATTTTGAATTTCGAACTAATTTTATAATTTTGAACGTTTCTTAAACGTTAATTCGTAGAAAGTGAATGGTTCAAACATTATCAAGGGGATCTTCTGCGAAGATATATTATTTTCTATAAAAATTAAAATTCAATGTAAGCTAAAATTATCTGAAGCACAGAGTAAAAAGAGAACTCTAGAAAAGAAAATATTTCTCTTTCTAATTTTTTAACAAATAAGTTTCTTTCATAATACTCAAGAGAAAAATACAAATTAGATCAGTGATACTATAATTGAAAAGCTTATAATAATAAAATTTGTCCACAAAGAATAAAAAAAAATATTATCAAAATTAATTACTTTAGAACAGAAACTGCAAAAATTTTCTCGATCCCCTTCCTCCAAAACACTTAAAGAGGAAAACATTTTCTGAAATTGTTTATTTTATTTATTTAAAGTACATAAAATATAGATTAATGTTTACCAGTATTGGTTAGATAATTCATTTTTCTTCAATTATATTGTTATTAAAATGTTAATTCATTTATAATCAGTGATGTACAATAATAATGCACAATGCGTATAATATGCAAACTATACAAATAAAAATGTATATATTATTTCAGGAAATGTAATTAGAATTACAGATTATTGTCAAATTTCCACCTATTTATGTTATAATTTATTCTTTGTAGATTTTTTTCACCACACAGATAAAATGACACACTATGAAAAATTTTACAGAATGCTTAAATTATTTTATATATGGAAGTATTTGTACTCATTACTTAATATTTATTATAGGTTTTATTATATTATTTTATCACTCTTCTTTTACAGAAAACACAAGGTTTCCGATAATATTAGTTAATGAAAAAATCAATAATTAAAAAAATTATCTCTACTATGCTTTTCAATTTAATTGCTTATTATATTGTTTATAAATAGTTTATAATTGTTATTAATTGTTTATACACTTGCGTGTTTTGGAAACGCTGAAATGCATTCTAATTATTAAAAGTAAAACTTAAAATACCAAGAAAAAATAATATTTTGATACATAAAATTAAAATATTTTATATAATTATATAAAATATTTTATAAATTAAAATATATATATAATGTCAATTATTGTGTTTAGCGTAAAATAAGAAGAAAATGATTAGTGCAGTTTTTCCCGTGATAAAAAGATTTAAAAGTACAGATTATTTGAAATATAAGAGAATAATTTATTTTCTAAATTAGTTTTCAATAATATTCATATTATATTACCTTGTATTTTTCATTTGATTTTCTATTTTACTCTGAAATCCAAGCTTTTTAAATGATGATTTATACGATCGGATGTAATAATTCATTCTTTTAAACTTTCTAAGAATATTTTAAATATAAAATGGGATATTTTGTGGCCAATGGTAAATTTAAACTTTTACTTTTCGATTTTCTGATAACAATGCATTTAGACTTAAATAAGATTGAATAATATTTGAATGATATGTAAAGACATGTGTGTATAAAGAATTATCATTATAATTTTTACAGTTTATGTATTATAATGTTTCGTCTTAATTTTACAGAGTATAGATAATAATGTCTTAAAATTTCAATTTTTGAATGTTTTAGAACCCAATTCAACTTATTTCTTATACTTACGGATTTCTTTTTGAAAAAGATTTCTCAAATTTGTCTTATTTCCGAATAAGCGAAAATTATTAATTGTAACAACGTATTTTAAGAATTTACTAAATATAATTCAGACTTATTTTAAAAAATTACTTAAATCCGAGGTACAGGTAATTATAAACTTCATATATTTAACATTCATATGTATTCGAATAATTCAAGAATGAAAAATTAATTTATTTTATTAAATAAGTTTTACATTAAGATAAAAGGAAATTTCTGTCAGTATATTTTAATTAAAGACACTTTTTAATGTTTTGGTATTAAAATTATTTTTTTGACCCGTAAATTACTGCAAACAACATAAAATTTATCATTTGAGATATTTTTTTGAAAACTAATGAGGCTAAGAACTAATTTACTATTTGATTTCCACAGTATTTTTCAGAGGTTGTTTTTCAGGATTGGCCAAATGTTGCATTGAGTAACTATTAAATATTTTCCTATATGAAAAAAAATAACAATATTTTTTATAGTAAACACGATTTGTAAAATAATCCATTTTTTTTCTAAAAATTTCTCAAGATAATTTCTCGCTACAATCATTACATATTATATAATTATTCAATTACTTTATAAATTAATTGATTTCACTGTTTTAATTTGGAGAAAAGATGCTTATTTAACAGTAGAAAAAGAGTGAATTTATACATCAGAAAAACACATGGCGCCTTTTGGCGAGAACAATCTCTTTCTCTTCTGGCAACCCGTGTGCTTCTCTGTGGTAAGGGGGCAGGAAAGGAAGCCCAAAATGACTCCCATCCAAAAACAGAAGTTTCGGGTGCACCGCTCGGACGTATACTCCCCATCCTCCCTACGCCGGACTATTTGTTTCGGTTTTGTTTACTTGCCTCTGTGCCAAATTTTTTGGATGCCTTTGCAATACTGGCTCAGTGCACGATGAGTTGCGCGGATGTCATGTACCAGCCATACTCACCGTACTTCCCGTACCACCAGAGGTCCCAGGTAGCCGTATCGTCCACTGGGGGTGTTGGGCCTTTGGCGCCTATACCTACTCAAGTATCCGCTGACTATAGGGTGAGTACAATGGTATGCTGCGAACTCCAGATACCAAATTTGCATATTAATTTTCAATGAAATTGTCAGCTAACAGTCATATAAATTTTCCATTCTCATGATAGTTATTACTTAATTAAATACAAAAAGCAGTTTTTCTAAATTTTAATTTAAATTTAATTAAATTTACTATATATATATATACATATGTGTGTGTGTGTGTGTGTATGTGTGTGTGTGTATGTGTGTGTGTGTATGTGTGTGTGTGTGTGTGTATGTGTGTGTGTGTATGTGTGTGTGTGTGTGTGTATGTGTGTGTGTGTATGTGTGTGTGTGTTTCTTATCTACTTGAATCTGCATTTAATCTTAGACTATTTAATAGACATGGGTATATTCAGACAACATTTTTCACGATTTTTATTTTTTGCAATTTTAAAATTTTGCATTGAATGTGAAATAAGTCTAGTTATTAAAATTTTTAATAAAAATTTTGATTTATTATGCATTATATTTTAACATCTAATAAAATTTTTAAAAATTTGAACTTATGCAAATATATTCTTCTTTTTCGACTATTTTTTTTTCGATTATTACAAAAGGATTGAAAGTAACTATACTTTTTATTAAAGTTTTTCTTATTATTAAAGTTTTTCTTTTTATTAAAGTTTTTATTAAAGATTTTAAGGTAATATTTGTAAAGGTGAAATTACCAATATCGAATATATTAATATGATAATTAATTGAAATAAGGCAGTAATAATTTACATAAATTTGTGTATATGAAATAAGAAAGCGATTATAATTGATTCAATAAATTATAATTAAGTTATTTTTACATCCAAAATCCTCTCCAGTTACTTCGATTTTGATATATTTTTTCCAAACACATTATTTTTATTGAATGTTTCATTTTTTAATAAGACTAATAAGCAGACATAAAAAATAATATAACACAAAATAGAAATCTAAAATCTTAAAAATTTTAATTAAAGAAAGAAAATTCAATAACTTCTTGCAAATTACATATTTAATTGCATTTATTGCCGGTTATGTAATTACATGTAATGCATATTATTTAGCTGCTTAATTTCCCCCTAATATACATAAATAACTTTTGATGCTTTTTTTCTTGTTTAAATAAAAATGTAAGATATTTTTAAATCTTGATTAAGTTGAGAAGGTAACTGCCATCGGAGAAGGATTTTCAGGTAAAATTATGCAGGTGTTTTAAAAATATCACAACCAGTCCAAATAAGTATTCCAAAGAGTATCGTTGAATAAAAAAATTATCCAAATATGTGGGTGTATGCTTGGTCACTTTTATTAACGTTAAAAAACATCCTTTATATTAAATTGACAATAAGTTAAATGCACCGTTGAAGGATTTGTGTTCGAATTACTGTCGTTAAGCAATCACGTTTACTTGATTACTTTCCTTTGACAGATTCCGGAATGACTTTTTACTTCGTTCTTAGATCTGTTCCATAGTTAAATATAATTGGTCCAGACCACAATGTTAACATTCAAAATACAAATATTTAAATTCTGACCTTAACAATAGGAAATTAATATTAACAAAAACATGAAATCTCCCTAATTTAACATTTTGATCATTTTAATAATTTATCTAGCATTTAAATTCAATGTTTATTTCAAAATTTAATACAATTCTTATAAATTGACAGTTTTATCAAATTTGCATAACAGGAATTTTCTCCATTTATAGGAAAATATTGATAGTGTTTTTATTAACAAAAATATATCCATTGACTAATAAAATATAATGTATTATATCCTACTTCAAATGAGAAAATCTAACACTTTTCACTATATAAAGCATAATGTAATTTTAAGTATATAAAATTATCATCCAATTATAACAATTTTAATTAAAGTACTTTTAATTCAATTCCATAGTAAAAGTTTTAGCTGAAATTTGTCTTAACAGAATTTTAACTTTGATAGAATATCATTTTTTGAAACTCTAAATACATTTAGTCATATTTGGGACATAATAAAAAAAAAGTGCACGTAAATAATTTTATAAATAAGCTATCTTTCGATTCCTGTATATATATTTGAATGTTAATCACATTAACATTCAAATATTGAGTGTAATCGCATATAAAGAAGTTATATACAATTACACTCAATATTTAGATGTTAAATAGTGAACACTGTCAATATATGATATGCATATGTTAAATCATTTATGTAAACAAAATTTGAAAATATTGACGGTGCCTAATATAGAACTGCATTTACTGGTAGGAAAACAATTGATTTTTAATAATTTGATGTAGTGAGAAGAATTTAGAAGGAATCATCATTATATGATATCGTGAAAAAGTTGTTAATGATCATTACCATACACGAGTTTCAATGTTTTTTTCATATTTTGACTTTACTATTTTATATATGCTTTCGTATAAATGTTGACTTTTTTAAAATAAATAATTCTTAAAAACTGAAATAAGAATACTAACATTTTACCGGTATTATTTTCTCAGGATATAAGTACAAATGTATTTGGTTTTTATTAGTTATAATTTAATAGTCATACGGAAATAACATTTG
Organism: Latrodectus elegans; assembly: GCA_030067965.1. NCBI lineage: Eukaryota > Metazoa > Arthropoda > Arachnida > Araneae > Theridiidae > Latrodectus > Latrodectus elegans. The sequence continues at coordinate 89,090,339 of CM057819.1, forward strand.
CCTTTCTGTGTAAAAAAAATGCTTTTATATAAAAATACTTAATGAATATTTAAAAATATTAAAAAATTCATAAATGCAATCGAATAAATTCCTTTCAATCTATTATATTTTCTTCGTATTTAACGATGAGAACATGAGAAATGGAAAGCTTTTCATAAAATTTAATAATCTAAATTTAAATAGAATAAAGAAAACTGTTTTAATACATTCAGTACATTTTAAAAATATTTTCTTGCTGCGATTTTAATATATTTACCCAAAAAAAATTTATTCCTAACCTTTATTGTATAATTTTTTTCTAAGTTACACATACTTAAATTATTTTTTATTCCATTTTAAAATTTTATGTTATAAATGATATATTTATTATAAACTTATTATGAGAAAATATTTAAAAACAAAAATTTTTAAATTATTTACTATCCATCCATTTATTGCATTGGTAAAAAGAAGTCAAATCTTCTAATTAACACAAAATATGTTTGGTAGTGAATAGCACAAAATATTTCCAAATTTTGAGCATTTTTACATGAAACCAATATGAAGTAAAAATTGTAATAGAGTAATCTTTATTTAAAATTATCATGTTCTCTCTTTAAGGAGAGAATCTTTTGGAACAAAGAAAATCTACTAGAGTAGTGGAACACTAGATGTTAAATTAAATTCTTTTGATTTGAATAGTTAACAAACTATACGTAAAGAACAACCTGAATTTGAAAAATATACTTTGGTACTTTGAAATTATATACATATTAAGAGCTGTGTTTTTAAAGTATATACAACTTAAATAAGCATCATTTAAAGAAGGAATGCATTTAAGTGCAAACGCTCATTTTCAAAATTTACTTTTTTAAAAATATTTCAAAAATATGGGTACGCCAATGATAATATTGATGAACACAATGTGTAAAAAATGTCATTTTTCGATTGTGTTTGTGTGTTTATTCTAAACAATATATCTATGTTATAATCAAACAGTTGCACAAAAGTCAAATATGGCTATCTCTTTCTTCTGAACTGCAACATTTTAAATAATATATCTTCATATTAGATTGTTGGAGCATGGAAACGGAATGGTGTCAATAACCTAAGCATCTCACTGTAGTAAATTATGTGAAAAAAGAATGAAGAATTAGTATTAGTTAGTGTTCTTGCAACATGTAAAAACTTTGTTAAATCAAGCACTGTTTAGTGTTGACTTTAGAATTCTGGGAATCAAATACTGTCCAGAATAATATGAAAACTTAATGATTTTATCTACCCACTTAACAGAGAAATCTAGAAGATCTGAATGCAGAAAATCTTTGGAAAACACTAGAGTCTGTGAAAACTTATTATACACTTGCTTAGTAAATCACGAGAATAATGAATAGGCATTTTTAAATGATTCAAAAAATTGAATTTTTATATTTCTGTAACTTGATTAAATAAATATAAAGTAATACATAATAAATATCTTTAAAGGGTTTATTAATTCTGGTGGTTTATAAAAAAAACAGTATGTAATTATAATAAATGAATGAATATTAAATATACTATTTTATCTGTACAGTTGTTACTAGTTTATTTTACATTTGATTGCTTTTTCACATTTAATTTATATTTTAAAATTAATTATTTTCTTAAAAAAACTGCAGATTAGATTAATATTTCTACAAGATCATAAATGAAATAGAATAGTATGTATAAAAATTGTAGAACACAGAATTACAACACTATGACTTTAGTTGTAGATGACAAAATCATGCAAATAATTTGCGAAAACTGTATTATTCCATGGGACATATGACACTTTAAATAAATATATGTGCATATTTTAAGTAATAAAAAAAACCGCTAAAGATGAAATATTTTTCTAAATTTAGTTATTACTTAATAAAATAATAATTACTTAGTTAAAATAACAAATTAATTTAAAAAAAAGGAAATTTGAATCCTTATTTTCCTGTTTTGTTAATTACAATATTTTTTTAAAATTTTATCTTAAGTATTTTGCAATTGCTTCTTAAAAAGTAAATTGCCTTAAGTAATTAGGAAAATATTACATGAAATACTAAAAATGTATGTAATTAAATCAGCTTTGGTGAATTAAATGTTGATATTTCTATCAACATTATTTAACTATTAATCAATTAAATAATTTTGATAGAAATATCAACATTATTTAACTGATTAATTATTTAAGGAAAACTGCGAAGAGGAGAACTTAGAAAAAAAATTCGAACAGAGATTCATTTTTTAACAGTAGTTAATTAAAAAAAATAGGGATAAAGTTTAAATTATTATTTTGAACACTAACAGAATTTATTTCGTATACATATTATTTATTGGGGTAAATAAGAATATTAGAGTTATGATTTCTAGATCATATACATTAATTTAGTCTTAGAGAAAGGTAAAAAGTAAATAAAAAAAGATTGTCAACTTACTTAAAGGAGAGTAATTAAAAATAAAAGAGATTTATTTTTAATTTATAAGCATCATTGCTCTTTGAACATTTCTTTGGTACAGAGTTTGATAATTAATAACGAATGTTCAAAACAATTTTAATTTAAATAATTTCTTCCACTTTATGCAAAAGTAAACACCGAAAGGGTTTTCTTTTCACACAAAATGCATTTTCAAATCAAATATTTTACAAGAGAGCTTATCATTATTGAAAAAAATTTTACTTAGTTGGAATGTACTATTTTGCATACTTTTCAAGACATTGTTAAGTACAAAGTATATTTAAAAATTCATAAATGGACATTCAATTTAAGTTTATTTAATGATTGAAAATCTTATATCTAAAGAATCAAACATATGAAGAGATCAACATTTCTATACATTAATATTTAATTAAGTAGATAACGCTTGTTGCTTATGTTCCAAAATTAAGTTGATAATGCAAATTAAGTTTGCATTATTAATTTAATATAAAATTGTTAATTGATCATGCAATACAAATTAAATTGATAATGCTCATTGTTTATTTTCCAAATTACGTGGCTAAATAATTTTAAATCAAATTTTAACAATTTGATTTCGAATTTTTAAATGGAAATGATAAGATTATGAAAAATATATACGTTCAATATACGATGAGTAAAGTGACGAGTGCAGTCATGAGTGATATGGATTGCTTTTGGAAAGATTTTTGAAGTATATATTTAAAAACACCCGCATTTATAAAAAAGACTTTAGAAGATTAACTGCTACTATTTTTTAAGAAACTTGACAGACAAATTTTTAAATCTTGATTTAATATAAAATGAATTAAAATCCTTGAATGTTGGATATTTATTAAAAATGTAACCCTTTTCCTTATAAATAAGATAACAATATTTAAAACTTGGTATTAGGTAAAAGAAATATAAAGAGATTTAAGGATAAACATATCTTATCCCTTTAATGCTTATGAAATGCAGATAATTTATATTTTTTAGCTTTAACTTTTGTTTTATTGCTATAAGAAATGTTGATGGAAGAATTTCCAAGAATACCCTTATAAAAGACTATATTAACGAGGAGTTTTATATTTTGGCTTCGAATTTATTTTATATCAAATAGTGAAGACATGTATTAAGGTCTTGAAAATTTTCTCACAATTAATTATTATTACTGAATACGAGCAATATTTTATAAGTAAAAAGTAACTAATAAAAGCCCTTAATTTCTTAGCTTAAAATTGTATTCTATTTGATTCTTTTAAACGATAAATAATTTTCAAGTGAAAACAGAACAAAATATAATTGATAATAATTTCAATGTTTTTTTTTTTTTTTCAATTCCCTCTACTAAGATTTTAAAGAATTTTGCTTCGTGCTCCATTGGTTAGTAAAATATATTTAATAAAATTATTTTCCTAAAATACCTTTTTTTTTTTAATTGTGGGTTACTTTCTTTTAATTACATGGAAAATACATTACAAAAATACATACAAATGAATAGCACATTACTTAATCATATAATTAAAAGTATGTTTTGCCGACCGCCCTGTCTAGTAGTCAGAGTGCCTGACTGCGGAGAGGGAGGCTCTGGGTTCGAATCCCGGTTCGGTTGTCTTTTCTATGTATGAATGAGGTGTGAATGGTTGCCTACCCTATAAACGGGTCCCTGTGGCATGTGTGTATTGAAGCAGTCGGACTCCACACCAAATATGGTTCCGTATGAAAAAGTGGAGCAGCGCTCCCTATATTGCCAGTCTAGCTGGCTCAAGGAAAAAGTATGTTTTCTTCAGAAATTTTTACAAAAAAGTCAATAAATTTTTTTAGAATTTCTTAATATTTACTCAAAGAGATTCATGACATAAAATGGCAGTAATATTTTTAATGCATTTCTCAATACGTTTCTTTATTGAAATTATTGTTATACTATATTAATTTAAAAAATTTAAAATTAAAAAAATATTCAATACCAGCAAATAATTTTAAATAAGATAATGTCTTTTAAACAAACTTTTGTAAAAGGATTGTAATAACAATAAGTATATTTAAAAAATTTAAATCTTAAACGTAAAAATTTTTAAAAAATTAATTTTTAAATTAGTTGTACAAGTTAAGTTTTATTAGTAACAGCAAAATATGAGAATTAAATTGGTTACCTTAAGAATTCACGAAAATTTTCTTTAATTGTTTTCTTCACCACTTAAAAAAAGTATTACTTAAGAAGTAAGATACCTAAGAAAGTATTTTTGATAAGTTTCTTTCATTTTTATGAATGCTCATTTTGAAAATTTAGTTGAATATTTAAGTATTCATGATTTTCTCCCCACATTGAATCGCTTTTATTCGAATATGATATTTAATAGTTAAAATATATGATAATCATTTGATATGTCCTTCTATGCATTTAATATGTTAAGATTTAATTAATTAAACATTTTTAAATTGAAATTTCAAAAAACAACTATTATTTGTTTATCCATGCATTATTTACGTTGAAATACGAAATTACAAAGTATTAATGTTCTCTATGAACTATATGAATGAAAGCAGAAAAAATATGCAATAATTGAAAATTTGCATTGTGAGTTGATGCTTGTTTGATTGCAAAACATTTTTTAAAAATTAACTTTATTTGAATAAAATTTGATTAAATTGTATGTATTTGAATAGAAAATTTAAAATCACATATAATTTAAAAATTTAGTTATTTTAAATTTAAAAATAGTATTTTATTTTTTAATTGTAATTTTAATTTAATTTAACATTTTTAATTGTTGTTTTTAATATTTATAAAATATAACTGATAACATTTCGCTATAGGTGTTAATAAAAATTACGATAATTTTTTTTCCTAGATATGGGCCATTAAATTTTTCTCGTGTCGATTTTCATCAAAAATTAATTAAGATGTCCTCTCTCCTTAAGAACCTTTCACGTACCCCATATCAATTCTGATAAACTATTTAACAGAAAGTATTGTTATAAAGACTTTTTTTTATAGAAATTAGTTAAGAAAGTAACAGTTTCAGAAGTTTTTGAAAATCTATTTAAAACGTAAAGAAATATTAAAAAAAATACTGATAAAGCTTATATTTAGTACAGACTATGTTATAAAATATTTCTATTTCTGAAAATTTCAGCTAAAATTATACATTTTTAAGGTATTTTCATTCGTTTATCTTTTTTTTTATAATTGAATTCGTTAATTTTTTTATAAACTTCCTAAATAGTAGAAAACTAAATAACTAGTGATTCATAAAGCATGATTTGTGTAATGATTACACAATATTCAATTTTATTTATTTGGTTTTTAAGTGAAGGTGTAAAACAAAGAGGTAAAATAAATCACTACAATCTAATTACCAGAACGTGAACAAATAATCTTTTAAACAAAAGATTGCTAAATTGAGTTTAATTTCAAAAAGATTGCTCAATGGAGGAATCTTTTGAGAGATGCTTTGCTTGCGTTATCATGAAAATTGACTCCTTTCTTTTAGAGTACTCAGTTATTTTCACTTTTAGGAGCAATGCATTATTACATACTGGTATATCTTAGATTAGAATTTAATATATTCTCTTTTAAAATATTCTCTCTGGACTGCAGAAATATTCTCTCACAGTTACTCAACAATAAAAATTTCTGTTTTCAAAAAAAAAAAAAGGTTCCTTTATCTTTTTATGTTATATAATAAAAGTAAAGACTAAACAAGCGAAATGCGCAATTTATTCAGTTTATCACTGAAGAATGACGGTAAATTCTCCACAATAAATGAAAAGAACTGAATTATGTTTTCATTTGGAAAATATTTAAATTGCAATGTATAAACAGGAGTATCCTACCAAAGAATCTGAAAAATATCTAGAATATTTTAAAATATTCTGTGTTTTAAAAGGAAAAGTTACAATGCACAAATATTGCTCCATTTTTAACTCTAGAAGATCTAGAGTTTTTCACAGGGAAATATAAATCATCAAATTTGTCCCTTGCTTTCTTATATAAAAATGGTTATGTATAGGATAAAATATTATAACTGTGCAATTTTTATATTCTTAACGATAAAGATAAGAATATTAGAAAGATTTCAAGTTTGAAATCGGTCATAAACGAGAATTTGTTGATTTCGGATTTAAATTAACATAAATGATTATTTTAAATACTATCGCAATTTTCTTATAATGTAATTAATATAATTTCATTAACATAAATTTAACTTCACTATATTTCTAATAGTTCTAAAATTGTCAGTTTTACAGCTCTACATAGATAATCTGTTTTAGAAGCGTTTTTAAAGTATCTACTTTTTTACATTCGTCCAACCCCATTGATTTCGAGGATAAATACATTTTTACTTTTGCTTTCTGTATAGAAATGGAAAAATACAAAAGTACTGAAATATATTTCCTTAATATTAAAAAATATATTCCACTGATAAGGAACAAATTAAAAATATATATATAATTTTATTTCAAATTGGATTTCTTTCTACAGGGATAATTTTTATGTATCTAATTTACTAATTCATATTTTCTTAAATAAATACTTTAATTTTCTTATGTAAAATAAGTGATTTTTCATTGGTGTTTATAAATAAGATTAAGAACATTGCTGCATTCAAAAGTTCGAGTATTAATAAATATATTCTAGAATTTTTTTTAGTTAAAGTGTATTGTGATATATCCAATATAGTTATTAAAAATGAGATGGTATTGCATTTTGATACAAACCAAAGCTTATTACGAGCGTTTATATGGTATACGTAAAAATTCTATTGTTCTTGGAAGATATGTACTATAATGGGCTGAATATCAGACTGAAGTTATTAGAAAAACAATTTCTAATATAAAAAATATTCTTGTTATAAAGTGAAATCAAGATATATCTGCTGCAATTGTTGGCAGAAAAATATGATTTTATAAAAAAGTATTTGATTAATATTTTGTGTTAAAATGTAATAATACTTAAATTAAATTTGATATGTGCAATGATATTTAAATTAAATTCTATATAAATGATCTAATTTACAAAATTGCTATTTAGTTTGTATACTGTCGATATTGACGCGAATTATAAATCTATAATAACTTAATAAATGGCTTATTTATTAGCAAAATGCAAGTAATTATAAATGTTATTTTCGCTGATACTTATGAACTTGAGATGATAGAAAATACAGGAACTGTTGAAATAAAATAAAATACGAGATTTGTTTTTCTAGGGTAAGGTTTCAATTCAAAATCTAAAACTTTTTCTGATAAATTCAGATTTTTTAAAAAATTATTGTAAAGTCACAGAGAAATTCAATAAATAAAATTTTTATAACATCGAGCTTATACCTTTTCTTGGATTTTCTTGTTGATTTGTAAAATATTTTAACTATAATTTTCCTACCATATCTTATTTGTTTTGCTTTATTAAAAATAAATGAAAACAAATAATTTAAATACACTTCAAAATGTTGTTTAATAGTATTATTTAAAATATTGTAACATAATTCATTAAATCAACAAATAACATTCAGTAAATTAACAAAATAACAAATAGTTATATTTAAATGTCCTACACATCTGAATTTTTATTTCACTTTTGTCCCCATTCTTATTAAAAAAATTCTAAATGCATGTTTTCACCTTTTTCAAAATGTATTGCCGCCACAAGCTCAATAACTTGCCTTTAACTATTTATAAAATGCATCTCAATAATTCATAACATGGTTTGATTGCTTAATGATAGGCCAAAGATGATCAAAGACTGAATCAACATTTTTAATTTTCATCTGCATCTCGCATCGCGCTAGAGATATAACTCAATATAGTTCAATGTAGAAGTTTCAGTTAAAGAATTTTATGATTAACTTAATTGATAAAAGTATCGATTTTATATCTCTCTCTCTCTAAAACGCAATAAAATAAATTTTTATATTGTATTCCAATAAAAATAACTGAATTTTTACAGGGGTTATGATTGTTGATAATTTATTATTCTTTTTTCGATTTAGAATTTTTTATATATTGTGAACTCAGCTGTCAGTCTCGCTATTTAACTGATATTTAGATTTATAAGCTCTTGTGGCATTAATCATTTACAGCAATATGAAGTAGCTCTTTCATTTCTATTGAATTTTTTGTTTTTTGTTAATAAAACCTCAAGCTCTCATTTTAGAGTTTTTCACATTAAATATTATATATAAGCTTCCAAATATAACCATGCTTCTTTTTTTATTAATACTATATTTTTAGGATTGTTTCACTATGTATATTAAATATACAAAAAAGCCTGTTTCACTTCAATTCTTATTTGTTATGACCAGATGATCAAAATTAGCAAATGAAGACTTAACTGGTTTTGATAAAAAAAAATATGTTGTAGACATTTTCTTATGCAAGCTGGTTTTATTGTGACCCATAAAGGGAGAAACTAATGTGTGTGTGTTTTCCAGTAGTTAATATCTTAAGCAAAAGTTAAGATTAACGTACTTTTCTTTTTCATTGTTGATGAATAATTTATTTTCCTACAAACTTTAAAGAGAAATCAATTGAACATAAGCCTCAAAAATACCCCCAAAATATACCAATCAGTTTAATATATTAAATGAGACCGCACCTAGCATTACACTTCATACAATACCTCAGTTAAGAAACTATGTTAACACTTGAGCTGGTATTTAATCTTCATACCATAGCAAATATTTGAGAAATTTAGCCTCTTTTATCACAGCCATCTGTAATTAGGTCATAAAAATAAAAAGCATTCTATAAAGTACATAAAAATAAAAACAAATTCTATATCAATCGAGCTTTTAGTTCTCCCTCTTATAATATTAAGTGCTATGATTTTCCTCTGTGTTAAGAAATTTTAACAAATTATAAAAATTTGCCACACAGTTTATTTCCGTGTTGTGATTTCCTGTTGATTATTTTCCATGGAAAAGAATAGAATTTCTTATTATATTGTAACTTCACAATCAAAAAAAAAATATTAAAATTTTCAATAGAAATCTTATTTTTTCAGCTATTTTGTCTCAACACAAAGTTTTAAATATGTTCCTCATAGTCCACCAATCCGGTAGTTCTTTTTGCTATTCTTTGAATCATATATCTATCAAATATTCATACAGTATATATATCATACATACATATTCATATATATCATACAGCTTTATGTATTTTTTAAATTGTTGTAAAATAAATGTCATCATGATGTAAAATGAAAAAGGAATTTAGAATATTAAAAAGAATTTTCTTTGAAAATCATTTAAACAATAAGATAAATACTCTGAAAATCATTATTGATACTCATAATATTAACTTGTTTTATTAACATGAATCTATAAAATATGCTTTTTAATAAATGGGATACATTTCTTGTGTTTTTTTCATTAATATGACTCCTTTTGTTAAAATCTTATTTAAAATTATTTTAAAAATATGCGTTTAAATATTTTTGTTTCCACAATTTTTAAATATCTATAAAGGTGATATTAAAAATGAAATGAATAATATATGTGGGTACAATGTATTTTTTTTTACTTACAAAACTCGAGATAATTCGTTATTGCGGTTCACAAAGTTAATATATTATTTTCTTCTAAAGATGTAATTTGTAATAAATATTTAGCATAAATTTCTGAGAAACGACCTTTTAATGATTATTTTATAAATATATTAATAATCTAAATTATTTTAGATAAAATAAGGTAGTCATTTTCAAAATCTTTATTAGTTATACTTTAATCATTCTGTGTATTCTATCACTTACATATAAACACAAACAATATAACATTAAATACATTAACCAATACATTGATCACAAAGAAGATAAATAAGAATGTGACAAAAATGAAGCTGTCACAATGTAACAGACTGTCTACGGATTTATGATAACTTTAAAAGTGCAAATAATTTGACAAAAAAATACAATTAGTTTTAAAAAATATAATTGTTATGACTTAATTTAACTGTACAGAAGTTTAGTTTTGAAAATAAAAAAATTCTGACTTTTTTTTATTTAAATGTAAAAGTTTGTGGAATGCAATAATAACTTCTCATTTTTCTTAACATCTCTAGCAAAATAATTTTTTTATCAATAAAAAAATTTAAAGAAACTACACAGCAGCTATTACGGAGAAACGAAACAAGCATGTTTCAAAATTTTAAATCGTTTTCTTAACATATTTAATTTTGGTTAGCATATATTAGTCATTAGACATCCTTTCCTTAATAATATTTTATTACGATCGATTACTATAATTTCAAGCTTTTATAAATTTCTTTTGAAATTTTTCCAGTACTTGTTTCAAATTCACAATGAAAATTTACGCATATTTATAATTAAAATGATAGCTCATTCTTTTATTTACATTTTTGTTTCAAATATTCCCAATTATTCAGATGTGCAAGAAATTTAAATATTTAAATAAAGATAATATTAAAATTATATTTATATCTGGAATGTGTTTTTTGGATATGAAATGTGTCGAAACATTGACTTTTTATAGAAATAATTATAGTCAATATAACTGAAGTTCTAACATAACTGTCGTTGTAAATCACTGGAATAAACATTCCTAATGACATTAGTCAAAGATAGTTTAAACTTGTTTGATATGATCTCGATTGCAATTATATGATAAATTGCATATCCTGCTTTCAAATATTTTTTGTTAAAATATAAAATAAAATAGCATAAAGGTATCCTTTATATAATTTTATATTTGTTATTTTTCAGAATTGTTTGATATGCATTTTTAATAATGGTTTTCAAACGAAAACATAATTTTAAATGTCACTAATATTTTTTTAAAATTTTTTTTCAAGGAAGGCAACTTCGAAGGTTTTGGCATACTTTCCTTATAACATTATATAATCTTATAACATATCTCACACATAAGTAATTAATGTTTTAATTTGAAATAATACAACGTCACCTCATACACATCTTAAGTGTTCTCAATTATATGTTTAGTATGCAATTGCTTTCTAATAACAAGCCTGAATATCAATTATACTGTAGGTTCTAAAATTAAAAATTTTTTGTGCAGATTTTTTTTTACTATTAAAACAAGTAAAGAAATACTGACGGGCATTTTTTATGCTTAGTAAGTAATATCTTTTCTTTTATTATTAAAACACGCGAAGTTGTATGTTCTCATTAGATAGAAACAATACTGTTGATAAAATAACTGCACCATAGCTTGCAAAATTTTGATGTTGATGTTTTGAAAAACTGTGAAACAAGATACATATTCTACGAGATATATTGAGACAAATAATTATTAGCTGATGCTGCTGTTTGCTAAGAATAATTACAATAATACATTTAAGAAATAATCTGGAATCTATAAATTTGGCTGTACTTTCTTTTATTTGTGTGTCACAAATGTCCTTAATTAAATGGAGCATTTGTCATGTTTATCATTATGATTTTGCTTTCTTAAACTTATTTTGTTTTGAAGATAAATTCTTACCTTCTTTTAAAGATTTGGTACCAAATTCTGGTAGAATGTTTCAAGCTTTTGTTTCATTTTTCATTAATTATTTTAGAATTTGTTCTTTTCTTTAGTTTGTAAATATTTGGGCTAAGAAATGAATCTTCTTTCATTTTGTTTTGGAACGACTCGGGAAAAATGTTTTTTGAAGAGCTTATTGAAAAACAATGTTTTTCATCGTTTAAAACGTATACAAATTTTTATCATTTCTAGTTTAATGTTAAGCATGTCAAATCTGAGTATTAATAGAACTTTTCTGAGCTATACTTTCGCAATCAGTGTACTAATGCTTCCTATTTAGTTATCATTCAGACTGATTCTTTTCTTGGAATATCTCTCATATCAGATAAATATAGAATTTTATATAATTTTCTTGAAGTGTAAAAAAAAACTATTGTTGTTTTTAAATCTTATTTCCGGAATCTAAGAAGGTTGGTAAAATATCTTAACCAACCTAAGATTCAAGTTATAACTTGTACCTGTCATTTTATTCTGTTAAATGTTAATAGGTTAAGTCTATGGATTAACACAACTTCCCTAAAATACATTTTCGCTAGCTGCACGCTTCTGCTACTTATTCAGCCTTATCTTATTTCGAATTATTTTCCTATTGACAATACTAAAATTTTCTGTGCCCTCTATGAGGTGCATCAAAAACTTTCTTTTGGATAATTTAAGTTAGGATCTGAAAAACATATAACCAGGTTGGCAAAAACATATAAACGAGGGAAATTTTGGGTAAATATATATAGAAATCATTTAAAGTTTAATGATTAAGGCAAGACTGTGAATCAACATGTATGAATCATTTAAAGTTTAATGATTAAGGCAAGACTGTGAATCAACATGTATGAATCATTTAAAGTTTAATGATTAAGGCGAGACTGTGAATCAACATGTATGAATCATTTAAAGTTTAATGATTAAGGCAAGACTGTGAATCAACATGTATGAATCATTTAAAGTTTAATGATTAAGGCAAGACTGTGAATCAACAAAACTTTCTTGAATTGTATTTTCGCTACCTGGTTGCATCTCCTTCCTGTATAGCCATAACATTTTCATACGAGTAATGATGAAATTTTCTGTGTTCTCATTGAAGAGTATATATAACGAAAATAGCTTTTTCTAATCGTTTTTCCAGCAGACAGGAATATTGATTTATACATATATATATATATATATATATATATATATATATATATATATATATATATATATATATAATTCGTTAGTTTAAGTATAGAATATATTAACAACTATATATATATATATATATATATAGTTGTTAATATATTCTATACTTAAACTAACGAATTTTTATTTATTTATTTTTGTTAAATTTTACAAATTTAAATAATATGCACATTGATTTAATGAGTTAAGAAACTTATTTAAAAAATTTATTTTAATCATTGTATGTATTACAGTTGTCTATTTATGAAACATTAAACACTAAAGAAATAAAAAATTATTAGCTGTTTGCAAATATTTGATATTTTTGATTACTTTATTTTGAAATCAAAATCCATATATATGTAAAAATTGTGCTTAATTACCATAAGTATCATTTTAATATTGAAGGCTTGTATAATTGTTTTGCACTTAATTACGTTATATAAATTACCTAAGCAATTCTTAAGTGAAATAACAACAAATACGAATTATATTTAACTAACAAATAAAAAATTTAATATTATTCATATATTAAATATAAAATAATTATAAAAATAAAAATTTAATTATTTATATTATAAAAAGTTTAATTTTTATTTTATATAATTATTTTATATTTAATATATATAAATAATATTAAAATTCTTATAAATTAATCAAATTTTTCATAAGTTTTTTATAATAATAATAATACTTAAAATCATTTTTTTACTATAATCGGAGATTTTCATGTTAAGTCATTTCGTTAAAATGATTTATAAGGTTTAAAAAGAAAAAGAAGGAAATATAGTCAGGCATTTTTTTGTGACTCTAGGTGTAATTATTAAATACGTACACAACTCAGAATGTCGTGTGGTATGTTTACTGATTAAAGGGATGATGTGAAGTAAACAAGAACACTTTGACGCTGCATGGAAGGGGAAAGAAGCTCTTGAGAGTTATGACAGCGGCTCTTTTTTTTTTCTCATCCCGCTTCTCTTGCTCCTAAGCATCCTAAGTTCGTCGGGGTTATCAGTGCGAATGTCAGTCGGCATCTGAAACGGGCAATGAGCCGTTGTTCTGTCAAATCCTTGGGTAGTCGTTTAAAAAAATCAACAATATGTCACATTTGGTTCGTGCCATTACTTTTCGCGTACTTAAATAATTAGGTTTTTCCATATTTTGCTGAAAAATATAGATGTTTGTGTTTTTTTCCAAAAAAAAAAAAAAAAAAAAAAAAAAAAAACTTTTTGTTAGTAATATATTTTTTAAGGCCATCCACAGAAAAAGATTTCTCCAAAAATATCGAAAATTGTTGCTATTCAATTTATAAATGAATGTGAAAGCAAAAACGCTTTAAAAAATGAAAAATAATTTTATTGGATATAGTGCAACTTCTTCATAACTGTTTTATATACTATAATATTACGGGAATAATTTGTTTATTAAAACGAGTCCTTTATTTAAACTGTGAACATTTTTTTTACTAAAAAGACTTTGAGAATTGTATTTCTTAGAGATTGTGAAAAGATCATAACTTTTTTACTCCAAAACAGATTTGCTGTAATTGTGTTGGTCACTTTCATTCCCCCGCAACTTAATTATATCGAATTCAGTAAGTATTTCTAATAAATATCACGATTAACAGAAATGAATAATGTTTACAACTCCGAATTAAGATTAGACTTTAAGGAATATATAAATTTTGAGGCACTAATTCAAGAGTAGTTCATATCTTTTGATAATAATTCTCACACACATTGTTAATTAATAACATGCAGCCACTGGGAAAGGCATTTATATATATATATATATATATATATATATATATATATTTCAAAATATTGATTTTGGTTCTGTTATGGAATTAGCTACAAAATTTTGCTACATATAAAGCAAAATTGTTCTTTCAATAACGTATAAAGCAAAATTGTTCTTTCAATAATGTATAACGCAAAATTGTTCTTTCGATAATATATAAAGCAAAATTGTTCTTTCAATAATGTATAAAGCAAAATTGTTCTTTCAATAATGCATAAAGCAAAATCGTTTTTTTTTAATGTTTTATTATTTATTCATTAAAATATGTGTGTTAATATCAAAATTTTAATTCACATTATGAAAAATACTTTAGTATTCGTTTCTTTAAAAAAGTCATAAACAATACAGATATGACATACAGCAGTAACTTTCAAGTTATCTCCAAATTAAGAACGATATCGATCAAACTTAGTTTTAATCTTGTCGTGAGCGTTGTATCCTTACCTACACATCGTTTTAGCCTGTATTTACCAAACCTACAGCAAAGATGTTTATCTCGTTTTGCTACCAGATAAAAATAAACTCGTTGAGATTGCATCGTGCGTGGAGCTTGTTACCCCGCAAACAAGCAGATGATGCTCAAAGCTTCCGTCATCCACAAAACAATTCCCTGTGTTCTGGTGGAAGGGTCCATCAGGCCGCTTGGTGGTGATGAGCCGTGTCTTCCTACCCAGCTTGCCGACAATCGCGGCCCTCAAGTTTTCGCCTTTGGATCGTGTGACCAGATCAAATGAACGTCGCTTTTAGAGACGCTTGGTGGATCAAGTAGCAATCCTTAAGTAAGTCGAAACAATGTCGAGACTTATGTAAGTCATGCGTCTTGGCTTGTGGCATGACAGGGCTTATGAGTACCAAAACAGAGAGCTTATAATCGTGAAGAGACCATGAAATAAGTATTTGTAAATTGAGACGCATCATGTTTACTTTAGGGAATTATTATGACATGAAATAAATGTTAAGTTTCAGAATTAAACAAGTTTCAAACTACATAAAAAACATGTTGATAGACAAAATAATAAACATAACTGTATGTTTTGAAAAAGAAAAATCACTATCTTAAAAATTAAAAATTAAATATTGGTGGAAAACTGAAAGGTGACTATAAATTTTATGTTTTTTTTGGGAAAATAGATCTGAAGCAGAGTCGAATAGAAAATTTTCTTTTCTTCATTCTTTATAAATTTGGTTCACTAACTTTGACTCACTAATTTGTATACAGTGGGTGATAGGTTAACGAACAGTTAGGACTGCGAACAAATCGGAGAACGAACACTTTCAAGAAAGATTTTTGTGTTCGGATAACGAACACTTCCCGATTCTCGGAGCATAACGTGTAAGGTTATCAAACCAAGGGACTGAAAATCGTTTTCCATCTCTCTTGAATTATGTTGCTTGCCTATTGAATTTCAAAGTTCTACATAGGCAATTTTTTATTCTTAATAGAATATTATAGACAAAGTAGACTATCACTTTTGGTTATGATTTCATTCAAAACTGAAACTGATTTCATTTTGAGCGCTCCCCCCCTTGTTTATTTATTTTCCTGACGTAGTTTTGAATGATGAGTTCCAGAAAGCGACAAAACGAATCCAGAAAGCAAACAATGCTTTTAAACAATTCTGTAAAACCTTGAAAAAACGATAAAAACAATTGACATAATACATGTTCCTTTAAACCACATTAACAAAAAATGAAAGCGATTGATTAATATGCAAGATTATATGTAGGTATTATTTTAATACACTTATTAAGAAATTTTACATTTTTTAAATTTAATTTTTAGCATCCAGATCGAATTAATGGATATCACAAAAAATCTATGGCAAATCGATTATCGGTTAACGAACAATTCAGATATTGAACATAGTGTTATAACGTTACGTTCGTTCGTTCAAAGAACGTAACGTTCGTTAAACGATCACCAACTATATTTATGGTCTGCAAATGTACTTCTCTTACTGTGAATTGTTGATAATTAAGTGGACTTTCACTCCGGCAGAAACCCCATCTTAATGAAATACAGCACAAATTCTTTGAGCTTTTCATGAATATAATAATTATAAAGTCCCATATTGCAAATTCAAATTTCTATTCACCATTATACATAGACATATTGTGTAAAAATTAAGGCTTATTATGAATCTTTCAATGGTAATTATAAAAGTTAGCCCCATTTTTCCAGTAAGGCATCAAATATTTGTTTTATATTCTTAATTTCCTTAATTTTCAACTTCACACACACGTGAGTGTGACACATAAATGTTCTCAAATTCTTCTTAATGAATGAATTTAAAAGTAATATACTTCATTTAGTTCGTACATCCATCCACCATTTATAATATTAAAGAAAACCATTTATAAGGAGCTTATATTTTATGTCTAAGTTGAAATTTATATATATAAGTAAGAGTTTAAAACAGAGATTTTAATTGTGACGAAAGAGGAACAAAAATTTGAAATTTTGAATCTAGAATTTTGCTTAGAATTTACGTATAAGAGTAAAATTCCTTTTTTTTTTATGTATGTATAATAATATTTTTTTTTTGTAATATTTTTGTGACATTTCTCTTATGATATGATACTATAAAGGAGAAAATTGTTATTTCAAATTTAGCTGCAGTACATTTTCTTAATAAATCTTCTTTGTCCTCATAAGAATATTGAAATTTTAGCATTTGTTTGTCCTTCAACAATTACTGATAGTAAAAAATGAATGTTTAAATATGTTAAAGTATCAACATATAAAATTTTTTATTTCTTGTAGAAATATATATTTATTATTTAAAAGCATGCTAATGTTTCTTATAATGACAGAATTTAATAAACATTCTTCACAAATGTGAATAATTTTTATTAGGTGTGTTTCATCATAAGATTGTAATAATTTTAATCTGAAAATTTAACCGAAATTTTCTATTTTATCTTCTTAGAAATTTGCATCGATCAAGTCTCACACTGACACAAGTCCCAGCAGTCTCGACCCGACCCCAACCGGATCACCGGTCGATTGCAGATCTTCCTTGCCCAATGCGACGGGCGGCGGCACGGCGGTTCGCAGCCCTCCGTCCGCGGCCTCCTCATCCGCCAATGCCAGCGACGAGAAAACGGAGAAAGCGGAGGCGCAATACTTGTCCGCCAACTGCGTCCTCTTCACCTACTATAGCGGAGACATTTCCTCCGTGGTGGACGAGCACTTTGCACGCGCCCTCTCCCAAGCCACCAGCTACTCCGCCCCCGAGACCAGCGTCTCCAAGGGCTTGCAGACCAAAGGTACGCAGCTCTTTGCTCTCCCTCACTCCAAGAGAATATCTTGTGTTAACATATATATAATTCTGAAACTTCTCACATAAATGTATTTTGAGACACACAGAAAAGTTAGAGTATTGTTAGTAAACCTAATGTTATGACTTTAAGATGTGCTTATTCCTTAATGCAGAGCTCTTTTAATAAAATGGAAAACACACACACACACACACACACACACACACACACACACACACACACACACACACACACACACACACACACACACACACACACACACACACACACACACACACACACACACACACACACACACACATAGGCTATTATTATCTTTTGAAAAAAATGTAAGCATTTTAAAGGAAATTAAGAGTAAAACATGCCCCTGATGTTTTTATATTCTAAAAATAAAAGATGAACAAGGTTTGCTGGTTTTATGTAGAAAAATAGATATAAATTTTATGTATAAAAATGATGTGACTAACTTCAAAGAAGGTATCAGAGAAATAAAATTCTATACTAAAACCATAATTTATAAGAGAAAAATCCTCGGCAGTAAAATTAAAAAAGTTCATATTTTATTTTAATTAATTTAAGAAAATAAAGTTTCGTAATATGACATTATTGTGCTTCAAAATTGGTATCCCTTAACATTTCAATATTCCAACGAATGCATTTTTTATTCTCTCTTATAATTATTTATTGCAAAATAAATAGAGGGAATTAATAAAAAAGTATCGATTAATATTGGAGAATTTTAAGCTTAAAAAACAATATTCCTTTAATTTATTAAAACTTACAAAAAATAATTTCTTTAATTATTTTATATTTATTAAAACACCAAACTAATTTATTGAAAATAAAAAACTAGTTTTTTTATGGATAATAGAAAAGATCTATAATAATCATAAAATGGATGACTATATCAATACATTAAATTAATATTTAGAATATTGACATAAGCATCCATACAAAATCATGGAAAAAATTTCAGATTTATAAAATTAAAATTTCATTATCAAAAGCATATAGGCATAATTTTAATTAAGTAATTTAAAAATTATTTGAACACATCCTCATTCAGATAATTTATTTGGATTACATATGGAAAATTATGATAATTCTTTAAATTTAAACCTCCTTTTATATTTTGTAATACACAACTCCCGCACGAATTCAAATAAATAAATATAATATAAAATATTGCAATATTAGGATTGCATAAGTAGGGATTGTTCATGTGAGATATAGGAAGTTTTGAATTCAGGAATATTAATATTCCTAGAGAAATTTATTTTAAAATTATTTTTATTTATAATTATTGAACAAATAACTGCGCTATATGTGTGTGTGATGTGATGTGTTTCATATCTCATCATTACGTTAAGATTATTCTTAACAGTCTAATTTGTCTTAGAGAAATCACCTGATCATATTATCTCATTTAATAAAACCTGCAACAAACAAAGAAACAACGAAATATTTAATTATAAAATGAGAAAATTACTCAAATATAGCATGCATGGTATTTTTAAAATTCTGAAATGTCATATTGCTTTCTAAATATATATAAAGATCAAGCTAGCGTTATATATATATATATATATATATATATATATATATATATATATATATATATATATATATATATATATATATATATATATATATTTAACAATTTAGCTTGAATTCTTTTTTGCACAGATTTTTGTAAAGCAAGAATTTACAACATACGAAATAATTGAATAACTTTTATTATTTAATAATTAAAAATGTATTTTATAAAACCCCTGCAATCACTATTTTTTTAAAATGTCTAATAGAAATTTATTAAAATTAAACTTTTGTTAGTTAAAAAAAAATGGAGTTTTAAAAGATGTATATTAAGATTTTTACTTACCACAAAATAGGCCATTAAACTTTGATGGAATTAAGTTTTGCATCAACTATATAAGTTTCTTTGTTGAAAATGGATCTATTTCTAATATACGAATAATATTTTAATGTAATTTATGTTCATATGGAAGAAATGATGGAAAATTACAAAAAAAAAAGTTTCCAAACTTTTAAATACATTAAGAAGTTAAAATAATTTTACATTCATAAAACCCGGAATTTTTCCTTTTTTTTTTTTTTTTTTTTCAAAAATGCCTAAGCATATTTTATGTCAAATTAAGTACTTATAAGAGAAACGTATATTTTTTATTATTTTTATTGCGTTTAAAAAGCATTTGAATTTTAATGTTATGAACTATTTTTAATTTGATATAAAATGTAACATTGTTTTAAATAATAAAATGAGCAGTTCTGATATTTCAAACATATATATTTGCACATCCGTATTCATTTAAAAGTATTATTTTATAATTGATGAGGAATTTTTTTTTTCCGTTTGAATGCATGTTTTTTGACATGGGTGCTTTGGAATTTTCGTTGTTTACTCCCTTGCGTCTTGTGAATATAATCGACCATCAATGAAACCCAAACTAAAGGCTTAGGAGGAGACTTAAAATAGTACCTAGATACTACGTAATTCACTTTGCACAGTCAAAAATAAAGAAGAGGTTTTTTAAAATTAATATTTTTTTTTGTATTGTGATATTAAGTTCAATGTTTCCTCATCAGGCTTGATTTATCATATAATGAAAAAAAAAAACTGAAACAAAACAGTGTTTAGATAAAATGAAAGAGGTACTTGGAACAATTGGAATATGTTGTAAGCAAAATAAAGTTGTTTAAGAGTGGGATGTTAAATTCTCCTGGAATCCCATTCTAACACGTTCCGCGCGAAATTCTCCGTCCAAGCAGAGTTTGATGTTTAGAATAAGAGGGCGCTCCATTCGCTTGCGATTTCTCTTCTTTATTTTTTCGCTTAGAACACGCTAGTTTTACTATCGTCTGCAATTTCTCTTTTAACTTTCTTTTGCTAATTTTTTGCGTTTAATTTCATGATGGAAATAAATCATGATGGCGTTCTGAATCTGTGCCTGTCAGCGAGGCAAATTACTCATTTTTTCTACACTTTAATGGAATCTCTTAAACGCATGCGTCTTGCAGAATGTATTTAATTTGATTCTTTTAAGTCCTCTCCTTATGTCCTTACGTCTAATTGAAGAAACGTATCTCTGAATGTTTCCGTTCACTAAACACATTAGCCTATTCGAAATATTTCAAAAGTCATCCACCAGGGAGACGACATTATGAAAAAATTACAATTTTGCTTTAAATTACTAAAATATTGCTAAAATTAAAATAAAGTTTTAATTTAGAGTATTATGCATTATTTTTTAAAAAATTTTCTTTCTTCTTAAAAAGTTTTAGTTAAAATAATTTTTTTTTTTTTTTTTTTTTTTTTACCTATTTTGGAAAATGTAACATTTGAAAGCTTAGCTATAATTTAAAACATTATTGCTTATAGTTAATGTTGAAAGATAATTTTAAGTAAAATCCCATTTTCTTGTATATTGTGTAATACTTAACTTATAAAGTATTACTACTCATTTTAAGAGAGAAAAATACATTTTCCGTAACACCGACAACAAAGTAAACGACTACATTTCCTACTTTATCTGCATTTATAACTTTCAAATACAGATAAAACTGTAATTTAATAATGTTGTGGTAATTTATGTAAATTTAACATGTGTGAGCATAAAAGCTCCAATATATGAACAGTAAGTAATGTACAAATGACAAAAAGCCTTACTTGAGAGAAAGTGAATCGTGGGAATAGGTTCAGCATGTAATATTACAATAAATATTTTGTTTTACATACTAAATTTGATGCTTACACATTTAATTCAATGTATTACAGGAATATTTCTATCTATAATAATGTTTTCCAAAATAGGTCGAAATTGAAAATGTTTTGTTTACATTTTTCAAATATTTTTGAGATTTAATTTAAGTATGTAAATAATGCTTTCTTTCAATGTTCGATGAATAAAAGATAAATTGAAAAATGTATATTCAGATGACAATAAATAAATAATATTAAGTTGTAATTATTTAATGAATTTATTCTGATTCACTTATTATAGAAATTATCGAAATCTTAAAGCAAATCATATTATCCGGCAAATGATTTCAAAGGATATGAATTTTTTTACTATTATCTTCACTATGATTTTTGCTAATAAACACTATGATAAGTGTTTGAATATATCTTAAATTTTATGAATCTTTTCCTATGGTATGCTATTGAAACGAAAATATTTTTCAAAATATAACTTTGTAAAGAACACATTAAAAGTTTATTTGTGTGAGGGGGAATGGATTAAATTCTAGATTCAATGTGAAAGCTGTAGATATTTTTGGCAACGAACTTTAGTTTTTTGAGCTATAGTTCATATATAATTATTATATCATTTTTTATCATTAACTGAACTAACAATTTTAGCTATATTTCTAGTATTTAAAAAGACGTAATACTTTTAATTATTCCACTTTAATTTAAACTTATATGTTAAACTCCAAATCTGCGAATTTATACTATTAATTTTAAATTATAAACTGATATTGATTTTTCATTCGAAATAATGTATACGTATTTAATTATATATATATATATATATATATATATATATATATATATATATATATATATATATATATATATATATATATATATATATATAGATATATATAGATATATATATCAGTCATTGAAAATAATTTAATTTAAATTCATAAACTTTTATAAGAATAAAATTCCTTTCTTAATTGTCGTAAGGAATTATTAAATTTGTGATATAAATCAGTTTATTTTTTGAAAGTAATGGAACTGTTTTCTTTAATAATGAGGTTATCTTTTTGTTGAACAAATTTTTACATAATGTACAAAATACTTATAATTAGAATGAAAATTTCAGTTAATTTGAAGACATCTTGAATAATGCTATTTTGGAGAATTAATATAAATAGGGATTAATAGAAAAAAATTAGAACTGTATTCAAAATAATAATGGACGATTCATATAGGATTATGATTAGTGGATATAATTCATACAATAACTATATAATTAAAATAGATTAGTGATACATAATTAAAAATATTAAATTTTAGAAAACCTTTTTTACTTAAAATTTTGCAAGTACATAGTTAAAAATTAGTATATTTGAATTATTTTAAAATTTTTAATCATTGATTGAATCTAATTTAATTCTTACAGTGCTTATAAGTTGATTGCTTGATTAAATTCAGTTGATAAATAAAATTAATAACTTAATTGAAAAGTCATTATTTCATGCAACTCATGCATTTTATATTACATTATACCATGTCAGTTGTGTTTTATAAATTAAATTAAAATAGATAAAATTACCAGAATTTATTGTCTAATAATTAATAATCAATGAGCATGCATTTACTTAAGCATTTTCTTAAAAACTCCAAAATCTCTTATTTTCTAATGTTTCTGATTGTTTTAGTATTAGTAAGTTGAAATATAAATTCGCGCGAAGTGATAAATGTACCTTAAATAATTTAATTGCACTTCACTTAATTGACATTCGATTCAATTATATTGCATTGATATGAAAATTTGTATTAAATGCCAGTTGAGTACATTGTTTTGATTCCGAATTTCAAGATGGTTACTTTTAATTATTAAATTTGAGCCAGTATAGACATGCAGCTTATAATGTATTGCAATAAAGTAAATTACATGTAAGTTCTTAAGTAATATTTTTCCTTCAGCAATAAAAATTTATTGCAGTGATTAATTATTACTTTAATAAACTTCAACTTAACATGTTTAAATTCTCTTTGCAGTTATATTTTTTACATTGAGAATGATTTTTTTTTAAATCGTCTAAATGATTACAATTTACTTTTTAATTTAAAATTTTATTTTTAAATAGCAATTTAAACTTTAAATTTGACGTGTTTCCATGATTTATATTGTAAGTTTAGATTTAAGACAATATAATAGGTTGTGAGAAATTTTTAAAGTTTATATCTATATTAAATGCATTTGTGACCTATAATAACGATATGAAGACTAGACTGCAGCCCATCCTGTCTAGTGGTCAGGGTGCCTGACTGCTCATAAGGAGGTCTTGGGTTCGAATCTCGGTTCGAGAATGGATATACTTTCTTTTTCTCCGTCTGTCATGTATTTCCCCTTTCCTTGTATGATTGTTTTATGAATGGTTGCATACCCTATAAATGGGTCTCTATGGCATGTGTGTATTGAGGAAGTCGGACGCCACACTAAATTCCGGTTTAGTTGGAAAAGTTGAGCAGTGCACCCTGTATTTCCAGCCTAGCTGGCACAGGACAACAACATAAAGGCTATGCTGAATATTGTATAATCAGTATTATCTTACCAAGTAAAAGAATTTTATGTACGAATTAAAATACCCTTTATTTGGGCAAAAACTGATATTCCTTTTGTCAAATCAAGTTTTCAAATTCTGAAAAATGTCGTTATTAATCAAAAAAAGAGACAACAAAAATATCACAACTGTTGAGTAATTCAAAAAAACTTAATAATATGTACTGGTTATGGAATTTCTTTCCTTTTTTCGTGTCTATGATAGTCGTATCAAATAAAGCCGTGAGTTCTTATAAAAGCATCTGAAATTTCTTCAATGTTTTCGGTCTACCAATGATGTCAAAACTCTGATTCTCCTTAAGTTAGCCATTACAGCTGAGCAGATATCACAGTTTCCGTAGACTCTCCTGCCTTCTCTGTTGATTTTCATGCCTCTGTGATAAGCGCGATAACAGTTTTCGTAATTAATCTATCAGTGTCCATATTACAAAGCTGATGTTTTGTTGGAATTGATATTTCTTTTAGTTTTAATTCATCTACTGCGTTAGTGTCTTGGAGGGTAGCTTTATTATTGTTGGCGTTGAGATTTTTGGCTTCTTTGGCTAATTTGTCTGCATTTTTATTCTCTGTGATATCAGCATGTGCGGGTATCCACTGGAAAGTGCAAGCTTTGTTCAACTCTTGAATGTTATAAAGATTCAAATTGATGTTTTGTGTGATAGAAGAATCCCCACTGAGAATTACTTGGAGGGCAGCCTTCGATCACGGTAGATAACAAGGCCTTTTGCCAGTTCAGATATGGGGAATGATTTGTACATGTTAAGTGCCTCTAAAATTTTTTCTTTATTTAAAACATATTGTATGATTTAGAAGGAACATTTATTGCTACGTATAAAAGTTTAAGTAATTCCGACAGAATTCATCAATATTGCTTTTTATTGCTAAGCTCATTATTCATCGAAATTAGCTTTGTATTACTAAGCTTCAGAAATAGAAAGTCGAGAATTATTTTACTTTAACTCTGGTCTAATCAATTGCTTCAAAACATAAAATGAGGCTGAAATTAACTATAGAGTTCTAAATACTTCCACGTTCATCAAGAGTTAACCATCTTTTAAAGAGAACTTGGGAATCGTTTCTTGCAATTCAAGTTATTTATTACAATTTACTTAAAACATTAAAAAAGAGTAACTGTTGATGTAAAAAAGTAACTTGATATAAAAATGAGTAACTTTTGATGTAAAAAAGAGTAACTGTTTATATAAAAAAGAATAACTGCTCATGTAAAAAAGAGTAATTGTTGATGCAAAAAAGAGTAACTGTTTATGTACCATAGAGTAAATCACATGAATTCCATTAACTATTTTATAATTACTTAATCATTGTAGGGATATTATATTAAGCGAATTGTTATTATGAAAATGAATCTACATTTTTGTTATTAGAAATGTAACGAAGATTTATGTTCAAAGATATTTATTTCCTATTTTACTCCGAATTAGGTTATTTATATTTAATTTGAGCTTTCTAAAAGGGATCAACAATTCAACCTTTATTCACAAAATATCACATTTATTCTTAAAATAAAAAATTCCATAAAATATTCGCTCTGTATTTTATGGAATTTCTGTACGCGCTATCTCTTTGAAAACTATTACTTATTATAAATACAGGAGGCATTATTATATTGGGATCTTCGCGCTTGCCATACTCTTAAAAATAATCACTAAATGTCTTCTTAACAATAACCATTCAATCATTTTGTAGAGAATTTATTTTTTATTTCGTTATCACTTCATACTCAATATAAAATGCAATAAAGAAAAGACTTATAAACAAAAGATAAATTATTTGTTAAAAGAAAGTAGATAATATTTTAATACAGATATGGATGCAAATAAAATGAAAATACGAATATGAATAATTCATTGATGATATGAGCTTAGGCACGAACCATAACGTTAATAATTCTAAGAAGTTTAAATAATTTTAAATTATTAACTTAACTTAAAATTATATATATGCTGAACTTATATATTACTTAAAATTTAGTGGACTATGCAAATGTGGAAATCTGGTAACTCAGACACAAGTTTAAGACCCGATCCTCTGGCTGGGTAAAAGTCTCGACGCAAACTTTAATCCCTTAAATGGGTTGATAAAACTGAGTATAAGGTTTGTTTGGGACCTTAAGCACTTGTAGTTTCGATTTTGTCTGACCATCTAACTGGGAATTATGTTCTGCATCCCAGGCTATTCTATATGGTCAAGAATACAGGTATGGCCAGTGTAGACGTTGATCCCATATGGGCTGACGTGCCGCTACAATTAAAACGTGACTATGTATCTCAGTAATTAATAAATTTGTTAAATATTCCAATATAATGCAAATAACTGAATCCATAATGGGTATTGAGGCTATTCTATTTCTGATTCAATAGTTCGTGGTTTCGAATCCCATCTTGAACTTTAATGTTAGCAGTGGTTCTGAATGTGTTTTAAATCATATATCTCAATTTATTTAACCATCTTGTACAAAAAAGGGACCATTGTGTGACAAAACCAGCCTACAAACTTCCCATTTAAATCCAAGGTCATTACATGATGTACAATTGGGGAAAAGTTAGTCATCCACGTTATCAACTTGGTGTAGCAACTATCTGTTATCATTTTTCTTTTACTTACTAAACACTATTGTAGGTAAAGGGGCGTTTAAATAACTATTTGGAAGTGAATAAGAGATTTTTAATTTCTTTAACTTGAGATTAAAACTGTTAACTAATTAGCTAATAAGGAAATAAAGATCGATAAAAGTGCTTTAAATTCAAACAATGTAAAAATTATAACTGTGTGTGAAACAGTACAAAACATAGTTTTCACTATAAAAATGTTATGTTATATGCTGTTGCTATAAAAATGCTATGTTATGATTTTAAAATAAAAATTATTATGATATTCAAAATGATTGGTAACATTCATATTATTATACAATTTTTCTACTAATTATAACCTTATTCATTCATTGAATTATTATTATGTACAATTAATCAAGAAAGACAATCAATTTTACATTTAATAAAATTAATTAAAAATTATTATCAATTAATTTTATTATTAATTTTTAGTAAATAATCGAATGCTTCTCCTAACCGAAAATTTATTAATATTTCAAAATAATCATTTAAAAATGTTTCTTTGTATCACATGCAGTAGAAACCATTCAATAATAGATGACAACTATTTTATTCAGTTTTTTAACGACAAAAAATAGATAAGGTACTCAACTTCCCTTTATATTTTTTTTCATATCATTCCTTCTGGAGGGAGAAATAATAAAGACTGTCTTGCTTAACCGGAGAGAACCTGTTGTTAATAAATCGGAGTGACAGTTTTTCCCTCTCTTTCTCCCTTTTCTCATAGGAGACTATAGGGGGGGGAGAGGAGAAGAAGCTCCAGTTGACGTATTAGTGATCTCTGCAAAATACCTAGTGGGGTCTGTCTTCTCTTCCTTCCCGATGACATTGTTTCATTTGTCAAAATGCGTTCCATCCACTCCGACCCCTCTTCCCTGTATCTCGTCTGTAAAAAGGGACGCCAACTTTTATATGCCCCCTATATTTAGAAACAATGCCCCGTTTGACTCTCTGTGCAATTGTCTATCCAAACGGATGAAAGGAGCTCCCAACTATTATTAGAAGAAAAAATGCTTTTTCTCCTTACGTAATTAGGGAGGACAGCAATGAGAGATTTTAAAAGCAATCCTTATCGTTTTTCCAGAGTTATGAAGTTTGAATCGCGATAGAAATAGAGATTATGAGCATGGTGAAAAGAGCCTTGCAATTAAGGCAGCGGTACCGGTTGTTTTCACTTATGTATTTATAAAGTTTTAACTATTTAACTGGTCTGTAACACCTGTGTCACTACTGATATTTTGTATAATAAAATAGATAATTTTCTACAACATTAATTTATTTCTATCTGGAATTTTATTTGAAAATATTGCATTAGAGTAGGTATTAATGTACAAGTTGCAAATTAATAATATTATAGATCAAATTATCCACATTTTAAAAATTCATATAATATTGCTGACATTTAAATGAAAATCTTCAATAACATCCGAGGAAACAATTTTAAGAATAAACGAAGTGCGTGCAATTCTTGCACATTTCAATGATTTCTTTCCTTAAGTTTGTATCAATATCCACTGGCAAAGAAAACCAAGCACTAATAATTATGCAACATACTTGTAAACATTTTTATTATCACTTAAATTTGATTGTACACTGCAATTTATTATAAAAACACTTCCGTTACCTCTTCTGTGACATTGGCATTATTTTTCAGCTTAAAATTAGTGAGTCGATGTGTAAATATAAAAGAAAACACATGTGATATCGATCAGTATTCAACTTCTTTAATCAAGTTTGAAATTGCCACTGAATCTTTAATTTTTTGAAGAATTATCTACATTTAAATCATTAAGAAGGTCAATTATCCTTTTTTTCTGCTAATCATTGCAATGAATGTAATTATTACCTGCAATGTTATTTGAACGAAAACATAGAAATGTTTTCATCTCATAATTTTGAACATAGTATACAGGTATATTGGCTATATTACATAACTATAAGCGTCTTCTTCAATTTTTAACACAACAGAAGAATTTTTAATGCAAAATTAGTTTTAACTCTGATGATTCGATTAAAACACAATATTTTTTATAAATAGCACAAATAATTAATAAAATCCACAACCTACCTGATGATTAATATTGCATATTTTTCATGAGCTGCTGATACAGTAAACATTTTAAAAATAGAATAGGAAATCAGAACAACATATAATTAGATTAGAAGTTTGAGTGCTATTTTGTGGGATTAGTACAACAAACTGCGTTGAATGATTAAAGTTATAAAAAGAAAATAACACAGGCACATTTAAGATAATTTGAAAAAGAAGCGCTTAACATTTTTTTTGGAATTGGCAAATAAAAGAATGCATTTTAAAAATATGGGTCTAAGTTCAAATTCTAAAACATTCTCTTCTACGAAAAAAATATTAATAATTTCATTTGTTCAATTTAACATGCATAGTAAACAGGACATTTACACGTTACACGGCTGTACATTTACATTAACGAAATTTAATGACAAACGAATTTAAAAACTAATTCAAAAAAGTATATGAGAATGCAATTTATAAAAGTAGAGATTCTATATCCTTTAAACTCATAATTTCTGTAAGATACTATATATGAATTAATTAATATGTAAACTATAACACTATTGCATTTATAAAAATCATGAAAAATTAACAGAATTTTAATATATTGTTTATACATTATTAATATATTATTAATTTTAATTGTCAATTATAATTGTTAATTTTTATGCTATGAAAAAAAATTGTTAATTATTATAAATTTTTAATATATTATCGTTATATACACTACTGGCCATTAAAATTGCTACACCAGGAAGAAATGCAGATAACAAAATGATATTTATTGGACAAATATATTATACTAGAAATAACAAGTGATTACATTTTCAAAAAATTTGGCTGGATATATATAGATCCTGAGAAATCAGTACCCAGAACAACCACCTCCGGCAGTAATAACAGCAGTTATACGCCTGGGCATTGAGTCAAACAGAGATTGGATTTCATGTACAGGTGCAGATGACCATGCAGCTTCAACACGATGCCACAATTCATCAACCGTAGTGATTGGCTTTTGGTGACGAGCCAGTCACTCGGCAACCATTGACCAGACGTTTTCTATTGGTGAAAGATCTAGGGAACATGCTGGCCAGGGCAACAGCCAAACATATTCCGTATCAAGGAAGGTCCGTACAGTACCGGCAACATGCGGTCGGGCATTATCCTGCTGAAACGTAGGGTTTCGCAGGGCTCGAATAAAGGGTAGAGCCACGGGTCATAACACACCAGAAATGTAACGTACACTGTTAAAAGCACCGTCATTGCGAACAAGAGGTGACCGAGACGTGTATCCAGTGGCACCCCATACCATCATGCCAGGTGATGGGACAGTATGACGATGACGAATGCATGCTGCCAGTGTGCGTTCACCACGATGCCGCCAAACACGGATGCGACCATCATGATGCTGTACACAGAACCTGGATTCATCTGAAAAGATGACGTCTCGCCATTCGTGCGTCCAGGTTCGTCGTTGATCACACCATTAAAGGGGCTCTTGTCTAAGACGCAGCGTCAAGGGAAGCCGCAGCCATGGTCTACGAGCTGAGAGTCCAGACTGCTGCAAATGTCGTCGAATTGTTCGTGCAGACACTTGTTGTCTTCCAAACGACCCCGTTTCTTGACTCACGGCTCGTGACTTGGTTGCACGATCCATTACGGCCATGCGGATAATATGCCTGTCTTCTCGGCTGCAAGTGTTAGGTGGCCGTTGAGATCCCGCATGGCGTTCCGTATTACCGTCCTGAACCCATCGATTCCATAATCTGCTAACAGTCATTGTATCTCGACCGACGCGAGCAGCAATACTGCGATAAGATAAACCGCAATCCCGGTACGCTACAATTCGACCTTTATCAAAGTCAGAAACATGCTGGTACGCATTTCTCCTTCTTACACGAAGCATCACAACAACTTTTCACCAGGCAACAATTGTATTTGAGGAACCGGCTGAACAATTTCCTCATTTAAACACAATGTAGGTGTCGATACTGGCGCCTGCTTTGTCTGAATTCGCTGAAAATCTAATCATTTGCATATCACAGCACCTTCTTCCTTTCGTATAAATTTCATGTCTGTAGCATGTCGCCTTCTTGGTAGTAATTTTAATGGCCAGTTGTGTATATATTGATAATATATTTCAAAAATCTTATATAATATTTACTATTATACTTTTAAGTAATCACATACATAATATATATATTCGGCGCTAAACTTTCTTTTAACGATTTTCAAGAGTTAAAGGCTCTCTCTATTTGTCGCAACTTCAATTTTTATCGTTTGAAGAAATATTTAGTCTGCCATTATGGTGGTAGCAAACATTGCTTGATAGATTGTGACATCAACTTAATTAATTTGAATTGAAAATCTACATTGAAATCTAAAACTAAAGTTTATAGTTTTAGATTTCAATATAGATTTTCAATTCAAATTATAGTTCAATAATGTATTAAGTTAGAGTTTTTAAAAAATTGAACTCCATCATGATGGTATTACACCTATAACTTTGTTAATTTTGCGCTAATATATCACTTGCATTAAAGAAATTAAAAATATTTTTTAGGGATATGTTGCTAAAATACACGTTTATTCTTAAGAAGTTAAGCTAACTAACTATTTGGGATGCTCATGATTGAATCTAGGAAAACACAAAAAAGTGTGAAGCAAACACGAAAGAATGCTATGGAGTGTCATTTTAAGCCAATGGATATCAAGAAACGAAAAGTATTTGCCATCTACAAAATCAAGGCCATTCAAACGTTTAACTAGCGGTTGAGAGACATATCTTATCAATAATTCATCGAGACAGAACAAGTAATGTTATTTGGATACATAAACAACTTTTTTCTATCACAATAGAAAGCATCTCATCTCAACTCTATCTAAAATAGAGTTCTTTAGGGTCGCCTCTATGTAGGTTGGCCAATGGTTTTTATTTTCCATTAATTTTGACTTCATGTTGGCTGAAATAGTTGAGATGCTGAATAGCAAGCTTGAAATGAAAACGTTTTGTGTAAAATCTTGTTTACTAGCACGTCCCGATTCAGTTTTTAATGGAGAGAAAGACATTTAAAATAAGCCCATATTCATTTGGAAAGATATCATTACATTACATAGGCTGAAAATTGCATTAGAAGATGTATAGACTAGCATATTATTAGGAATTCTATTTTGATGGACCAAAGATAGGCAGACAAAATATCATGATCACATATCATATATTTTACTGTAGCTTTGTAATTTATTTCATTAAAGTCAGAATGCTCATGTAGGTGTTCATGTATAAAGCATGTTTGAAGTCGAAATCATGAAACGTATGAAGTAATCTGCATGATCTTTATATCTTTTCAATGGAGCACTCTTGGGACATACTCAGTCGATTTGTTATTCTGATGTTTAAACATTTTTTCTGTCACAAGTTAAGAGATTGTATTTCTTGAGTATATATATACCGATAAATTCATCAA
This sequence comes from Latrodectus elegans, assembly GCA_030067965.1. Lineage (NCBI taxonomy): Eukaryota > Metazoa > Arthropoda > Arachnida > Araneae > Theridiidae > Latrodectus > Latrodectus elegans. The sequence continues at coordinate 89,122,963 of CM057819.1, forward strand.
ATCCACAAAAAAATTATTAAATGGGCTCTGGAATCTTTGCGGCTCAAAGAGATTTAGCATCTTGCATAAAATCCAAACGGTAAATTTTTGTCTTTACATATAACCAAGTTGTTTCTCTTGAGCATCTTTTCATGTTCCTTTTATAATTTCAAATAGCTAAAATTCCTGTACATTTATTGCGTTTTTATCACATTGTTTTTTTTACCCGTGTACTCTTCATTTTATACTTCATGCATGATCATTGTGTGCAACATTTTTCCACATTTTTTTAAACTCCTAATTTTTTTTATCGAGTTCTCAATGGGCTTGTAAAATGAACCTTAATCAAGCATAAAAGTAAATTATTCTATAAAGTCATAAGTAAACATTATTTTAAGTAAGCAATCATGTAAAATCAAAAATAAATTATTAATAATCATGTGCTTTTGAATTATCTATTTTTAAATGTTAGCAAAATATAAATTGTACTTAATATATCTTTTGAGTTTCAGTCTTATTGTATTGTTATTTTAGATGAAAATATGTAATGGAATGAATTATTTACAAAAATGAAAAACATTCTCGTTACATTACATTTAAAACTGATTATATATAACAGAGGTGGGCAAGCTCCTTGATAATACGAGTCATTTTTCAAAATTTGAAACTTTTTCTTGAGCCGCAATTAAATATGTATTTAAAAAATATACAAAAAGGGTATTAAATATTTTTTACAAAAAATTATATTTATTGAAACATATAAATAAAAGAACAAAATATGTCTATTGGATTTAAGTATAAAAAATTAATTAATTTTATTTCATTTGGTATTTCTTTAAAATTTGGTGTCTAATTGGTGATAGCATTTTTCAGAAATACTTTGAGAGGCTGGCTAGATAATAATGATCAGTGCTTGGATATCTCGTATTTTAAAGTGGAATAAAATGATTCATATAATTACGTTGTTCCCCGAATAGTGAAATAATTCGACAAGCAGACTTTTTTTTTAATTCAGAATATTCTGATTTTGGTACAAATTTTCAAAATTCAGTAATCGACGTCCACATATATTTTAATTGCAGAGCTTGATCTTCTTGCATTTCTATTAACTCTAACTCTCTAGATGCTTTTTCGACCATTATTATATTGTAAATAGAAAACTCACCTTGAATTATGTTAATTTCAAATGGATTCAGAAAAAAAATTAAGAGACGATTCAAAATATTCCAAGTCTTCAAATCTATTTTGGACTTCCATCAATATTTCTTCTAACTTTTTTTTTATATATTCGTTGAGTTTTTCTTGTTTAGCATTGGAACAAATTTTTTAATTCAAAGAAAATGACAAAATGTTTTAATTTTAATGTATTTTTGAAAAAGGTGTTACTTAGTTTGGAAACTAAATATATACTGTGAGAGGTCAGATATTATTTTGTTTTTCCCCTGCAATTGTAAATTCAGCGTTTGCAAATGTTCCATGTCAAAAACATCAACTCTTGTTACCCCTCGTCATCGTCTAATTCTGAATAGGTTACTTCCTTTTCTTTTAGATATGCAGTTATTGGATCAAACTAATCAACAAATCGATTTAATATGTTGTAGCCAGATAACCATCTAACAACGCGAAAAAAATTAATATCATTTAGAAGTTCTTCTTCCTTTAATTCATCAAGGAAATTTTGGAACTGTCGCTGATTGTTTGCATTGGTGTGAATGTAATTCACAAAGTGTAACACCAGGTGTAACACAAAGTGTAACATCATAACAGCAGAATATTTTAAATATTTTGTCACGAGATGTTCTCAGTGAATTATGCAGTGAATCGGTATGGATTATGGAATTTGAGAATCATCTCTTAAAAGCCCAATAAGACCAATTTTTCTTACCCAGTATTGTTGGAATTCCATTATTTGCAATGCCTACAATTTTTTAAGAAGCAAATCAAGATTTCAATATGGAATTAAATGTATTTTTAATATTGACATTTTGTATTGACTCTTGCAGTGCTACTAAATCTAATAATTTTTCTTCAACATCGAAGTAAGGTGAAACAAAACGTATGTAAACTGCCTATTGCGAAAGTTCTGTGTGTGTGTGATATCTAATTATAGCTGAGAACTTATACAATTCCTTAAATTATTTTTTAAATTATATTCAAGAGTTGTATTTATAGCAACTATGCGTCGTTCGGTTGCGTGTCTCGAGATGAAAGTTTGCGATACAACTTTGTGCAATGCTGCATTATTTGGATCTAAAACTTTAAGTACTAATAGGTGGCCCCCGATTTTGGTAGATCTAGTAAAGAAATAGAATTTTGAATTTTTTTAAAAAATTATCCATGTTGTTATCTAACTCCTTTTTATTTTTATATATCTTTTTTTTCTCTCTGCCTTCTTTTATTATTATTATTTTCATCTCATGATTTATTTGGATTTATTATACAGTACATTTGTTGTACCTTCGGGTCCTGTGTAGTATTCCTTGGTGCACAGAGAGGTATTTTTGTTTCCCCAAATAATAAAAAAACTTTAAGTAAGTTTCTAAAATCTAAAACTAATCTTAATGAACTCTTCCTCTTCATATGGGCGCTTTGCATGTGAAATATTCCGGGTATCAACAAAACTTGCTTCCAACACATTATTAGCTTGATTGTTAAGATCCATCAAAATTGAATGTTTTTTTATTTAAATTGGATTTTAAAAAAGCATGTTTACCTGATGTTAGTTTGGACTTTGGTGGATACTAAACTGAGGATGATTTGTTTCATAATGTCAACGTAAATTTTCCTAACTTTATACTTTTTTGACCGTAGAGTTACAAATAACATATATAAGGCTTTTTCATTATTGTCAATAAATTAATAATTCTTTTCCCACTAATTACAAAAACTTCTACTTTCTTAATTGTGTTTTCTTTTATTATTTTCATTCTCGGTCATCATATTTTTTTTAAAAAAAACTGTAAATAAATTAAAAAATTTAGAAAATACAAGTTTTGTGTTTTTTAATCAATAACAGCTCCTGTTACTTACTACGAAACAAATTACAATTAATTTACCAAAAATTCCAGATTGAAAATTATATCTGTTGCAAAGAGTGATACAAACTGTTTTTTCCAGTGTACAATGACTAAACTGTCCGTTGCAATGAAATTTACAAATTCAAAATAAGTGCGGAGTCGGTTGATTACGGATGATCAAGCCACTGTTTGTGTTTATTCCCACAGTTTTCAATGAGTCATATGATTCTTATCATTGACGGCAATGAAATTTGCTACAACGTTTCACTTGGTATTTCATATTTGTTGTCAGTAATTTAAAACGCATTTTGAAACCCATACGAGGACGATAGTAATTTTTACAATAGAATAACAAAAATGAGAAGGGAACTCAGGTACATTTATCGAAAACCAAAAATAATCCTTTAAATAGCCGCAGATTAGCCACTCCTGATATATACAAATAAGTTACATAAGAAAAATTTAAATATAACGTGGAAAAAAAATTGAAATATTACTTACATATTAAAAGAATTATTCACAAACGTAGCTATTTTAATTATTCAAATATTTATTTTCAATATCATTACTAGCATTATATACATATATATATATATACTTCGTTTTATTATAATAAGGCAGTTATTATTTTATTATTATGTCGTATTTTAGCTATTTCTAGACATATTTATTGATATTCTCAGCTATAATTTCCAAACAATTTAATTCCTCAAAATGTGAACTGTTGTAAGGAAGCACTTTTTAAACAATCTCTTATTCACTTATGATTTCTAAGTGTATCCTTTTTTGTTATTTGATATTAAAATACAATATTTCATTCTGTTATTACATAATTTGTTAAATAATAACTAATTTATCAACTAATATTTAAGAATGTTTGAAATAATTATTAATGCAATTAAGTTAAAAGGTTCAGCACAAAATTTCTTCAGCTAGACTGATTGAATTCATCTAAATAACTCTATTTTAGTAACTGGCAACATTAAAATTTTATTTCGCAATTTTTCAAAATATATATATATATAATGTGTGTGTGTGTATCATTGTATAGTTCATTAAAAAAAATAATACAGTAATTCCTACAACCATACGTTCTACCATCCTACATTCAAGAATATTTGGTGGTAAAAAGCCTATGGCCTATGTATATCTATACATATAATATATATATATATATATATAGGCTTTTTACCATCAAATATACTTGAATGTAGGATGGTAGAACGTATGGTTGTAGGAATTACTGTATTGTTTATATATATACATATACATACACACACACACACACACACACACACACACACATATATATATATATATATATATATATATATATATATATATATATATATATGTATATATATATATAAATCGCATTAATTTTATTATATTTAGTAGTTCTGTGAATAAGATTTTCTGAACAGATTGTCATTATTCTAGCTGTTTAAATATTCATATAATTAGTGTTTGAAGGCTCTTAGGTGAAACCAGATTAGTTTTAGAGCAATTTTAAATATTTTTAGACGTAAATTCGCTCATTAGTTTTACATTATTAATTTTTAGAATATTATTACGTTTAATTATTTTAATTCTTATCCAAAATCTTAAGGTAAATTAGTAAAATTGAAAAATATAATTGAATTTATATACAAAAACCTATTTGTTTTGAGAAAGAAGCTCTTTTAGTTTGTTCAGCAATAATTATAAATAAAATGTTTATCGTGAGTTTTATCTTGAAGGAACTTTCAGATACAATTGTGTTTTTATAAAATTAAATACTACTGGGTGGTCTAAATCAAAATTTCGATTGGAAGAACAAACATACTTACACACATTTGTTAAGATGACAGAGCAATTCGTCAACTGTAACTTAGATAAAGAATTTCCAGTCGGCTGTAGATAGAAATCAAAACATTACTCCTTTAATTAAAATTTGGAGGAAGAATGAGAGTCCTAATTAGTTCTAACATGTTCTATTAATGGAATCGCCAGTATTCGTGTTTCTCTTTAAATATACCGATTGTGTGTAACATATTAAGGACAACATTTTTTAAAAAATAAAACTTGTTTGATAAAATTCAAGAATTATCGTGTCCCTAAGAAAGATAATTCTTGGATTTTACCAAACAAGCAATTCTTATCGGCGGTCTCATTTCAAAGAAGATTATTTTTATAGACATTAATTTAATGTTGTTTGTCATACAAATCTGATTCATGTACTTTAATGTTCAGTTCTTATATCAATTATAAATTTTAAAAAAATAATTTCTAATTAACTGTTTTCTTTATGATTGTTTTACTAGGAGAGAATAATTTCAAGTAGTAATTCAAAAGTTAAGAAGATTTAGGATTTGATCCAACGATATGCTCAAAATATTCGGAATTTGTGAGGTTTGTGTAAATCTTCATAGAGTTTTAAAGGGAACTTGAAAATAAGGATTTGTCTCATAAACTCTTTCAATGGATTCATAAATAGAAAAGATGCCAAATGGAGAAATCTAGTTGGAAACAACTCTGCTTTTACTTTCAAAATTATCGTTTGGTTCTAAAAACAAGCTCTTTCGAAATTTTGGACATTCTAGAAATAAGACTTTGTTTTCCACATCGTTTTAACATTCAAAACGAGTTCGATGTAGCTCGAAATTCGCTACAAAGTTTCAGTGGAAATACTTATATTTTTAGAGAATGACATCGTAATTTAGATTCTATTCATATTCAAGCTTATGGGAAAAGATTCCTAAAAATATGTGATAAATATATCCAAGATGAAGGAATTTAATTATAATAAATTCAGCTGCATAAATGATTTTATACTTTTACTAAAATTGAAAGCAATATGTTGCTTTAATAGAAAAGGAGTATGTTTAAGAGTATTTATAAGCAGATCAAAAAGACAGTAATCAATAAAAAGGAAGCTAGGATTCATTGAACTTTACCTTAATATCTATTTCGTTTAATACACTTAGATGTAAAATTCCTTATTCAATCAATGAATAGAAAACGAGTACTTAATGAATAGAATAAAAATTATAATAAATATCTAATTATTATAATAAAAATTATGAATGGAATATGATATATTATTATTAATATATTAACTCTGAAATTCATCACTTTTCAATGCTTAGAAACTTATTTTGGTGATCAGAATACTTTCATTTGTATTTAGTCAAAATATTTATAATCAGTGTGAAAACAATAAATAATAAAATATACTTGCATTTCAACCAAAATCTTAATATATATGAGTATTTTCATAATTTAAATTCCCTAAATAGAAAGTGAAATAACTTTCTCTTACTTTTTTCAAGTAAAATATTTTGTGTTGGAAAGTAAAAAAATTATCAGTTCATTAATTATTTTTAAAAAATTTTCCTTTTAAACTTATGTTAAAAATGTAATATTAAATGCGCAATGTGTGTTTACTGTAAATACATAAAATTTACATTAAAATTGTTTTCTGAATACAAATAAGTATTAATCATGCTATATATTTACATTGTACGCTTGACTTAAAAAAAATATTTATAGGAATATTAGTGTAACGAAAATTGTTCAGAATTCATTCATTCGGAGATTAGAAAATTTAATATAGAATTCAAATTCTACGTGATATAAATTTATCACTAATTTATTCAAAGTATTAAATATTTTAAGAGATAATAGAACACTTTAAAATTTCATTAAGATTAGAAAGTATTTCTAATAATTGCCCTCTACATCTGTTGAATATTTGGAAATCAGTTTGAATTTAAATAACATTCAAATTAACTTCATTAACTTTTTTGGAGGATTTGAAGAAGTTTGCAAATAGTTTTCAGATTTGATTCAGATTTACAAAATTCCTTAAATATATTTTCAAGATTTTAACATAAAAGACATTTTCGCCCAAGGATGAACTATATGCAGAAATTTTAAATTATGAATTATATGCGAAAATGAAAAGCTATTGAGTGTATGTAAAAACGTATGAATGTATTATGAAGAACACATAAGTATAAAATTATTACTGCCTTATTGATTCAAGAAAAATATATACAATAAATATTTGAGACACATTATTGTAAAAAAAACTGTATTGATAAAAATATTTATGCTCAAATACATTACATTTATTAAGAGAAATATGTTGAATTTTTTGAGAAATGATAATCAAACTAAATTATTTAATGTTCAAATAATGTAATTTTTTTTAAGAGTATGAAAAATAAAACCCCAATATTTTAATGTATTGTTATCTAATCACATTTTTAAAAATCTACTGTTTTCTAGGAATATAAAATAAAGTATAAAAGAACTATATTGTTGAATAGATCCAGTAATAATCTATATAAGACTCAAAAAATTTTGACGTATAATTGAAACAGATTGAACTCAAAAATGCATTTGTTGTTTCATTTATTGCATAACAATCATGTTCACTTATTATTTGTAGTTCAAAAATATTGCATAATTTTCTATAATAAGACTGAAAAATCATATAATATTTTGATATGCATTATTCTTTAGTTTTAATTGGTAAAACGACTCATAAATTGTATAAATTTCTCACTTTTTAAAACTAGTATTTTCTATTTAAGATTTAATAATCAAATTTAACATACAGATGTGTACATTAGTCAAAATAGTCTCTTTTGAAGCAAGAAGTTTAAATTTAAACTATGCTGTTTTTAATTTATTGTTATAAATTTATCCTTTCTCATGATTGATCCAACTATCAATTATTTAATTGCTCAATAAACTCTATGTGTGTGTGCATGTATTTCTAAAATAATTGTATATAAAGTTTTCTAAACATTAAATTCAAATTGCATTTTTATATCTTGCTTTTAGAAATTAGAGAACTGGTTTTCCTTTGTCAATATGGAGAATTTCTAAGAATTTTTCTTTGACTTTTCTAGCAAAATTATTGAGAAAAGGAAATTATCATATACATATTAACAAACATATATATGTGTTAATATCACTGGTAATGTATATTGCTGTTAATATTAACACATACATATAAAGGTAAAAGTTTCTAATGCTAAAAATATCTTAATTTCTTAATGATTGTTATTATTAGTTTCCTACAGTAGTTATTAAACATTACAAAATGACAATTTTGTGACATTGACATTTTGACATTTTATGACATTTTATACTAAAAACGTCATATGACATTTTATACTAAAAACCAAATTTTCAGTAAATTTACCAAGTGTAAATTTTAAGCAGATTTTTGCTATTAATTAGTTACTATAATGCTTTGTATTATTTAATATTTTGAATTGTATCCTGTGGATAATGGATAGTGGTTAATGTAATACCATCATTCGCATACTTAAAATACTGTATAATTTTGTCATACAATTTTAATGGTGTGTTGACATGCAAATTGTATTTCATTGAAATCCATATATGAATGATTTCATATGTATGGCAATGTAATATAAACCAAATTCCTCTCATTAGAATATTTGCAATCTGTACATATATATTAATTTGAAGAATTTTGTAACAATTTCATTTAAATGTCTGTAAAAGGATGCTTTTACTTAAATAAGTATTTTAATAAACTGAAATATATAACTTAGTCCACTAAGCATTTTACGAATTTCTTTTAAACCAATCTTAAATGCCAATTAAGATTTTAGTTTTAATAAGAATTAGATCTCAACCCCAACAAGTGCACTCATCAAAAAGACGAATGCCCTCCGAGCTTTTCCACTCATTTTATCTTTTCTTACGAAGGGGAAAACTACCCTCTATTCTTCGCTGAAAATACGCCAGGCACGTTAAAAATTTCAAAATATCCCTCGCACCTGATGTATTCAACGCTCATAATACAAGCACTTGAAGATGAGGGGGAAAAAAAAAAAAGATAAAGCCCTTCCTCATTCAAATGCTTATTCGCGTTTTCAAAATGAAGAAAAGCAAGCCGGTCTCTAATTGGCCATTAATCTTTTCATTCCTCTGCGATAAGATGTCCCAGGTGATGACGAAGCGCTTCGTGGGCGAGCTTCGTTCTGCAAGGGAAATGGCGTAGAAAAAGAGTTCCTACTTTAAAAACCATATTGGCGTTGCTTCCCACCGTAACAATGGGCAACTTTGTTCTTTGAAATCACTATACATGCTGCCTGTGGGGCCCACTGGCGAAGCGCGGAAGGAGAAAGTAACTCACCTGGAAAGCCAAACGAGGAGATTTGTTGTTGCCACTCTTAAATTAGAAACTCCACTGAAAAAAAAAAAGGGGAAGTAAGGAGACTGAGCATCTCCCTCAGAATTTGCAAAATGTGACTTTATTAGAGTCTCAGAAATGCACGCGCTCTGTTGAAGGTGAGAAACAAAGATTCTCTTATGGCGCATCAACTCACTGTGATGTTGGTTTTCAGTGGCTCTTTCAAAAGTCATATTTACTTTTCAAAATCTCTGAAGCTGACTTCTGATGAGGGAAAGAAAAAAAAGATCTTATTCATACACAGGCCTCATAAACATGAAACACAGATTTAATTAGCCTTTCATGACTTATGTTCAACATAATTTATTAAACGGGGAAAAGGTGGAAATATAACTTGCTTCATTAAATGTACCTTGTCCTAAAACATTATAAAATGAATTTTTTTAGTTTGGTTTTACACACAATTAGACTGATAATTTTTAGCCTCTGTGTAATTTAAAAACTTAATTGAACTTTAACTGCAAAAAAGAACAAAATACTTTGTTAAGAAAAGAAAAAAAAGTACAGTTATCTTTCTGTATGTATTTCTATATACATACAGAAAGATATAACTGTAATATTGATATAAAAATGTAATACAAACTACACAAAAATACATAACTGAAAAACATTTAAATGAAATTATTCTAAAATAAAATAGAATTCTATTTTAGCTTTTTTAATATTTTCTAAATTTACTTTACATAAATAATTTTTTAACGATTTCGGTTATGATTAATTAAACATATAAACTTATTACATTGCCATGAATCAAATTGTACATGATACCCACCCACTTGCACACAAACTCATAATATCTTTATTTTCATAATTTTTAGAAAAAGCTGTTCATTTGATTTGTTATTGTTGAAATTCACTATACATATTAAGCCTAAGAGGCTTAAATAAATCTGACAGTTACGTAAAGTCATGAAAAGATTAAAATAGTTTTTTTTAATATATGTTAACTAAAATAAACGGAATTGAATTAAGCATAACAAAAAGAAAAGAATTGCAAGAATGGATCAAAAGACGCTCAGAATACATCTTACGATTGGTTGGGATAGGCCTTTGGATATATATATATATATATATATATATATATATATATATATACTGGTGTGATCCGTTTAACAGACAACATATCATCGATTGCATTTTAATGACCTTCCCCCTGAGGTTAAATCATTGGAATCTTAGTGAAAAATCAATGCATGACAAATGTGGTACCTGAGTTGAGATCGCTATTTATATATTTTTTCATGAATTTCATTAGTATTTCAAAGCAGGTGGTTTTGGATGGCTTTTGGTATTGATAGTTCAATCATGGCAACTAGTAAGTGATAAGTTTATAGCATAAGGAAACAGACTCAACCAGCACAGTTAAGGGCACCATACATTTTGTCTTATCGAATAAATTGTTATCAAGCGTCTTCATAAAGGTGGTTTATTTGCGCAATATGCAAAAATTTGAATATTGAGACATGTGAACTAAAATTGACAACCACTTATCGGAAATGATGTTGGAAACACAGAAACAGAAAATGTGAGCAATAATGTGAAGCACTTTTTACGGATGATAAAAAAAAACTTTGCTTATCGGTTGAATCCAGTTTCATACACATCTAGGAAGAGTTGAAAATGCAGATTTTTAATAGACATCTGATTGTAACTGTTGGCATCTCTATTTGGGACGATATTGTGATTGGAATCTGTATATACTGATCTACATATATACTTTTTAGATTACGCCTCATCTTACTGTGGCTGCTTGAGAGTCAAGATATTTGTCATAATCAAATAGGTTAATCATATCTAGTTGTGATACAATTGAGCTAGATCCAAAAGTTAGATTTTTTTTTATACAGTTGTCACAAATAATGTTTATATTTTCGGCAAATTAATGCTTGAAACTTATTTTTTTAATACAATTCTTTAAAATACATAGTTTAATTAAGGCAAGTTTTTTATATTTTTCTTTTATGCTTTCTTTTTGATGATTTTATAAAGGGTTCTTTGTATACTGCTGGGGCCACTGTAAATGCAACCTCCTGAAGAAATTATGCAAATAACATGAAATTTACAGCATGCATTAGCGGGGGTGTGATTAGAATTTTAGACGCACATCACGTGTGCCTGTGGTGCCATTTCCGAGTTCTATTTAAGGCTGGAAGATTTCGAAGATTTCAAGTTCAGCAATATTTTTCTTTTTTTTCAATGATTAATTATGCTTTGTAGAAAATAGCTATCGTTTTTTGATCATGGATTCGAGTTCAACAGAGGAAGGATAGCGGCCTACCGAGATTATGGATTATCTTTCAGGGAAATCAGTGGTCGTGTTGGGCGAAACAAAACAACTGTAATGTGGATATATGATCGCTAGATTCAGGGGTGTACGACGGACTGAGATGTTATATCACATCCATCCAATCCACCACTGCACGTGATGGCAGGCAAATTGCGCCCATGGCAGGCAAATTGCGCCCACGGCAGGCAAATTGCGCCCATGGCAGGAAAATTGCGCCCATGGCAGGCAAATTGCGCCCATGGCAGTGACGGATCGCTCAGTCACATCACGAACCATAACATAGCACATTCATTCTGTAACGTATCATCCAGTGTCTGCGTGTACCATTCGACGCCGTTTACAGCAGAGTGGTCTGTCTGCAAGAAATCCATTGCTTCGTCTACAGCTGACGCAGAACGACAGACGTCTCCTCTACCAATGGTGCAATGAAAGAAGGATGTGGACGGCAGAATGTAATGAAATTGTCTTTACTGATGAGTTACACTTCTGTCTGCAACACCACGATGGTTGCATTAAAGTCTGGAGACACCGTGAAGAAAGGATGCTGAACAACTGTGTTATGCACCGCCACACTGATCCTTCACCGAGTATTATGGTATGTGGGGCAGTATTAAATATCACTCTTGCAATCCTCTTGTATGCATTGCGGTACTTTAAACAGCCAGCGCTACACCTCCGAGGTGTTGGAACCAGTTGTACTTCCTAACATCCAGACTTGCCATCAGCCATATTTCAACAAGATAATGCGCGACCACACGTGGCATGCATTGTCCAAGGATTCTTCGTCAATCGCTAAATTGAATATCTTCCCTGCCCGATTCGCTCTCTGGATCTTTCGCAGGTAAAAAAACATGTGGTCCATGGTTATTTAACGATTGGCCCAAATTACATCCCTAGATTTCACAACTTTGGTAACGTGTGACAGCTGCTGGATTTACTATTGCAATTTGGATGGTCAGCTTGTAGATCGTGAATACTGCTGTAAGAAACTACTTTAGAAAAATTGTAGAATTATTTATTTATTTTTTGGCACCCCAGTGATTTTGATAAGCATATGTATGCTTTTCTTGAGATATTGCGAGATGATAAAAAATTTTAAAAGCAAAAGGGAAATTTGAATGCAAAAATAGTAGAGTAAAAAATAAAATATCATCATGATAGAAATCTCGGCTTTTTTTAAAAATTTCTACTGAAATCGTTTGAATGGCAATGAAATATTTACTGTTGAAATAAAGAATTATTGACCTTGTAAGTGAAAAATTATTGACCTTATTGACAGATAGAGTGTCTGCTCTGCAAATTTTGTAGACGCGTCAGAAAACAGGATGGTCCTCCAGGTGATGCCAGAACATCATATTCAAACATTAAGATAAATTTAAACTTGTAGAGGAATGGTGTCAAATAAATATTGTTTTTAAACCTTTACAAAGGAAATTTTTTTAGAAAACATTAGGAATTTTCATTTATTTCAGTAACTTGACCATTATAGTTCAGTTTTTTTATTATAAAAATGTCTAGTTTTCTTTGTTGGGAAAAATCATTTTATTTTTATTAAATTGTGTATGTAATTACAAAATATCATTTTATTTTTAGGAAGTTTTTGAAGAAATTTCAATATTTAAAATCAAAACACAATAAATGTTTGATTTATTACTTAATTTCTCTCAATAATTAAGCTTCTAAAATTTGTAGTGTATGATTTTTTCATGGTATAAAGTTTTCCCAACAAATTTCAAGGAGAAATACTTGCATCTTCTTCTTCTTTTTTTTTAATCTTACAGTCAATTGAGTTTGAGGATTTTGCGCTTGAAAAGGATTTTTTCTTAACACCAATTCAAAGTAAAACAGTAAAAAATTTCATAATAATGTGCTGAAAAGGTATATGTACAGTATTTTTAGTAGATTTTTATTTCCCATGATTATAACATCAGCAGCTTTAATTTGGTACAATTTCTTCTTTCAGTAGTCTAAGAAATCATTCAGAAATTGAGTTGCTTCTGTATATGTAGGACTCTCTCTCTCTTTTTCTAAATATGAGGAGTTATTTATTAATATTTCACTTTATTTGTCTTTGAATTCCCTTTGTATAAAAAATATGCAACGACGAGTAAAGAGGGAGAAATATCACTTCAAGAAAATTAAATTATTTATGTTGTTGACTATAAAGTCTTTACCGAATTGCATTATGTTTTTGCAACCAAATTATTCCTTTTTCTCCTTTATAATATAGAACACTTCATTAAAAAGCAATGTAAGTAAAGTAATGGTTTCATTATAAGAATAACAATTTATTTCTTTTATAATATGTTAATATTTTGTATTTTTATGAATGTGAACAAAAGTTTTGGTTCCTTTGTTTATGACGTTGCTAATAAAATTGTAAATTATAAGAGAATTTCCTTAATTTTTTTATGGTAGTTTAAGAACTTCCTGTGAGTTCATACAAGTATATTATATCTATTAAGATAATTATTTTTATTTTCTAATATATATAAGTGCATGAAGTAGATTTGTTGCATAATCATATAAACAAAATCATAATACTACTGTTCATTAAAAGTGCAACCCAAGCTGAAGTAATCCAAAGTGAGGGAGAATATTGCACAATTAGTATATCACCAATGATCATCATAAAAATTATTAAACTTTCAACAGTTGTATAACAGGACTATTGCAATATCTCTTAAAAATAAGTAAAGAGAGAGAAATATCACTTCAAGAAAATTAAATTATTTTTGTTGTTGACGTTTGGCTTGTTTACCTTAAGTATGTCTATTTTAAACAGCCTGTTTCAGAAATTAAGGGGAGAAAAACTGTGTATTCTTTAAAAATTGTGTATTATCCTTCAGAACATTTAGGTATACGTACTACCTAATTAATGGGAGTGAATGCAACTATTTCATAGCACCACAACACGTGAAATCGAATATATCGTGGACATGGCTTTAACGGCATGCCTCCCTATTTTCATAACCATATCATCAAAACAACAATAGCAGAAAATTCTGCTTCTGAGCAAATTATTGATGCTTTCTGACCCTGTCTAAATATTAATATAAGTTAATTGATTTGATTACTTTTAACTCTAAGCAGTCAGTTTTCAGTTCTAAGCTTTCACTTTGAGATGAACTGCTGACATGACATGAAAATGGAACACCATTGTATTTTTGATGAACTTTTCATTCAAAACCATGAGAGCTTAAAATTAAAGACACCATGAAGAAACGGTTTTAAACACTTATCTTATGTAAGCTTGCCAGACGTTCCGGTTTTCAGTCAAAATCCTGGTGTCCCGTTTAAAATTAAATTTGATTTTATAGATGACAAAAAATGTCCAAAAATAGCTGAATGGGGAAGATTATTTAGGATGATTACTTAATTATTTATTTTTGAACTGTATGAAAAATGAAAACTATAGAAGAGTGTCTTCTCGTTTCTTCTTATCTCGCCAATTGCATATATCGCTAAAACATTCATTGATGATTGGAGTTTGGTGAGGTTTCTAAGATTAAATATTTGACGAGACTTGTTAAATTAATGTTGGATTATCTAGTGTGAAGAATTTTACAAGATTAAAATCAAAAGCGACTTTCTAAAAGAACTATAGTCTATGACACGTAAATATTTTTAAATTTTTTATATTCCTCATTCAAAATGTTTTTTTTTTTTTCATACTCAAGAAAATTATAATTATTAGCGAATAAATAAAGTGCTTAAGCTTATATACTTGTATAATTTATTATAAACCCTGAGCTAAGCTCCAAATTAGTAACAATTTATTTATAGCATTATGAGTAAATTATCCTTAAAACCCTCTAAAATCTCATTAAAGGTGCGTATTTTTTGAATACGAGCGACGCTGGGCAACAGTACGGTGTCCTGGTAAAACATTTAAGATATCTTACATGTCTAATTTTCTGTAATACTGTACAAGTCTTAAAGTCTATTGCTACAGTACTTAGTTAGCATTTCGAATATTCTGATTAGTCAGTGCCATATTTCTAAGATTTTTTGCAACCTGTTCTTATTTCTTACCATCAAGTTTTGCATACAGTCCCATTTCAGCCAAACAATGCATGAACATATGCTGCACACAATACCCAAAATTTGTTTCTTTGTCATCCAAATTGTCTTTTTTTATTTTTTTGCTCTGATCTATTGCTTATTGAACACATATGATCATTGATTTGGTAATGGCTATCATTGGACATATTATTAACTTCTATATCAGATCATCCAGTGTTTTGTCTACATATGAAAGCAATGTGGTTTACTATTTCCTAATTGCAAATCTAAAAGTTCTTAAACTTAATGTTGCTGCGTAGAGCAATGCTTATTGCTGATATGTAATCACTGAAATAAATTTTGATTTTTATATTTTTATGTCTTTCTTTGGTGCTTCATTTTCAATGGTTAGCTTGTGAATTTTATGAGAGAAAATCATGTTCAAAATTTGAAACCTCTCTTGTTTTTCAATATCACGGAAAGAATTCTTTTTGCCTTTTCACCATTTTTTAAATATTTAATTCATGATCGCTACCTTCCCAGAAACATATTTTTGAGAATTTCTAATATAAAATCAGAATGTTCTTGTAATTTTATAAATTTTTTTATAGTTTTTAAATCAATTTTGTTAAAAACATCAAACAACTGAACTATTATAAGTTTACGAGAAGTATCACCCACAAATTTATTTCAAACATTTGTATTGTACATAAATTTATGTTTTATAATAATTATTGAATTTAAAAATTAGTACTGTCCTTATTAAGCAAACTGTTCGTGATATTCGAAATTTGTTTGTTTATAAGGAGATCTTGTGAAAACAAGATTTCTTATAATAAGCAGTTTACTGCAGTGATTTATAAATGAAATTTCAGTTTAATATTTTTGAAATTTTTATTGTGAAATTTAAATTAATACTATAAATAAAGAGAAATCCACAAATAAGTTTTGAAATTTTTTTGAAAGCTACCTAAGTAAAACTTGCTCTGAGCTTGTTATTCAGTCATAAACACCATGGATTGTTATGCTAGTCAGCATCATTGGATTTACAATATGCAATTGAATTTTAGAGAAACTCTTTTAAAAAGTATTTTTTAACTTATCTTTTATTAAACTATTCTCAAAATGTTCCCTTAAAAACTATTTTTTAGATTATCTTTAAAGTTTTAAAATAGGAATGTTGGCTGATGGTTGGTTAGGTTTGGTTTGTGGTGCTAGGTCCAAAAACGGACAAGCTGCGCCAATCGGAAGCAAATAGCTTATTTTTACAATAGCAATACAATATTTACAATTATTTTTACAATAGCCGATAGGAAAGCAAATAGCTTATTTTTACAATAGTTGCGAGCATAAAATTATTATCATTATAAAAAAGAGCAGACTTTGTGATCAGTAACTTCAAAAATAACTGTGGAATAAGTTGTTAAAAAGAACAATTATAGAGAAAAGCAGCACGACGAAATAAACTACGACATTTAAAATCTTAGGTAACATAAAAACGTCGGTACACTGTAATTTAACAAAAAATTAAATTCCTTTCTTTAGTAAATTAAAAAAAAAAAAAAGAAAATTTCATGCTTTAGCAATTTTCTAATTTAACAAAAATGTTAATTTCATTGTATACCTTCTTCTGAGGTTTGAAGCTTTAGTTAAAGTGTTTTGTTCTGAACCACAGTCCACTTACTTGTTTGTATGTTAATTTAGTGTTAAATAACAAAATCTTAAAAATAATGTTGTGGTTGAGAACTGAAGTCTAGAATCCGGATTCTCTCTCTTAATATTTCGGAGCGATATTAGTAAAATCAGAAGTGAATGGAATACGTAACTCGAATTGTAGTATCTTGTTGACATATAAATTAAACAAGGCACATTAGGACAAGTTTTTATTTCGGAATTGTAAATAAAAAGTTCTTTTATAAATATTAAATGATGAAAATTATATTTTAATTAACCTGACAGAATAGATTTTAATTTCCAATCAGAGAGTTTAAATTATTTCTTTATTACATTATAAATCCTGCTATGTCTAAGAAATTTTTGTTCCCACTGAACCACGTGAGTTTTCACCCTGGAGGGGAGGAGCTGCAAAAGAGGGAAACGACAGATCTAGATTGGCGAGGTGGTGACGTTTAATTGGCGATAAACTAAAGCAAGAAAAAGGAGCCTAAGAGATAACAGCTTGGCGGTATTCCATGTTGGCACTGTCTCAAAATAGTGGATTCCATCTCAAAACCTATTGTTCTTTCAGGTCGAGACACAACAAGAGAACGAGTCTGCCTTTAGATTTATTAGGCTGCCCTCCCCCCTTGGCGTCGCGATTACTTACACCAAGCTGCTGGCTCTATCTGCAGTTTGATCATCGTTTCGGCTTTGCATCCTCGCTAGTGGCTCGTCTTTTCTCGTATTTGAACTTTGCTTCTGTTAGTATTAGTTCATTTTTAAAAATTGTGATTTGTTGTTTTTCAGTAGTGGGTGCCAACTCCAATAAATTTCTTAAAATGCGCTTTACAACAAAGAGATATTCTACGTTTTTTTTCTGGATTTATATCGTTCTTAAAATTAATTACAAGTTCTATTTTTACCAAGATTCATGACAACTAGATTTTTACCTCTTTTACACACTTTGTTCATTTACAGCAACAGGGAAATTTTCCTCTAGACCTAATATGTAAAATAAAATATTAAAGTTACTTTGATGTATAAGCGAATTGATATATTAAGGGCACGTCAATTACATTAAAATAAATTTATTTTTGAAATATATATATAAAGAAGATTTTTTTATGCTATTTTAAATTCTTCTCTCTTCTTAAGTCCCTACAAATGAATTTGTAGAAAGAAAGTTATAGTTTGCCATGCATTTTATGAATGAAATAAGTAGCATTTTCTTGAAACTTTTTTTTTAACTAAAAGTATCAAAATTTTATAGCAAAAATATCACTGGTAAAGGTTTTCAATATTTGTTTTGATATCTATAAAAATTTAAATTTTACGCTATTACAAAAAGTATGGATTTTATAGATCACGAAATGAAATTCATGACAATAACTATCCAATTCTGGTTTATGGATAATTTAAAAAAGTAATTCAACATCGGGTAAAAATTAATTCATCTACGCATAAATTAAAAAATAAGAATTCATCTAAGAATGAATTAAAACAATAATTCATCTACGCATGAATTAAAAAAGGAATTCATCTATGCATTAATTAATAAGGAATCCATCAAGGCATGAATTTAAAAAAAATAATTCATCTAATATGACTCAAAAGAGGAATTCATCTAGAAATGAATGAAAACATTAAATATTAATTCATACATCGATGAATTAATTCTTTAACGCATGAATTAAAACAGAATTCATCTGTGGATGAATTAAAACAGTAATTCATCCGTAGATCAGGATTAACTGATTTTGTAGGATCCAGTGTTAAACTTGTCGTAAATAATGTATTCTTAAGAATGAGCAATAAGAACATCGAATCTTCTTCAACTAAATCAATGAAAATGAAGAATTATTCCTTCATGGATGAAAAAGAAAATTTTCAAATTATTCTTTTTTTATTAGTGACGTAATTCAGCTCTATAAATAAATAAACATTTTATAATAGTGAAACAGAATTTTAAAAATAATATATATATATATATATATATATATATATATATATATATATATTTCACATACACATACAAACTTCAAAAACTCAGAAAAATCAAAAAGAATTTCCAGTAACTGCTGAAATCTCATGAGGTGAGGGTTTATCGTATAAATGTTAGCGCGAAAAATCTAATTTAATTTACTTTGAGCAAGAAATGATAACAGTTATTCTTAAAATCTGTGAAATAAAATGGTTAAATAATAAAAAAAATAGAAATTATTAGTTCTTTACAGTTATAGTTTAAATCTTTAAGAATTCTGAAAATGAATTTATCACTCCTTCATTCTGAAGGTGAGATAAATTCACTCCCCTCCCCTTAAAATCTGAACTTTAGTCTCAAAGAATCATTGCTGTCAGTCAATCGTGGGAGGAGGTGGAACTTTAAATTCTGAACAGTTCTCACACTTCTCAACAACCGACAATTTTCTTCCCTCCTACACCGCCGAACACCGTCTCAAGTTATAACAATCCCAGATTCCCCCCCCCCCTTCAAAAAAAGAAATTGAAATAAAAGTAGGGAGTCTCTTTTAACATGCTTTTTCGTCAGTTCTCTTACACCGCTACTTTCCCATTACTTTTTCTTACTTATCATTGCTCGATAATGAGACTGAAAGAAGGGGAAAAAGAAAAAAGGGGGACAGAGTCGTTTTCTGACATTCACTCTCTTTAGGGTATTCGATACTCTCTTTTCCAGATCCTCTTTCTGTTTCTTTCTATCTTGGGATGGGGATGTGTCTTCTTCTTTATCACCAGTGGCAACGAGACGTATCGTTGCGAAGTGCGTCATTAAGGAGCAGACAGTACTGTAACTTAGTTTCTCCGATTTGGTAAAACTAAATGTGCTGTTTAGGAGAATAATGAATTCTGCATAAATGAGATTTTATTTGTTAGTTCATTAAAAACATTATTTTCTTGATTATATCTTTCAAGAAAAAAATATTTTTTTAAGTTTTACTTAATAAATCATACATTCCATTGATATATATATGTATATATATATTTCTAAGTCTGTTGTGTTTTATAATAATAAAATCAATAGAGGATGAATGTATTATCACATTTTTTTCTGTATTATAAGAATAAGTATGATAGCTAATTTATTAACTTTCTTTGAAAAAAGCAATAAAATTTTATTCCTCATATTATAAATAATTTCCTCTTCGCATCCTAGTGCAAGTATGACCCCAAACATAAAAACAATATAAAAGTTTACTATCATAATCTCTTTCGTAAATAGATACTAAATTTATACAAACATCCAGAACGGAAGTAAAAATCAAGCCAAGGAAAAACAAACGGAAGACCAAAATATAACTTTTTAATTAATTGACAGACCACATGCGCCAGAATAAATTAATTAAATATTGAAAAATTACGAAGTTTTTAAGGTTACATAATACAAAAAGAAAGTAATGTTAATGAGTAAAAACAATAAATACAAATATTTGTAATAATAAATTATGTACTTTTATTTTACAAACGCGATTACTCATTACTTATAGGAAAAGTATATTTTTTAATTTGCTTAATTTTTAAAAGAGCTGCATTGATAGATGAGAGCCATTTTTCTTTGAAAATTTTACCTATTCATCAATTTTGACTTAATTACAGAAAAATTCAAATAAATCATAGTTACATCGCCTGGTACTTGTGTAAAATTCAGTACAAGAATACAAATTAATACTAGTTATTAATTAAAAAATTACGTGAATTCTTACAAATTGATACTAAATCATTTCATATTACTCCTCAAAACATATTTAATAGGAATTAAAATAAAGAGTTGATTAAAAAAGTCAAATAATGTGCTTTAGATCGTAGTATTAAGGACATCTGTTACACAGTTTATTTGCTAGAACAATTTAAAATAAACATTAAGTTCATTATTTTTGGGGCAAAACAAAAATGCTTGTAACTAAAAAGAATAATATACAGGTATCCAAAACAATCGTATTTTGTTCCGTAGAAAGGGCCTCCGAGATATTTATCACTTTTGGTATAAAAAAAGAGAAATAAATATAAGAATTGAATTCTTGTTTAAATAAACACATGTGATTTGTCAAAATAACAACTATTTATTTGGCTTATAGTTTTCTAATATCGCCAAAGATTCGCGTGATGGTTGGCATCAATTTTCTCCTGTTTAACGGGATTTTACGCACGAACCCGTTAAACAATACTCTTTAAATTATAAGATCATCACATCAAATTTTAATATAAGATGTGTTAACACATCAAATTTTAATATAAGCTGTGTTATTATTAATGATTGATGGTAGCGCGAAATATTAGGTCATTTTATTGAAGCTTATTATGATAAAATCATTTATATTGCTGATGATAATGAGAAAAAATTAATTAATAAATAATTTAAATATATAACAAACTAACAGCAAATCATCCTATAAGGCGTATTTTAAGCGTGCAACGTTATTCAGAACTAAAAAATAAATATATTTTTGTAATGAATTACATAAGACCATTTGTTATACTTGTTAAAAGTACAGTTATCTTAAATTCCGCTACTTATTGATATACATATATATTGTCACTAAATATGTTTTTTTTACTTCTGTATTCATAGGAGTAACTTATTTTAGTGATAGCTTTAAAAAATTATTGAAATATTATCAAAAAAATTTGGACCTAAAATTTTTCTTTTCATCCCAAAATTTACATTGAAACGTGGATAGATTATAATTTTTGAATGCATGAACAATCACTGAATTGTACAAATAACAATTTTTCACAGGAACAGCAAAATCTCAAATGAATTTATCGATATCGATAAAATTTTTAACAACATTACTTCATGAATATACATAATGGCAAAGCAATACCAACAATCATTTAATTTATCCAAGTCAATCTTCATTTTTTTATTTGGTACACTGCATTTCAAATTTTATTGATCTTCCAAATTACTAAAAATATGTAATAAATTTCTTTCATTTAGAATATAAAAATATTTAACAACAATATCTAATAAAACAACTGTAGAGAGAAACAATGCTTATGATTTTCATGCAACTGCAAGCATTCATTCAAATGAAAAACTCTTTAATTCTGTGAAAATTCTGTGTAATTCTGTAATTCCTTGAATAATTGAACTATAAATAAATGCCACTATTTTAAGGTGAATGTATTACTTCGATAGAATTCCTTTGACTCATTACAAGAAAGCGATAGTTTGTACAGTTAATCGATCACTGAAATATTTTGGGGGAGTCTTTGCTAGTGTCTTAAAGTCGGGTCTTGTTCCACGGGTGAAGAGTGGCAATCGACAAATATCCAGAGATTCGTCAGGCCGCGTGAATCGAATGTCATGCGCGTTCGTTGAAGTCAAAGAATGCGGCATTCCTTCTCTGGATCCCATCCAAATCACTTGTAAACTCATTTGGTATTTAAAGGAGCCATCGAAATTCCAAGAAATGCACTTCACTGTCGCAAAGGAATCAGGTGATAAATAACTTTCATCCGTTTTCGGAGACCGGCTGCGACATTTTGTCATTTGTTCTTCACTTTTAGAATTCTCTTCAACCCAGTGCAAGCAAGGAGAAGAGAATGCGGGATAGCTGTCTTCGGTATTTTAATTGGAGATGCTTTTGTACCTGCGTGGCTAAGACATGTCTTTCTTGCTTAATGGTATAAAGCATTTGTGGCTTGTTCAGATGTTAACAATGGCACCGTTGATACAATTCTAATACAATTGCAGATAGTGTTTGTTGTGACTTTGTCGATGGTCACTAACTGTTCTATTTGTCGTAAAGTTTCCCGTTCAAGAAGTTGTTTATGCTTACTTTTGGAGTGGAAACCAAAGATTAATTGAGATTCAGATAATGGATTCTTTCATCCATTTTATGTATTGTTTGATTTTTATTTTGCTTTTCTCAATAAATCAAGCATTCTGGTTTAATTCTGATTTATTTAGAGTTAATTAAGTTATAGGAATCTAAGGTAGTTTTTTTTTTTTTTTTTTTTTTGTTCAAACATTTGTTTGGTGCCAATTTTAATTACGATATATAGAGAATTAACACAATATATCTTCAAATTATTTAGTGTTTTACTTTTTCATTGTTTCAATAGAATTTTTTTTAATAAATTGATTAATTTATTTTAAATTTAGATCAATTAGATATTTGTTTATTTCCTTAGATGTAAGCGCTATAATAATGACGCAGAATTAAATGATTCTATATCGTTATTATTAATTGCATTTTATAATAATTTAATTTGAAAAATATGCTTACATTTAAAAATTGTAATTATTGAGGTTTATTATTTATTATACAAAAGTTATCCATCTTTTATTGAGATAAAATTATACCAATTAAAAGTAAAAGTGTAATTGGGGCTCTCACACATTAACTATAAAATGATGATAACAACTAAAATTTATAAATTCTTTGACTTACATATTTATCGTTTGAATAATATTTTAGAAATCTGTTAGTATAATTTTTTTGGAAACAAACAAAAAGAAATTTTAAATAAAATATTACAAAAATTTTATAATATAAAATAAAATACTATGCTATTTTATAAAATATTTTATAAGTGAAAATATACTCTTATACGGATAAAAATCATCAATTTCTTAAATTTTTAATTGGGAAATTGAGATACTTGTCAAAATGCAACTTTATTGCATATCATCATATGGTTTCTAATAATTTATAAATTGGAAAACACGATCCTGTTTTATCATTACAAATTAAGTATTGAATAACTAAAATTATTAAAATTGCATTCCATTTTAAATATTTTTTAAAAACTAAAAATAAGGCTCAAAATAATGTAAAACATAATTAATTAAATTAATATGAAAATGGAATTTGATTTTATAACTTTAATAGGACAACACTTAAAATTTTTATAAATGAAATTAAATATGATGTGTGTATGTGAAGTGGAAATAAAATGCAACTTATTAAACTCTAATTCTCAATAAAATTAAGGAGAAAAGCAAAAAATTGTCGATTAAATATGTTCTATTCACATTAGTATACGTGTTTCCCTTATAATAAAAAATTATTTATATAATTTGTAGTAATAAAACTAAATATATAATAAAAATTTTAAGAAACTCACTTTTTATAGGTGCTTGTTTGTAAGGAATCTTTTTATATCAGTCAAAAGTATTGGAAATATCAAATGAAAAAAATGTATGCTAAAACTTTGAAAATCACAAAAAATAATCAAATTGAGAAAAAGTTAGATGCGTGAATTTATAGAATTGAAAATATTCATAAAAATATCTATGAAGAAAAATGTAAGTTTTAATACTTGTTAAAGAAAAAAAAATCGAACAAAATCGTAAGGTAGAATTTATTATAAGAATTATATTAGGGTAAAAAATTTTTAATAATAACGTAGAATATATTCTAATGTAATTCTTATAAAGTATTAACAGGAAAATTTAGAAGCTCTTTTGTTCACTTGTAGTAATATATAAACATGTTATAGCTTGTGTAATATGAAACAGTAATTTTGTTACATCTGATTAAGACACATTTTTTAAGATTATATTTTTCATTGTGTACAAAAAAAGATAATAAGTTAGATTATATTTTTGACGCATATTAAGGAGATAAATAAAACTGAAAATTTTTAAAACAACATATCATAAATAAGAAAAAATTCCTTATTACTTTTTTGTTCGTAATTGACATTAACTGTTCGTATATAAATGTTTCCATTGAATATTGATTGATTATATATCATGATTATGCTGTTAATAATGTATCATGATTATGCAATTAATAATATATCATGCTGTTATTAATGTATCATGATTATGCTATTAATAATATATCATATGCTGTTAATAATGTATCATGATTATGCTATTAATGATATATCATTTGCTGTGAATAATGTATCATGATTATGATGATAATGCTATGTCCATAACTGTGACTCATGATCTCTCAATTCTCTTGTTTTTTTTCCCCTTCAGATGGGCCACCAATGTCACACAGAAACTTTCCTCCTTCCTTTTGGAACAGCAATTATCAACCGATGACCAACTCGAACATCAGCGGCATGGGTCCAGGTGGCTTAAGTGGCTTACCACCCGATCTCACTTACGGTGGTGACCCCTACCACCATCATCCTGGTACACTACATGCCACTCTCCATCATCAGAACGATCCTTGGCACTACACGCTGACAGGTCAGCCTGGACATTTTGGACACCACAGATCTCATGAACTGAGTTCTTACCATCCTAGCATGTCGACAGTGACTGGTGCTTCCAGGTTCACCCCGCAGTACGGATCCCTTTTACTGCAGCCCACTGTACGGTCTGCGGCCCGTCTTGGTCCTGCGGCTGCTGCAGCCTGCGCAAGCTTAGAGAAATCGGCTGCAGAAAGTTGGGGCACATCAAGGTACCACGACCCAATTGGACACATGGATTCCAATTACGGTGCCGCTTATAGTGCGATGACGCCAATGCCAGGTAATAAAGGAAATTTCGTGCATTAAAATGCAATTTTATATACAATTTTTTTTAATTTTTAAATTTTACATTGCATTGAATTATTTTAATCCATAAAAGAAATGATCAGAATATCGAATTTTATGGTTATTAGATAACGTTCTTTCTTTATTATTTCATTTGCAACATTATCTAGAAATATTTTACTTGGAAATTAATGGCTATTTCATCGCATAGGTCGGATGTTCAGTGATTGGTCAAGTTTGTTGTTCCGGTTAGTTTTAAGCATAAAATAAATTACATTGTAAAAAAAATCAAAAAGAAAATGGTGCAGTTTTGGTTATTGGTACTGCATACAAATTTGAATGGGTAATCTATAAATAGATAAATTTCCGATAATCTTCGAAATTGTGAAGCGACTCAAGATTTTATGAATATTCAGAAATGTTAAACAATTATGAAATATTGAAGAGTTATTGTATTTTTTTATTCTAATGTTAAAATAATTTAAATAAAATTCCTAAAAATCTTCAGAATGTAAAAAGAAAATTCATAAAATTAAAAAGAAATTGAATTTTAAAGCAAATGTTATAGATTAGTATAAACTTGGTTTTTCATTTGGCTAATAGGATATAAAGTTGTATTTTAAAAAAAAAAATTGTGTATTTCATTAAATGTTTATTCAAGATTTTTATTCTAAAAAATATTTCACGTGAAAAATAGTGAATATTTCCACATGTGTGTTTTTTTCCCAAATTAATTTTTTATATAAAATGTTTAACTATAATACGCAAAAACATATAAAGTGACAATATACACTGACTTATACAGTGAATTCATTCGTCTCTTACATAAGTTATGGAATAAATGAATCATTTATAAATATTGTCATGGTTTTTAACTATAAAATTTGTATTATTAAAGTATAATAAAGTTATTTAAAAAATCTGAATCTATAAAACTGTATAAGAAGATACAGCTAACAAGATTATATAGTTAATTCAGATTTATCAATTAGTAACATAATTTTATTCTAAAGTAAATTTATATTATCTATTCACACTGAGCTTATTGAAGAATAAACCTTATTCAAGATTTAAAATAAAAAATAAGTTTGACAAAATTTAATTTTTAATTAAGTTGTAATTAAAATAGATTTTATGTTTAATTATAAATATAAAAATTGCATTCTTATTCGTTACAATATTCAAAGCTAGAAACTACTCTCTTATGACTTGGAAAAATCATTTGTTATATTTCACATTATCCTAAAGAATGGCTAAAATAAGAAAGCAACAGGATATACTAAAGCTAAAAAAATAATTTTGATTATCACATTTATTTGTCCTTTCTGATGACTAAATTCAATTATTATACAGGACGATAAATTTTCAGCAAATTAACTGTCTGGATATCGAAAGAGAGACCCATTGAATAATAACTTGGAAAAATAATTTGTTATTTTTCACATAATCCTTTAGAATACCTAAAACAAAAAAAAAATAATTGGTTATTAAAGCTAAAAAATAATTTTCATTATCACATTTATTTGTTTTTTGTGATGACTAAATTCAATTACTAGACAAGACGATAAATTTTTAGCAAAGTACCTAAAAGGATACCGAAAGAGAGATCCATTGAATAAAGCAAAGAATATATTTCTTATGTGTACTAACGAGAAATAATTTTAAACTTAGATAAAGCTAGAATTACATGCATAAATAATATAATCATATTTACTTGAAAGTAATCCCTTCAAGGTTACATACCTTGCAATATTTTATATTAAGAAAGAAAAAAGAAATATGCTCTACAATAGAGAGAGAGAAAGAGCTCTCTTACGCGCGAAGAGTATATCAGTAGCTTTTAAATGTGAATTTACGATTCATCCTTTTATCTCTTTCTTATTTGGCTTTGTGAAAGCAACCATAACTTTATTACTTTTTCATTCCTCCAACAGAATCTGGCAGCGCTGGTTATACGAGTGTATACGAAATGTTACACAGCATGCAGAGGTCATACAGGTGATAAGAGTACGTGCCAATTTTTGTTATAGTTTCTGGTGGTGGTATTCCGCTTTTGGTGATTAAAATGAAAATAAATAAAAAAAATGCGAAATTTAATTGCATAAAGGCCAGTATCTGCTTATTAAACCATAACTTGCGCGAATGAGTAATAAATAACATTCATTCTCTTGCATATAAGCTTTTTGCTAACTTATCATTATCCAATCTCCAAATAACTATCTTAATTATTTATCTATGGCTTATTTTATTTTTGTTGATTATTTAAGTTGCTATTTTTTATTTATATTAATGATAGTATAATTTATTTACATGCATTTTTAGATTCATCTTCATTTTGGTGTGACACTTTTTAAATTTGCGTCTGAAGGTCATATTTCTGCAATCAGTTATGGTTGCAATGAAAAATACAATAGAAAATGAATCGATACTTAAAATTTGAATGAAATTCACTTTTTCAATTAAAAATAAATTTTAAAATAATTTGATACGATATATAAAAAAGATGCACTAATGAATCAATCTTAAGATCATTTTGGTTATACCCAATAGATTGCTCACACCAAAACTAATTGTTTTTATTGACAATGATTTTAATTAGTTTCTATATAGCATCTTCATTTATTTATAATAAATTGGAATGATATAAATCTATAATTTTTATATTTACATATAATCATGTCATATAATCATCATGAACTTATTTAAAATTAAGCTACTTGTATTTAATTTATTCATTATTTGCATGAATGTATTCATTAGTTTTAAACTGTCATGATTTTATTTTTCATACTTTCTTTTAATGTTTTGTTATTAATATATTGTTATGAAAGAAATAACTTGTCTTTCATTATAAATAACTTCATCACTTATTTTTTTTTCTTTTTAAATTTATCACTTATCTTTCTTTTATGAATTTTATAAATTTAGAATTACGTTAGGGATTATGAAAAGTGATTTTTAAAAAGAAATCTCATTTAGCTATTAATGTAGAAAACTAATTGTAAGTAAACTAGGAAATTAATATAAAATGGTTTTTTTTAATTATTGCATTAGTTTTTACTTTAATTATTACAGAATCATTCTTCTTATTTTAACCGTTATTATTTTAAAAATGTAAAGTTTTTTTTATTCAAATGTTCGCAGTGTTTCATGTATATCATTATCATATATATATATATATATATATATATATATATATATATATATATATATATATATATATATATATATATATATATATATATATATATATATATATATATATATATATATATATATATATATATATATATATATATTTATATATATATATATATATATATATATATATATATATATATATATATATATATATATATATATATATATATATATATATATATATATATATATATATAAGGGAGTTGGATTTCCCTATTTCAGTTTTAATGGCAATACATAAAACTCCGCATAAAACATACTATTTTGTCAGCTTATTTGAAGCAAATTTTCGCCTCTTTTAAAATTTTTTTTCCTTTTTATCCTTTACCTTCATGTTAATTTGATTACTTATATTTTTTTAATTAAAGAATGCAATTGTATGAAAAATCTGCATGCTATTGATAAAAGCATAAGATGCAAGAGAATTTTTTGTTAAGCATAACAGTATTGTAGCAAGAAAGTATGAAGTATTGTTATCTGTATATTGAAATTATTAATTAACTGAGTTTGAATTCTAAAACGGTTATCCAGTTTTGCAATTGACTTGTATGAATCTGATTTAGAATAAGAGAAAGGAAACGATTATAATTTTAATCACTTCATTAAAACAAGTAATTTATTAATTTTATAGAAAGGTATACCTACATGTATACACATTTTATATTTTGTGACTGAAGGTAACATCTAAGACTTTTTGACTATATGAAGTAAAGACGTTGAACGTAAAAAAACTATTTCATACAGCAATTGAACTAAAACGTGTACACTTAATTTGAAATAACAATGATTTACTTTTAATTCTTAATGATCAAAGAAAGAATGGTATAAATTAATCAAATTTATCTTTTCTTAATTTAGCCAAGTTTATCAGGCATTTTAATGTTTTAATGTATTCTTATCTGTTTTTAGAATTGTATTTTTATTTATTTGATGATGAAAAATTAAATAAGCTTACAAAAATTATTGACAACTATCACTCAAATGATCCAGAATAACAAAGGCATACAGTAAAATATTATGCCAGGTGTCACCATTCCTTTGGTGGTTTTTTTCCCATTAATTTCTTAAACTCTCTCATTCACTTTTCACGTCAATGTATATTTAGAAAAAAAGAAAAGAGCTGCACACTTTCAACCCATTCCACGCTAGTATTTACTTAGTGTAATAGAAATTAAAGCTGAGAATAGAAGCTGTAAGTTGCTCAAGTTCTTGAAATAGTTGTGGTCGTCTGATGATTCCGATCCTTCTCCTTATTCAACTACGAAGGATTCTTATTTTTGTTGCAAAACGATCCATCTTGTTGTAAAAAAACACATTTCATGCCTGCCATGTTCTTCTTTTCTTTTAACTTGAAAAATCTGCATCAATTTCACTGTGCAGATGTTAATAAGTCGGATACAGTTTCGCTATTAAAGTGGGATCAAACTATAATAAAAATAAAATAAAATTATTAAAAGTATTTTCACAAATAAAACAAACTTAAAAAAAAAATAGTAATTGGGATTAAAC
The DNA here is from genome assembly GCA_030067965.1 of Latrodectus elegans. Lineage (NCBI taxonomy): Eukaryota > Metazoa > Arthropoda > Arachnida > Araneae > Theridiidae > Latrodectus > Latrodectus elegans. Next base: position 89,153,306 of record CM057819.1, read on the forward strand.
ATGTGAAAAATCGTGAAAAATAATTTCAAATAAATTTATCAATAATTATTTTACTCCTAAAACCGAATAAAATAAAGCGTACATGCAATCAACTGATCCTGGATTCTAAAAAAATCGTGCATTAAAATTTGTAATTTTGGCGAATGAGTTTATCTATAAGTTTACTGGCTGATATTGTTGAACTTTATTCTATTGCGTCCTGTCTCGATCTTTTTTGTGCCCTTTCTCATGTATTCTTTGACCCCAAACTCTTGTCCTACGTAAGCAAAAATATTCACACCCCATATCACTTATGAGAATTAAGCTTGAAAATTATTAGCAGCGCTCCTGATGATGCCTTAATTATATATACTGATGGCAGTAAGGATGTACATCATCGTATAGCATAACAGCATTTCAAAATTATGATTTAGTAAATAACATGTTTAATATTTTTTAGCAATATTTACTACTTAAATAACATTCTTCAAAACAGTATCTAAGGTTTCATATTTAGATCAGATAAAAACAAATAGAATGGAAAGTGTATTGTTGAAAAAACTCTTTAGTCACGCTATGTTATAAATACACTGATCGAGAATTCTTTTATCTGTGTTCCTATGTATTTCCTAGCTGTATTGGGAAATCGGAAGAAATACGTTTTCCTAAACCAATAAAAAATAGTAAATATCATTATTTTTTAAAAACAGTTACTTAGTGAAGCAAAATGAAAAAAAATTTCTCTCTCTAATGTTGTATAAAATTATTTTCTATTCTCCAACAGTTACATATAGATATGGCGATTTTGAAAGGGGAAAATAACTGCACGGCTCAGTTTTTATGCTTGCAGAATTATAAAGTGTGCAATGCAACATAAGCAAATTTACAGTAGCTTCAACAAGGGTTAATTTCAGTTAAAATTAATAATGTAAGTTAAAACCAAAATCAGAAATTAAAGCAAATTGTTTTTTTCAGATTACCCACAGGCCAACATTCTACCTCGTATTTCATTGCATTTCGTTCAACAATTCTCTCCGCATAGCCCAGTGAAAATTTTATAAGCGCATAGAATTATGATTTTAACTATATAGAAGAAATTTCAAAATAATTTATAAATTAATTAATTTTAAAATAAGTTTAAGAATTCAATTTAAAATTGGAATTAGGGATTTTCTCTCAAATTTCAAATTAAAATTCAATCTTTAAAATTCAGACGAATGAATTTCAGCTTCCTTATGAAGCTTAGGTTAAAAAAGATACATGATTTATTTTTTAATTAACTATGTTTTATATTGAAATTTGTCTTTTTATGCACTTGACCACCATTCATAATTTTTAAGGCTTTTCAATTGCTTGAAATTGTTTATTAAATGACAATAAAAAAATCAATATTTTGACATAGCACCAGACAGGAAGACAAAAAAAATTTTTAAATTTACCAAATTTATATAAAAGTTATAAATTTTTTTATTGGACAACAGAAATTCAAAATTTCTCTTCATAGTAACGTATTAACTCACATACGAATTTACCGGGGATATTAATAAACATCAGTAAACACACACACTGCCCCCCATATATATATATAGTTGTAATAATTTACCTAGGATAACTGGTTAGGATTAGAGCTATTGCTGGAAAAATGTTTCGTAAAGAAGTATATAAGATGCTTAAAAATGAACTTACATCATTAATCTATATGTACATTTTAATTTGGTGACAATTACATTAATAAACTGGACATTAAATACTGGATAGTAAAAATGCAACACCAAGAAGGAGTATCCAGAAAATTATATAAATTTCAACATACACGCACATTATGGAGTAATGCAAATTAAGTGAAATGCGCATATCTGAAGCACGCGAAGATATAAGGTGAAGAAGTGGTAGAGTGAGCAATATTCGCGTCGTACTTGCTGCTTAGAAAATAATCGTTGAAAGTTTGTTCTTGTTGCAAAGGATTCCTGAAAGAGCACAGAATGTCAGGCCATCGATGACGGAGTCAGTTCCAGCGACAGATGAGTTTAAGAGGAGCATGATGATCGGACTGAGAAGACTGTTTGGTCCTTGCGGCAAATTACAGTTGACAGACTCCTTGACGCGTCCTTATTGCACCGGCTGTGACGAAGATGGTTGGAACGAAGAACTGGAATTTGCGGTGAAGCCAGAAGGTAACTCTCGGTGGGGGGGGGGGGGTCAGCTCGCGTAAATCGAAGCGTCCGACGTAGGACCGTAGCAGCCTCGCAAAGCATGTCTGCCTAATTCTGCAGCATGTGCAAGGCACCTTGGATTCTCCGATATTGAGCAGAACCATTTACAATCGATTAGTAGCTAGTGGCCTGCGTTTAGGGTGCCCGTTAAGATTATTGCTATTGACTCCATAGCATAAACGACAACGTGAAGTATTGGAATAATGTGGATGGTGGAGTGGAATGGGTTTGTCTTCTCAGATGAGTCACGGTTCTGTTTCTTCCCTGATAGTCACCGCGTACGAGCATGGCGTTGACATGGAGACGGGTACAATCCTGCTGCAATTGTGGAATGCTCCACCACGTGGCAACGTGGCATCATGGTATGGGCGCCATTGCTTATCATTTCAGGTCACATCTGAATCGTAGTCACGGCAATAAGATAGTCGAACTTTATGTGGATGATGTGCTGTTGCTGGTAATACTCTCCTACCTGCATGGAGTGCCTAATTCTTTTTATCAGCAGGATAACACCCGACCGCACATTGCTCGCATCAACCAACATACCCTGCAAAGTATATAGCTGCTGCCCTTTCCACCGTACTCTCCCGATCTCTCACCAGTCGAGCACGTTTGGGATATGATTGGACGCCCACCACCATTTCCTTCAGAAGAAACAATTTTGGGAATGGTTCACAGGGAAGGGAGTCATTCCTCAGGACGCCATCGGTACTCTCATTGGCTCAGCGCCTAGACGTGCTGCTTTGCATATCACCGTCCACCTTGGTCCTACAACCTACTGATCCAACCTTGTTTTCTCTCTGCATTATACGGTCCCATATTATGCGCTCTGTATAAAACAGATCACATATTGTTCGTTATTATCTTTATTTGCCTTGTTTCGTCATTATCTGGTAACTTCTTGACGTTGCATTTTCAATGTCAGGCAGTCTACTTTTATAAATATTTATTATAAAAAAGTATACTTTTATAAATATTTATTAAATGGGAGTCTTAATTTTATAAATATTTATTATGTTTATATGAGGATGATGAATGCTAAATATGAATGTATTTCTCAATATAAAAGTTTTTATTTTTTCGTTGTGTGAATCATTAAATAAAATCTAAAAAAAAAAAAAAAAAAAAAAAATATTAATTTATACACATATATGTATGAAGACATAGATAACTTATTTGTATTTATCTAAATGTGTAGAAAATGCTACATTTAAGATACGAGTAACAAGTTTCTTCTTAATTCTTGTTTAATTCTTCAATTTAATAGCTTGTTATATCTAATGCCTCGTTATTTCAATATTTTTGTTTTCTCAGTAAGCAGTGAAAGGTTAATTTAAGCAATCTCATAGCAAGTTCATGAGAGAGGAATGCAATTAATATAATACTCCTGCATTTATAAAACCTAATTCAATTAAATTTAGTATAAAATATTCTATATTTTTGACTGTGACATAAGATTTTATTTGTTTCAACTTCATGGTATTTTTAAAACTTTGTAGGAAATATAGATAACAGGATAATACCGAGATAGTAAAACCAACTAACATTAATCTTAACATGGTATACATACTCGTACATGCATATATATATATATATATATACATATATATATATATATATATATACATATATGTATAAATAAAAACCGCACAAAATTATAATTCTAGAAAAACACATCGTGATGATAAAGGAAAACTTGTTCTTTCTTTAGAATACAATCACATCGTTCAAAATTTTTTTTGGGTAAGATATTTGTATTAAAATTTCATTTTATGAGGGTTTAAAGTTTCTAGGTAATTCTTTTTTGTAGCGGTGTGCCAATTTGAAATCTTGAGATTTCCTGGCCCATACAATTATCGATTGGAACTAGTTTGGTGAGTGAAAGAAATTGTTTTTGAGGGAATTGCTTACGATGTTTCTATTTCTGAAATTTAATAACGAATAAAACTATTTATGATACCATTCTGAATTTGTGCGATGTAAGCAGAACACTTAATTATAAAATGTTGTAAATTTTGAATTTTACACAATTTTTTTTCAATCCGTTTTTTAAAGAATATTTAAAATTTCTATCCAAAAGTGTCTTACGATTTAGCAAATAAATATTTATTCGATTCTTGATGATTAAATATGTAGTGCACAAATACGTTGCTCTCAATTAAAAAAAGTTCATTTTTCTTGCTTTGTTCTCGTTAAGAGAGAAATTAAAATTTGTACATAAGATAGAAAAAAACTCAGGTTACTTGATAATTTGAATCTTATTGCGTGAATTGTTCGTCATATTTTCCCTGCTTTTTCAACCTAATTGGATATAATGCTTAACAGTTATTTTTTCTATTCTATTCAGAATATTCTAAATTATTTCCAATAATAAAACTTAATACAACCTTAAGAATTTTTTTGATGTTTATGAGTTTCTTTTTTGCGATAAAAATGAATGGTTCACTGTTGGAAAAATCTGTGTGGATTTATTTCTTATAAAAACTTAACAATAGCTTTCCACTTTTGCTGATATTATGCATTGATGACGACATATGTTGGATATCTGGAGAGTTTTATGTTATTCAATATGTCGTATCAAAATGCACCTAACAAAATTTCTTGTTCTAAAGCATCAAAATATTTTGTCTCAGTTATGACTTTTTTAAATTATTTACCTAATCCCTGCATGTGCTTAACAAAAACAAAATCAAACTGTTCTAGTACAATATGCTCTGATCTCAACAATATCTCAATGTGTCATTCAAGAAACAAGAAATACGTGAAATTCCTACTAAAACTACTTCTATCTTTCGAAGTCAACAATACTCATGAAAATATGCGCTGCTCATGTTTCCTCAAATTTTTCAAACTCTGCTTTTATAATCAGGTTTCGTTAATGGTTTAGGCTCCCCTCACGGATGACTTCTCTTATTATTATTGTGGAAATCTTGATTGCATGATTTGAAAGGATGTGTGATTAAGTTTAATGTCGGTACGACGCTTACAGCATTTCGCTTTGTTCTCTGAGTCTTTTTTTTTCTAGCTGCATTCTTTAATTTAACATCTTTTTTGCAAAACTGCACATTTTCTTTCTAACACTCTGTTTCCTTTTTTAAGCTAATACACAACTGCAATTTTGAAAATTATTAATATCAGTGGAACTGATACATTTTGATTCAAAAGCTTTGACAAATTATTACTCTGCCAGTTTTTTTTCGCCAAAAATATCAGTGGAAAAGTCAAAATAATTTAAGTATTATTCAAAATAATCTAAGTATAGCCATTTAATTACAAGTACACATTTAAATCTTTTCGTATTGTTTAATAAATTAATCGACAGAGACACTTCCAAGTTTTGCTATAGAAACTATAGTAGACTGAGTTAGATTAAGAGTGTTTTGCTATTGTAGACACAAATGTAAATTTCTGTAGTTCATTTTTTAAAAACTGCAGTGGATGATGATGATCGGTTCACGAACAAAATCGGTTAGGAGACTGTTTACTATCCGAATTGTTCGTTAACCGATCATCGATTTACCATAGATTTTTTTGTGAAATTGATTAATTCGTCTTCGAAACACTAAAAATGAAATTAAAAAACTATGTATAATTTCTTACTAAGTTTATATATATATATATATATAGTCTTTCATACTAATCACTCCTTTTCATTTTTCGTTTATAGGGTATTAAAAAAACATATGCAATGTCGATTGCTTTTCAATGTTTTTCAGGATTTCAGGAAGTGATTAATGACACTGTCTTTATAAAATCATCCTTTTTCTTCTTCTTAATGAGATTGCGCGTTACTGTGCACCACTGCTCGAAAGCATTTTGTGCCATAGCCTCAAGCCCATGATCTCTTAGTTCCAATAAATTGGGCCGCCCACTTTATAAAGTCAGACAAACCCTTTATGGATCTAAGATGTAACTCTTTAGTATTGATGATTGTAAAGTGATTAACGACACATGTTGTTGTTTCCGTCTGGAATTCATTATTCAAGACTGCGTATAGGACAGTAAATAAATAAGGGGAGAAGAAGCACTCAAAATGAAATCAGTTTCGGTTTTGAATGAAATGAAACTGATGTTCTACTTTTCCATAAATATTCTATTGGGGAAAATCTTTTTTTCCAGTAATAAGCTTTGGAATTCAGTAGGCAAGCAACATAATTCAAGAGGAAAAAAAAAAAAAAAAAAGATTTTTGTCCTTTGGGTTTGACAACCCTATACATTGTGCTCCGATAGCCGAGAAATGTTCGTTAGAATTCATTTTAGTTCAATGATATGTGTTCGTGGTTCGAACACAAAAAATTTTTGTAAACGTATTCGTTGTTCAATTTGTTCGCACTCAGAACTGTTCGTTAACCAATTTCACCCACTGCATATTATATTATTAAGAAATAAAAATATTATAAGCTGAAGAATATTATAAATGAATACATATAAATTACTAATTCATATTTTTTGTATTTATACAAGATATTAAAAATACTAGACAAATATATAAAATAAATTTGTAATTTTAGTACATAATATTGAACAAATGTTTCAGTAATAAGTTTTCGAAATATTTTGAAAGCATTTATATTAATTTCTTTCAAACTTTTCAAATATTTAAGATTTTTAGGCATATTTTATGCTGTATCTAAAAAAAGCTTCTTTTTCGATCTCTTATTCCATTTCTCCAAACACGTATAAACCATGTTTCTCCTATTTCTTTAACCAGTCACGTGCGTAATCTCAATCCAAATCTTCTTCTTACACTTCAACTCGTTTCACTCATCCACCCCCCACCAAAAACGACCTCCCCAGTATTTAACTCTTCGTCTGCAAAACACCACTGCATCCTCCCTCTCTTTATCACTCCTGCAGGCGATATCAACAGCACACCCCTACCCTCCAACACCAGCTTCGCCCCTTCACTAATTCAATTTCCAGCATTCTCCCTCAGCCCCCGTTTACACTGGCAAGCAAATCGGCCAGTGTCCGCCCCTGCCCTGCTTTCCGATTGGTGGATGAAAGGCGGAACGGAATGTGCATTCCAAGCGAGGCGGACCCTCCGCTCCGTTATTGATCCACATTCCAGGATTCCATTCCCACCCACTACCCTTCCACCCAAACGTATCTCTTCCCCCCATAATGTGCAATTTATTCATTCCCTATCTCAACCCCCTCTTCAGCCACCGCTTTCGTTTTCTGCAGTGATGACATTTATTTCTTTTTCTGTCTCCAACAACACCCCTCCACTAAAGCATTTTCCTCACTTAATATTCTGGATTCTTTCCTCCTTCTTTATTTTGTATTTATTTTATTTATTCAATTCCCGTTTTCCGATTTTTTTCTAGCTGTCAACCCATTTTTTTTTTATTTACTCGACTGTAGTGGATTTCTAGAAGGGATGATTTCTTGTGTGATACGCTGCATTTTTTCCAGATACTTTTTAGATTTTGTAAGTTTTTCATAAGCTGAATTCAGTTCGTTAATTAGTACCTTGTTTAATGATAAAAATTACGTTGAATATAAAATAATGGGGGTAATGAATGACTTCAAAAATATTCCTTTGTATCAAAATGTAAAATATTGATGAAACGTTGCTATTTCATAAGTTTTGAGAACAATATGCATTCTATATAAAAAAAATGTAATTAAACAAAGTGTTAAGGAGTTGAGAAATATATATTATTTTGTTAAGAAAATTTGAGGCATTTTATTTTTAATATGATAGAATGCATTACCCAAATATTGATATATTCACATTTTTTCCTCTTATGTCCTATTTATAAAGCACTCTTAATTGTCACTCCCTCTCCTTACCTTATTATATATTGATTAACGTATAAACTGTCAATTTTCTTTGTGGTTTCAATATTTTTAAAACTTTTTTTAATGAAATACTGGAATTTACAACTTCTTAAATTTTTTATAGTTTTAATTTATAATTCTTTTATAATTTTAGCAATTTATTTTGCTTTAATTTGAACTTGTCTGTCAAAAAGTGATTTTATCTTAAAATACTTCAACAACAATTAATTGTTTCGCAACTGTAGAAAATAACACTATTCCTTCAAATAATTGTAAAGATAATTAATATTCACTTTTAATCTAATTGAGAAATTGTTATTTTTTGCTATATATAAATTTTTATATAATCTCAAAAGTGAGACGCAAAAATGCTTCAAAGATTTTATAAAAATTAACAAAACATTAAAAATCAGTTTCTAAATTTTCTCAGAATATGTCAAGATTTATTTATAAATATTTTCAATAGTTCTATGTTAGTAACTGTAAACAAAATGACGTAGAATTAGTGTTACTTTTTTGATATATTATGTTTATTCAATGAATTTTTTAAATTTTAACATTGGTGCCTTCAGTTTTTATATTTTGTCTCATTTTCAGGAATATATAAATAATGTTTAATCTTTATATTACAGGATAACTTTCTTTCACACTTTGTATTAAATTAAGATTTTACATTTTAAAAACCCATAGTAAGCAAAAACACAAACATTTATCAAATAATATATTTCTATACATTTCATTTTTTTTAAAAATTAATCATCAATTTATCATTCTATTTTAGTTAAAAGATATTACACTGTTTTCTAAAGATTTATGTTTAAATTCTGAAAAACGTGAAAGACTCAATCACATTTATTGTTCAATTTCATTCAGTAAAAGCGCTATGTTTGTGTTTTTGCTTTTATATTTATCTCTCCTTATGTTAATTACATTTTTATGAGTCTACTCTGAATATTAAGTATATATAGAAAATGTATATTTTGTTTTCTGCTGTCAGAATACTTAAAGAACAGTTATAAATTATTATTTTCTGTGTTATAAATCAATCGACTTATTTTCCACGTTTTCTTGATAATATTTGTTCCACGGCATAAAAATATTTTTTTTCGAAATATTAAAGATTAAGACTTAATTCAAAATATTTATGACATTATAAATTTAATATTAATTACCAAATATTCAGAAAGCAATAAAACATTATACTTCAGAAATTTTTGTAATTTCCTTACATTATATAGATTTTTAAAATGTTTCTTTGTAATTTGCTTTTTACAACCCTTTTATTTAGAAAAGGATGTGAATTGTGATTTAACGAAATGAGAAGAATATTCAATCGTACAAGAAATTTTCTGTTAAGATAGGAAATTTTCCAATATTTATAATGAAATTATTTTTTAGAATTGCTTTTTTTTTAAATTTAGAAACATTAATTCAAGTAAAATTACTTGTAGATACTCTTCATTAATTCGAATAAAAGTATCTGTAAGTTATATTGCATATTTTTGTCCTAATATATTAATTATTTTTTCAGATGTCATTAATAATATTTTAAAGGACTTAAATGGGAATAGGATCATTAGCTCATCTGTGTACGATATAATTAGTTAAAACTAATTGTATGCTATAATTAAATTATAAGTTGCAAATAGAAAATTTTATTCAGTTACTAATGAAAACTTGAATTTATTTTATCATGCATTTAATAGTACATTCTGTAGTAACTGAAAATATCAAAAGTTGTGTAAATATTAATTTAAAATAAAATATTGAAGCAAGAACAAACCTAGTGGTTTTCGTACAAAATGCATATTTTTTGTAAAATCCATAATTTATAATCAGAAAGATTTAATTTAAATCTAATTTTAATTCAGTTTAAATTAATTAACTTTAATTAATTTTAATCTTAGGAAGTAATTTATAAAAGTAGTGTAAAAATATTAGCAATAAGTCTTAGCACATTTTTGGAAATTGTAAGAAGGAAATCTATAATTGTTATTAATTTGGTTTCCAATTCTCATCACTTTGAAATGTTAATACAATATTTTCGTCAAAGTTTCCACAAAGTAAAAGTTTAATTTTTACTACAGGTTTTTAATCTTGAAGAGAAATTACGAATAATTCTCTTTTTATTTTCTTTTAACAGGTTTGGAAGGTCAACCGCAAGACAGTAAAGACTTATACTGGTTCTGAAAAACCAAAAAGTGATATTTCTTATTTCTTTTATGGACTCGATCCTATTTTGACTCCAGAAACGGCAACATTTTCAATGTAAAGCCACGTGATTGTGAGCTCAATGGATCTTATGAAAAGATAGGACGTTTCATTGCTAAAACTCTGCTGACATTTTATGGTTTGATTTTTGATTTCAAGCTACACTTACCCAGCGAGTTGCGATTTTTATCTAGAACAAAATGATCTGCTTTAGGTAGAAGTCAATTTTAACATGCACGACAGAAACAGTAAGAAGACAAATTACTGCAGTAATAAATCATTATTTACATAAATTAAATATATAATTTAAGACAGCTTGTATGTTTTAGTGCAGTGCATGTATTAAGACATATTTTAAAATAATCTTTATTTATTTATATTTTTTTTAGAAAAAAAGGAAACTATTAAAATGCTTCCATGTAGAAAAGTTTTTAAAAAATGTTTTTTTTTATTTGTCAAATATTTGATATATGTTAATTGTTTAGTGAATAATTAGAGACGTTCTCTTAATTTTTGTAGAAGTATGGAAATTATTATAGTAACCCGTGAATTTCCTATATATCTTTCTATAGTTTAATGAAATGCTGATATATTTTACACAAATTTGCAAGCGTGAATCTTCGCTTTTAAAATTAAAATCTTAACATTGTTTGCAATTTAATATTGCATATTAACAATAAGTGAGTTAATATTATTAAAGACAGTTAAAAATAATTTCAATATTCTATTCGAATTAAAATAAAATATTTGATTAAAAGTCATATATATTTTTATAATTTATGCTCTTACGTTATTGTTCAAGAAATTTTGCAAAAATCACTCATTACAACTTATTTTGAATATGTATTAAAAATTTGAAGTAAAAATTCAACGAATGAATGCTTGTATATTAATTGCTTGCTTACTATTAATACACTATATAAGTTTTTATTAAAATATTCTAAGTAAATTATTTTGAAATTTTTATACATCTGATAGAAAAATTATGTCTTTCTGCAAAAATCAGAATTACATTTATCTACACAACTCAGCGTTACGTTTTCCTTTCTGATTTGTAATAAATTAATTTTTTTATTCGATTTCACAAATGTTGAATCTATATATTGTTACATCATATTGAATCATTTAATTTCATTACTGTTATATTTTTAACGATAATTTATGAACATATCATATTTAGTGCCAAATTTACTCCCCCAATTTACAAATTGTGTGCCAAATGCTCTAAATAATTACCAAACTGTCAAATATATTGCATCCCTGTTCATTAAAATATTGAAATTAAGAAAAATCCATGTTCAATATTTGATAAAAATAGAGAAATTCATTTCAGTTAGATAAGTTTTACGTTTATTTAAAGGCATGTATATTTAAACATACTTAAACATTAAACATTAAGACATATATGATGCAATTAAATGATTTAAAGAAGCACATTTGCTAAACACCTTAATTTAATATTCATTTTAATATACGCAGTAACTGAGTGTCTTTGATCAATTTTAGTGATTCATTTTTCACAAAATGAAATTTTTAATACGATTTCATAAAATAGCGAATTTATCTTTCATTCTGGAAATATATGGACACATTTTACGTAATGGTTATAACCAATATTGAAAAATGGATACATCACGGGTTACATCATAGATTCAAAATATTTCAATACTTTCCAAATTGTGATTCAGTTTAAAACTATGTAATTCATGTTTAACTCATTTTAAAATACTTTAAGTTATTTAAATTTTATTCTAGTTTTATATAATATAAATTTGTGATTATGATTTAAGTTAAATAAAAATAATTAACATCTCAAATTTAAGCTGCTATTTAATAATTGATCTTTTTGTTAGTAGAGTTTTTATAATATACAGATTTATTATTTGGAAAATATAATAATGATATTTTTTGTTATTTAATGCTAATTAACTAGTTGCGAAAGTAGTGGAATGTTATCATTTATTTGTATAAAGAACATTCAAAAATATTCTCAACTGGCTTTGTTTTATTTCCTTATTTTTATATAATTTATACGTAATGAAGTTAAAAATTAATCTAAACCTTTTATGAGACATTAAAGATCTGTTCTAACTAAGAAAATTTGATTTTCGTAAAATAATGTATTTTATCATAAGATAATGTAGGTATATAAAACTGTGCATTTTCCTTGTTATTTTCAATTAAATCATAAGTGGAATTAAATTAGGTTTTAAAAATTAAAATGAAAGGTAATTCGTTTTTTGAATGTAAATTTCTTGTCATGTTAAAAATTAATTCCTTAAAATTAAATAAAACTCCCAAAAATTTAGAAATTAATAATTCACTACTTAAAAATTTAACTTCGTTTCCATAAAAATTTATATTTAATGACATGAATAAATTACTTACTTTATTAAGTAAATGTTTTGTTAATTAGTTAATATCAAATTTTTCATTTTATTTTATTTTTATTGCTATATTAATTCCTTTTTTCATAAAAAGAAAATATGTGACAAAACTCAAGATGTATACTTTGTTTTAGTTGATATATATGAATAAATTAGGGTTTATACTACAGCTGTATAGCCTAAGACATTTGTGTTGCCATTTCTAGCAAACTGGAAACAAAATTTTGTTTTTCTTTGCTAATAATTATTCTTGTCAAAGATGTGATCTCATATGTGTGCTTTGTATATATTGAAATATTTATTATATGTCATTTTAAGAACAACTTTATGTGTAAGAATTAAATTTAATCACTACTCTATTTGTTGATTATGTGTTTTGTTGTTTTATATGTTTTATTTAGAATTATAGAATTTACTTCAAAGAAGATTATTAAACTTTGAAATATGCTTTAGTTAAAATGCTTCAAATATGCTGCAGTTTATGTTTTTCTTATTTCCACGCAAATTGATTGATCAATTTTCTGTAACATTAATTGAAGTACAACTTACCAACTAAATATTACTCTTAAGTTTACTTTAGTATTTACGAACTGTATGCGTTACTTTGTTTACAATTTTTATTTCCATAGAGGGGAAAATTATTATTACATTAAATGGATAAAAATATTTTTATCGATATTTTTCGAATATATATTACAAGTTTTTTGGCCGTGAGGATTCAAAATTTGATTTCTACCGAAATGTATCTTTTGGTTGAGAATTAAAATTTATCAACCAATCAATAAATTAATTCATTGAGAATTCTAAAAACAGAATATTACTATTAAAAATAAGGTACTAGTGTAAAAATCCTGCCTACTAGGAAAACTGGTGCAAATATTGTTAAATTGTCGCTAATTCATGTCATATGATTTTTCACTGTATACTTAATGAACATTAAAACAGCATATGATTAAAAAAAATGTGGCACCGTTTTTGCTTGGAAAAAATAACTAAACATAAATATATTTTTAAGCAATTTTTTAAAAACAACAGAAATCTGTAAAACATGATACTGAATTCCAATTCATAGTTATTAACATTTTGCATCAATAATAACAACAATAAATAAATCTGCGAGGAATCATATCAGCAAATTAGTACCCTCGCATTTTTAATTTTGCAGAGTTGAAAAATACATTAGATTTTGCAAATTAATTTTGAGAATTGTTTAAATTTGATTATAATTATGCAGATTCTGCCAAATTTTTGACAATGGAATAATTGATTAAGTAAATTGCTGCTTTTTATAGTTGTAAATTTTAGAATTCCTTCTAAGCAAAATAAATATATATTACATTTTTATTTAACAAAAAGATATGCAACTAATATTGATAGATTTTAGGTTTTGTACCTTATTTATTATATTTCTTTTTTCATAATGAAACTTTCATATCCATTTTAATAGAAAGTTATTTCCGTGAATTGAAACGTTTTCTTGCTTGTATTGATGCTTCTTAAAGATGCTATTATAGATACCCTCAAAAATATTTTCAAATATAATGTATACAGAATATTTTGATTTTTATTTTCTTGTTGGTTGTCACCATCATGTGCAAATTTTACGTTTGTAAAATGTGTCGTGTACAAATTTAAATAAAAGCAAATTATGTGATCGTAAATTGTTGTCTTTATTTCTATGATTAAATGTCCATCATTGTGTGAATATTTTGAAATTAATGAACCAATTAATATGTTTTCAAATGTTTATTATCTGTAAGGTATATCAGACTGTCAAACAGAACATCCACTAATGCCCGAAATACAAATTTCTGAGAAATAAAATCAAATTGCCTATCCAGAATACAAATTTTTTTCAGGTGGTCATAATGATCCTCTAAGAGTTAAAGACTAAAAACAATCTAAATGGTTCAATGGGTAAAAGTTTAAAATTAATAAAAATAGTTCAAGGGGATAAGGATTAAAAACAATCTTAATGGCTCGAGAGGGTAAAGATTAAAGACAGTCTAATTAATACAAGGGACTAAAGATTAAAAATATTCTAAATGATCCAATAAGCTAAATATTAAAAACAATCTATATAATCCAAAGAGTTAAAAATAAAAAACAAGGAAAACAAATTTCTAAAACACATACTTTTTTTTATTTCCATTGGCACAGATAAAAAGACAATTACAGCAAAAATACAAATAACAACAAGAAAATGAAAAATAAAACAGCTATAACAATAGTCTATGTATCTAAAAGACCCCTGGCCTCCCAGTAGTGGTCCGCAATTGAGATGCCTTACAATTGAGATGTCTCGATTCGATAATGCCTTGCGATGGAGTAGATGGTCACGATCCATGTCCCGCCCCAGGTTACAGAGGTTGCAGATAGGACTTGGAACTATACGAAGACGGTACAAGTGTTTAAGAAGGCAGTCATGACCGGTGGCGAGCCTAAACTCAGCCACCATTTTATGTCTGGGCCATTTTGAGACCGCAGAAAGTGTGTCTTTCCAAGACTTTTGCTCTGATCCAGATTCGAGAATCTTTTTGAATCTCTCAGACAATATATTTTTAATTAGATGTTTTATTATGCAAAAAGATGCACTAGAAAAAGACGTTTGTAAAGTCATGGCTCCCCTCTTTGCCAGTGTATCGGCCATTTCATTGCCATGGATTCCACAGTGTCCTGTATTCTTCAAACACAGAATACTATATAAGTATTAAATTTAATTGAAATTTTACAAAAAATAGCTATACATTTCAGTACATGAATACTATAAAAATTAAACTCCATTGCCGTTGTTAGAAATGAAAGCAAATTTTTGGTGTATTTTTATTTTATGAATATTATTAGTTCAGTCAATGATAAATACTATATTTTCAGTTTGCAATTCTGCGAAATCAAACAGTATTATATAAAGTAAGTTTATAATCTCAGCATTATGGCTTAAAATAGCTTAATTAATTTTTACAAGGTTGATACCTTTATGAATTTTATATATATAATCTTATTCACAGTGCTTAGATATATACTCAATATGTATGACATCAATTCATTTGTTAATACTTAAATATTTACAATAAAAATATTTTTTGCTACAAATATAATTAATATAAAAATGTGTTCTTGTTTCTTTATACAATATTAATAAAGATGGAGTCAATATAACACTTATTTAATTTTTAGATAATTACATTTACTGCACAATTTTCCTCGTAAAAAGTATTTGTAAGTTTCAAATAAAACTGTATCATATTATTGTCGTTAGTTCAATATTTCACTGAATAATAAGGAATGAATTTCTTAGTCATGCAGATATTTATCTGAGGATTGAAATTATGTAAAATATTTGTTTTTAATCTGTCATTTTATTATTAATAATACAATATCTGATCAAAATAAATATTACTTTGAACGATGATATTTAGATTTGCCTTATTGCAGTCACTTTTTGCCCCATAAGTTGGTTTATAACAAATCACTTCTTAAAAAAGACTTAATTAAAACAAACATTCATTTTCGATGTGAGAATTCATCCCATGAACTACAGAACTGAAGATTTTCCTTCTGGCAAAAAAGTAAAAGAGTTTTTAATTAGAGAGTAAGCCATAACAAATGTGAAGAAAGTTATCTAACTAATTAGTTTATTAAACTATTCCAATTAGGATGAATAACGCATATTTTTTATAGATATAGCCCTGGAGTGACTAGTTTGAACAGAGATTGAAATTATTTTTGGTGTTTGGAAAGACCTTTTTTTGAAAAAGGGATTGGTTCTTTTCTCTCATTTTACACTAAAGGATATTTTATGATTATTTCATTGATTACGTTTAGGAGAGACATCCAAAGAATTAAAAAATGTAAAAGTAAACTAATTTGAGAATTTTTTAGCTAAAGCATACACACACACAAAATCAAAGGTAGAAACAAATAAGTTATTTTAAATATGATTCGATAGTTGAATTATTTAGTAATCAAAGGTAACATTGAAAATTATAAATTCTTTTACTTTTCGAAATACATACTTATGAAAACACCATGAAGTATATTTAATTTGTATTATGAATATTCCGAAACCAATAATATGAAATGAATATCTCTAAGTATATAAATCTATATTTCCTCAGTAATATTATTTTCTTTTTTTCAAATCGTATAAAAATTGTACTATTAGTTATAATAATTAATAGTACGGTATAAAAACCACACTATTAATTATTACTGAAATAATGGTTATGTGAGAAAAATAATTTGCAACAGAATCGTCTTTCCGTAATCAGCGTTTGTTATTTATTTTTGCCTGTGTGAAATGATTGTTTGAAATATCAAAAGTGAAAAACCACTATTATAAGTTTAATCAAGTAAATATCAAAGTAATAAATGCTTTTGTATGAATTATTATACTCATTTCCAAGTTTTAAAAAAATTCAGATTTTATCTACTTAAATCATAAATATTTTATCGATGCAATTTTCTAAATAACCTAATATATATATATATATATATATATATATGTGTGTGTGTGTGTGTGTGTGTGTGTGTGTGTGTGCAGTTGTAAAGTATGAGGCAGCAATTAACATAACATTGCGGTACACGGAACAGATGAAGTAATTTGTCAAGTCCCCTTCATTTTTATGATGAAGATGTTTGAGGAAAGAATTAGTCAAGGAGAAAAAATATGTTTCTCTAAGCGAACCCATTGCTTCACAATTGGATTCAGTTCAGAAAAACATGGTTATCTAATTGTGAGATATGTCTTTCGTGTCATTTAGATTTTATAGCGATTATTTATGATAACAAATCACTATATATATATATATAATCATGCAAAATTCAAAACTTTTCTCTGATAACATTACGAAAAATTCAAATATTTTTGAGTGAAACGCTATGAATCTATCACCAGTCTGTAATGGATTCTTGAACAGTATTTTGCTATTCGTAAATCCATTGATCTCAGTGATTATACACTCACTGATGTTGTAGATCTTATTAATCAATCTTTTCATGAATGTTAATATGATAATAAGCATTACTAAAACATTCAACATTATTATACATTTATATTTAGATGATAAACTGAGTGAACTCTTTTCCATATGTGGTATTATCCAGTAACATATGTGGTATTATCTGAAGAACATATGTGGTATTATAAGTCCAATGGTGATGAAAATGGCAAAATTGGGAGTGGTTATCTCGTAAAGACAGGCTTAACTGAAATTTGGGTATATTGCTCACTCATGAATAAATATTTAACAATGATATTCCAGGATATCAATGTTTTTGAGGGGGTAATTTGCTTCAACTCTGTTGTGGATTTTCTTTAAATTGGCAAGTTAATTTGCCTGTTGATCAGTTATGGTTCGTCGGTGTTTTTCATTAAAAATATCAATTTTCCGTAAAGATTGACTGCTAAATGATTTTTCTTTGTAACACCCATTTCTCTGGTTTGAAATGCTGTCCATAAAAGTTAGAAATAATACCACATATCCCGCTAAAGTCATTAACAGTACTGAATTAGGCACCTTATTTTTAGATTATTCTTGCAATTGTGCCTTAATTTAATTAGTATTTGGATAGCGAGTTTGCAGCGTCACTTTTTCGCCTTTTTCTTTAATCTTTACTTTTACATTTATCAAAAACACGTCCTAGAGTAATGAATTGCCTAATGAAAAGCTTTTTAATGCTTATCACGTAAGTTTCCTTCAGGAGGTGTAAGGCAGGTATTTACGTATCGTAGGGTAGGAAACCCTGTAAACTCTAAAGCATCCATCCCAACATTAAGAAGATAGAAATGCAACAGTTATTCCTTTTCTTCAACAAAGACTGGAATTGAACTGGAAGCTGCCGCTTCATATATTGATGCCTAGGAATCTTTTATTAAATTTGTAAAATATCATATGAATGAGTATATGTGAATGAATATATCATATGTGAATGAGAAATATCATATAATAATAATTTAAAATAATATTAATTATAAAATAAAGAACAGCCACATCTTATATGCGAATTTCCTCTCTTACAATTTAAGAACCCTAGATTTAAATGTGATTTTTTTACGATGTTAAATAATATCAAGATTTGTCCAAAAATGTTATGACTTTTTATAATTCAGTTATTTTATTATTTTTCTTGTTTTTATAAGCAGTTAAGAAACTAATAGTAATTATATTCATAGATAAAAATATTGTTAGCTTTAGAAAAATTTTGTTTATTATGTATTATTTTATAATATACACTATGATGAAAAACAATAAATAGGTATATAAACACAAAAAATCCTTCTAATATGCAGATTATATATTTTAATATTAACAAAATCATGATTTACTATTTTATGATTACATATAAAAGAAATGTTATCAATATTCCAATGAGTGTTTTGAATTTTTTATAAAAGAAAGTACTTTATAATTTTTAAGTTAAGAACCAAAAAATATGTATTTTGTTAAATTTATTTAATTTTTAACTTTTTTCAAACATTTTTTTATTTATTTCTGTACTGAATTTTAATCCAACAATTATTGCTTTAATAAATTAATTATTGCTTTAATGATTTGTTAAACTCATGCAACTAATACCATGTAATGTTGAAGATCCAAGAATCCAAATCCATTCATTTAATAAACCACCAAATTCAGCAATAAAATTTAAATAATAAAATTTTTTTGTAAGCTTGATGAGATGTCATAGGATAATAAATACACACATTGATTTTATACAGCAAATATAAATTGAATGTTGTAAAAGTCATCTTACAAGCATGTTTAAAAAAAAGGATAAGAGATAGAATAAAGGAGGCGATTTTTAACTTCAACTTTCCGAATATTTTAAGAATTGTTGCTAATACATAATAAAAAAATGAGCATGATTTAGGAATCTGATTTCAAAAACACTTGCAAGTGAAGAAACTATCCAAGGACTCGAAAAACTTCAAACTCTAGAGCATTTCTAGTGGGAATGCTCTAGAGTTTGAAGTTTTTCATTTGGGAATAAGAAATTTGGAATAATTTGGGAATAAGAAACACATTTAAGTAAAGTCCTAACAAAAGCTCTTTAAGACAACAGCATTTTGGGGCTCCGTGTAAGCTTAATTGGACTGTTACTGCTAAGACATTGCAATCAACGTAATTGAAGTTTCCCTCAGCAGCGAAAAGAAAACACAGCCTCTCAGTAGAGACAGTGATTCATATGTTTGTCTAAATCAAGCGAAGGTAAAAGTAATCAGATCTCGTCTCCTTGCACCGCCTTGCACTCTAATTTTCGAGTCACGTCTCTTCCGTGTCCAAACGCCTGTGATTAATGAAGAGACTTATGTTCAGCGCGTATCCCTGCAGCACATATGGAATGATTAGTCCTCCACGTTAGGTACGCCACTTCCTGTGTGACGTAAAATGAGTGCCACCAATAAATGGCCGACGTATCATCCATCATATTCTGGGTATGTCACATTGGTAGAACCAGAGTGCGTACAAGCCGTTGCCATTTTCTCACGCGCAATTTTACTTTTGTTGATCCCGTTTTGGATTTTTCTTAATTAGATCTTCTCATATGTCACGAAGATTTATATACATCAAGTATGGCATTGAAATAGGTCTGTTTTGGGAAATAAAATAAAAAATAATTTAAATGATTCTATTTTAAAATCTCTAGCTTTAGTTTCACATGACGATAGCGTTTATCGTCTCGTCACGAGAAATTACACAATTACAGCTTTGTTGGCCTTGAGCTTTTACTAAAAATTTGTACACATCATGATTATAAAATATTACATTAATATATAATCGTATATGTTAAATTGTATAACAGAGTATATAAATAAAATCTATACTAAGATCCTCTATAATTTGATGTTCTTTTTTATAATCGTGTCGTGAGCATCCTGGATTAAATTTCACTTCATAAATTTTGCATACAAAAATAAATAAAATGAAATTTCAAAAGCAATTTTATAAAATTTATATTATGATTTGGTAATAAAATGACGCTTAGACAAAGTACATTGGAACTATCAATGTCCTCCCTGCATTAGGAGACCATTAAAGCAATATTCATTACCAATCTGAAAAATCAAAGCGCTTAGGTTGTATTGTAAAATGTACAATTAACTATAGTTTTGAAAAGTAATTTTTATTTATCAAGTAATAAAAGTATTACTTTATGCGACATCAATTTTAAGTCAAGAGAGTATAGTTACCAGATAATTAATTTCGAATATTGTTTATTTCTGAACAAAAATGTTTATATTTTGCATATAAATTTTATAATATATATATATATATATATATATATATATATATATATATATATATATATATATATATATATATATATATATATATATATATATATATATATATATATATATATATATATATAACAATTAATTATTTATGACATTGGAGCACAAACAAGAAAATATTTTTGATTAGATTATTGATAAATAGTGCAATAAGTTTAGCTAAAGTAACGCATACTTATATAAACCCAAATACACTATTAAATCAACGATATCAGCGTTTTTAATGGAATCAAAAAGTTAGTCTCATAAATCTTTTTTAATTACCTCAAGGAAAACCTAGAACCTAAGGATAACTAGGTAATCAGCGACTACAATAGACAGTTTGCGCAATTAAAATAACTGTTTAATTATAATTAAAGAAAATCTGTGAATCAATAAACATCAAAGTCAGAATATTTCAGTTAAGAGAAACAAGTGTATGTCTATAAGAAATAATTTCAACCACTTGTGAAGAAAGGTTTCAGTACTTACAGTTAATTATGCATCAGTGTTATCCAATATCACTGAATTTATTTTTCGAATATATTGATTAAAAAGACAAACATCATTTCTTAAAATTTAAAATATGAAGGATGTTATTTAATGATTGCAACTAATGCTTTAATATTAAATGCAAACTGATACAAACAGTTATAGTAATATCAGTTTTATAACACTTTGAGCTTTTACATGAATGGACGGAATAATATATTTATATAATTATTAGTTATGTATAATAACAGGAAAAAATATATATATAAGCAAATAAAATCATAAATATTCATTATAAAATAATAATGTATTTAAAATCTTCAATTAGAGCTTTGTAAGAAATCTGTATTCAGGTTTTGAATGGAATATAAAATATTTAAAATATACTTATGAGAGCATAAATAATATAATCTTCTCTCACAATTAAGAGATTTGGTGTCAGAATGGATTTAATGGTGTAAAAAAAAATAACATTTTTGTATTTCATTCACGCACGTCAGTTTTCATTTCCACGCTACAAAATATTCATTTAATGATTTCGCTGACTTTCCATTTTCTTCTTAACAGAGTTAAAAATTTTTCAATCTCATTAATGTAAAGAGTATAAAATACAACAGTTCCACCACATTTTAAAATCTTTTTTTAGAATATAATCAGTATAATAATCTGAGGAAAAGCAGTTAGACGAGGGGATGAATGCAAGAAAATTTATAATATTTTTTAAAGGAGAGAAAAAATTGTTATAAAATGCGGCGCGACCCCCGGGAAAGAGGATTTTTTCTTGGAAATTCCAAAAGTTTTCCTGCCGGCTGCATCAAGCATGTGTAACATAATTTACCGCCATGCTCTTCTTCTTAGAAAAACACGGAAGGCATTACCATCAAGGAGAGCTTCTGTGGAGAGCTAACAGGCTGGAAAGTTATGAACCACAGGTTTTGAATAAGGACTCTTTATTAAAACCCCTCTCGCTAACAAACTGCTTCAGCGTCTGCCAGAAACATGTGAGATCTTCTTAAACTGGGATAAAAAGTGTTTGTGTGCCAGGCAAAAGCTCCCATTAAAGCTTCTAATCGACACTTCTAACATATCATGTGACTTGGATGATTATTACAAGCTCACATATTAAAAGTGCAACATTCATATCATATAGTGAAGTAATTCAACATGTGGTGTTATTTAAATTTACTTCTTGGAAAGCAGCAGGAATAAGAAGATCAATAGATTCAAACCAGTGAAAATTTCAGCATTCAGAAAATAAACAATTCTGACTTTCTTTGTCAAATATGAAGTTAGCTTTTTTATTGTTGTTATCATTTGTATTTTTCCTTTAAGTCCGAAATTTTAGCATGTTTTTATTTATTATTAGGTTGGGGAATAAGTTCGTAGCGTTTATATCAAAGACTTTTACTTAAACAAAAAACAATAATTATCTCAATGAATTAATCAATTATATATTCATCGTTGCTGTTCACTACTTTTTCCTATTTTTCGACCAATTTGTTGACGCCGTTCCGCCAAAAATCTCTTGGTGTCAACGAGGTAGTTGAGCCAGTTAAGAACCTCTTGGTGCACTGGAAAATGCTTGAAAAGAATGCCACAGTCAACAAGGAGATCTACATTGCTCATCTACACCGCGTGAATGAGGCTGTTCAACTGAAAAGACCTGATTGACATTGTCAAACAATACTCCTTCACGACAACGCTAGGTCCCATGTAGCACAAGTCATTAAAGCCTCACTCCAAGAGTTCGAAGGGAGCTCCTACAGCATCCGCTGTATTTTCCGGACCTTGCACAGACCAATTACCATCTTCTCCGCTCCTTATCAAACAATATGAAGAGCGTTACATTAGATAATAAAGAGGTCCTTAAAAACTGGCTCAACAACTTCTTTGATACCAGACCAAGTGATTTTTGGCGGAATGGCATCAACAAATTGGTCGAGAGGTGGAAAGAGATTGTAAATAGCAACGGCGAATATATAATTGCTTAACTTTTTGATATAATTATTTTTTGTTTAATTAAAAGTCTTTGATAAAAACGCTTCGAACTTATTCCCCAGCCTAATAGTATTCCTTGTTATGGTTGGTTGGTGTCGTGTCCTTTTGAAGGCAAGTCAAATTATTCCAAGTGCCAAAATCACGTGTGTGTGCAATTTTATCAGAATAGAAATTCGCTGATAGGGAAATTCTTCAAAAGCCTGTGAGCTTCATATGATGGCCGGGTAGTTAAAAATATATTCCGGGATGAGTTCCTCCTGAGGGTAGTTCCTAAATAATTTATAAGATTTGGTGCCATCTGTGTTTATAGTCTTACACAGAAGAGTATTCTTTGTTATACAAAATGATATAAAATTGTGTCTACTGTGCTCATTGATGCTCAAAATAAAAGAAATAAAATAACTTTGTCACGGAATTTTTTTTTTTCAATTACCTCTTGCTCTTCAAAACTTTCTTGAAATTCTTTCACCTTCTCATTTTTTTCCACCATCACTCCCACTCCTTTTCCAGAAAGTCCTTATGAACCAAAAACTAAGATAAATTGTTGACCTTATTAACATGTCCAAAGATATTACCATATTAAATGTTCAAAAATGCTGAAGTTATTGTGATTCAATCCTTTAAACTAAAAAAATAAATAAAACTGCTTACATTAAAGCATGTTGCAAATCTTAACAGATCAATTAATGTGAGAGGAAAATATATTCAACTGCTTTAGTATCAACATTAAAAATAACCGAAAAATAAACTTATTAGACGTTAACATGATATATGACGTCACAGAGAAAATTATAGAGATGCTTATTGAGATTGGTTCAAAATTGAAATTTTATGAATGCTATTTAAGAATATTCTGGGATATTATATATTCTTTATTATAATTTTTTTTTTTTTGCAATCGGTAGTTGTTTTTTTATAATTTATTTTTGCGAAAATTATTTATCTAAAGAAATATTTTATAAGCAAACGGATTTCCTAATTAGTTACATTGTGTTATAATTTATCGCAAAATATTCCTAAAAGGATATGCTTTTGATTCTAAATTGATATGAAGGATTAGAGTTGATCGTTAAAGAATTATTTTAGAGATAAAATACAGAAAAAAGAAAATAAAGAAAAATTAAGGAAAAAGATTATAGACTTATATGATATTTAATTGATTAGATTATTTATATTTTTAACTCATGTGAATAAAGCATATATAATACTAATTATACAAGCTTATAATTCCCTTTAAATATTTTAGATATTTTTTTTTTCAAATAGCTTTACATATTTTTCTTTAAATGTCTAATTTTAATTGACATATTATTCTCTGGTACAGTAAAAACAATATCTCATTCATTTCAGTCGCTAAATATGACAGAAGAGTTACATCATCAGTGCTTTTTATGATATATTTGAATCATTTAAAGAAGCAAAATATAAAATTCCTTTTACATGATTCTGATGTTATATGATGCTAAATGAATTCTGTTAAAAAATATTTGAAGAAAATGGTTGCAAAAGAAACTTCTTTGTAAGCAAAATCTAAGCAAAAGCAAAATGTACTAAGTAATGATTTTATTATTTTATATTTAAAAAAATAAAAATTTAAAAGTACAAAAAAAATTTGATAGATTTCAGAATTTTGTTGATGTTAAATTGTAATTTTGATGATGTTGATGCTTTGTTTAATGGTTAATAAAATTGTACATAAAGGACCTTGTTGTGTGACATAAGATTTGTAATTAAAGTTAATGTAACTTTAATTACAAATCTTATGTTTGTATATCGTTTCGCTTTCAACGCTTATTACATCGACATAGAAAAAAGCTCAATGCTTACATATTTCAATTTAAAAACTCTCCTCATTCCAGAAATAATTTTTCTAGAAATCACATGGATTAATAAGCAAGTAAGATTTAAAAAAGAGACAAAAGTAACCTTGATAAACATTTTTATCTTGTATTTTAGAAGATTTGCAAAAGGTATGAAAAAGTTTTGTAAAAAATTTTAATGCTCATAGAAAAATGCCATATTGCTTTTCCAAAATATATTATTTAAAAAAGAGAGTTTCAAGTTAAATATATAAAATCTCTTTGCAGACAGAGTACATTACAGAGATTGGAGAGTTTCTGAAATGTAAACAGTTTTCTAAATACTTTTTGACATTTTGCTTTCCCTAGGGAATAATGTCTTTGCTGGTGAATTATGCCAGAAACTCAATAATATAACTCAATTATAACTTATAGGGTGGTCTTGAATGCCGAAAGATGAGATATTAATAACATGATTTGATAACTCTGGATTTAAACTAGCCAGAACTTTATAAGATAAAAAATGGAACCATAATCATGCAATTAATTAATTATATTGTTAAGAATAGAAGATCCAATATTTATTATTTGTGGAGAAAGTCTTCTAAAAGTGATTAGTTTAAAAACTTCATTGTTTATTATTAAGTAGTAATAATTCATCAACAAAACTTATAAAATTCATTTTTATTAAGTTAGAAAAAATTAAAAATATTATATTTTTATTTCGTAATATTTTGCTTTTACTCATTTGCATAAGCTTATTTAATTAAATTTTACTCACAGAATTGTGATTCCTATGTTTGTAAATAATATGTCGTCTCATTGTCTCATAGACATTAGAAAAACAATGCTAGAGAATAACAGATAATATAATTAAACAGTATTCTTATTATCAAGAATGGAATATTTTAAGAAGAAAATAATCTCTTAAATGACATTATTATGTACTTCAACCGAACTTTTCAAAAAGGCAGCTTATATTAAATAAACAAAATTAAATATTAATAAATGTAATTAACTCTAAATTGAAGAAAAATACTTCAAATCCGTTAATGCACAAAGAGAAATTACAGTCACGTAAGTAGGATTAGAAATTAATTAAAATTTCGACCTTTTCTATCAATTGGTATGCAAGTGATGTTAATGATATAAAATATACTCAAATTGTAACCTTATATTTTTATTTGCATAAAGGATCTTTCCGAAATACGCTATTCAATGTTTATAGTTTATTTTTAATATTCATTTGCTTCACAGATAACCACTTGTCAAAATAGAACTTTCCGATAATGTTTAAAACGTTCGCCGTGCATATCATGTCATGCATGCGCGCGCCATGGAATGACTTTAAGCTTCAGTTGAACTACTATTTAAAAGGCTGCATCTTGCAGCTAAAGGTAGTCTTCATATGATGGCCATAAATTCCGTTCATGAATACTACGACGTATACGTGATGTAAGGCCGATGTAAGGGAAATTCCTTTGGTTCCAGTATGATGGGGCTCCGGCACATTTCTGTGCTCCTGTACGCGGTTGACAGGATATGGAATACCCAGACCGCTGGATCAGACGTGGGGGGTGCGGTTCTATGTTCTCCAGATCTTACACCGGTGGATTTTTTCCTATGAGGCCATCTCTAGGAACTGGTGTATTGAGACGTAGTGCCAACACCAATAGACTTAGTTGCTCGTCTGCATGCTGCTTATACTTCGGTGGACGTGTGATGACAGCCATTCCACGGAGTGCTCAAGCCAATATTCAAGGCGGACACTTTGAACATCTGCTTTAAATTGTGCATACACTGCTGTTGATATGTTCAATAAAGTATGTCCATGTTCATGTTAGTTAGTTCATGTTACTACCTTTTAGTAAATGCAGCATATTGATTTTACAATAAATATCAAAATATATGGGGAAGAGCAAAATTCCAGGAACAATATTTTCAACTATGGGAGGAAATGTTACTCGCATCCGTGGTTTCCTTAATTCACACATGTTACCTATGGAGATGTTATTAAATGAACAACAATTAAGGCTAAGACAGTTCAGATTAAAGCGGATTGCACTGGAACCGCAGAATTTTAGTGGTTCTTTTTAAAGATTGCACTTCTTGTGTTATTTTCCTTATTATTTTTTTTAAATTCTTAACTTTTGTTCTCATGTAATTTTGTGTTCCAATTATTATTTTAAATGTTTGTTCATTTTAGTATATTTGCCCTTCTGTGATACTTGAACTGTTTCGTATTTTGGATTGATTTCTCCAATAAAAACATATGCAACCATATTTTTTCAACTCTATAAAAAATCGAATTTGAAAGAAATTTGTAAAATTAGCATTATTTCAATCATTTCAATGATTCATTGATATTTGGGCCATTTAATCTACTATCCGTTTTTTGCAAACGAGTGTAAATCGACTGAAAAATATTGTTCAAAGTGAATTCGAACTGTTACGAATATCCATGCTCAAAACACTTTTTAAAACCATGAACTGTTGAATTAAACACCAGAAGCTGATTTACAGCTTGGTGTAAGTATAAATGTGAACTATATGTTCATCACACAATATAGTCACATTAATTTTACTAAGCACATTAAGGGATTTTCTACTCCAAAAGATATAGACAGGTTTTATCTATTTAAAAAAAAACATCATGTTACTGATATAAAAGAAAATGTTTACTGCATTAATTAAGAATTTTCATTTAATAAAAAATTAGATAGAATAAAGGACTAAATTTTATTTTGAACAAGTAGGGTAACTGAAATGGACATTTTAACTGCAACTGTACCCCAATATAGCAGTGATGTAGCTTAAGTTTACATGAAAGATAACAAGAGATGATATTGAAACCTTATTATCATGAATTATTAATACTAATTCATGACACTTGGAAAAGTAAGATAATGTTTGGATAGATTACCAAAGTAGGGTTCAGATTTAAATTATTTTAAAATAATAAAACAATGATTATGAATCAATAATTACACCCTCAAAATTTGAGAGAAAAATTATTGATAATTTTCAACGATGCTCATTGAGAAATAATCAATATTACTTTATCGATTGTTTAACCATCTATTCGTAATTATTTAGAAATGATGACTCATTTTTTTTAGTAAAAAGACGCAAGGATATTTTTGAATGATTTTGTATTAAGTTTTGGATTTTATCTACAAGCAATGATAATAGAGCAATTTAAATTTCATTTGATATCATTTTGTAAACCAAATAAGAGCCTAAAGCTGATGTTAACTTTTATTTTAACATCCTAATACTACTTTTTATTAGAGTTTTGCATTGACAAACATTAATTCATAGAAAAATTTCACGCAATCATTCAGACATCAGAAATCATAACGTAACACTCATCGTCCGCTTTTCAATGATGGCTGGGAATGAACATTGAACATTTCCACTTCAGATGTCTTATGTTCAATTTCAGCGCAGTCCAACCATTAAGCCAAAATAAAACTTGCCTTAGATTTATTTGTTTTGTATAAAAATATTTGTAACATTCCATAACTAGCATTTAAATATCATTTTTATTGAAATCTGTTGTCTTATTTGTTTCATCAATACTTTTTTATAAAGTCAAAACGGGCGAGATCATCAAGTGCTACACCATCCCTAACCTGAGAGAGAGATCATGTTTTCAACGCAAATGAAACTAAAAACAAATAAATATATTTATTGCAGAAAGCAATAGATTAACGTGATGGGATATAATTATGTTATTGCTGTACTTTATTAAACGAACTTTAATAAATTGTTTAAAAATTAAGAATGCCTAATTAATGGCAAAATTATCCATAATTCGACTATAAAGGGTAACTTTAGGTCGTGGCTTTGATGGTCTCAGAAGTAAATCTGTAGAAAGTGTAATTAATGAAAATTCTTAAATGCAACATTTGTTATAATAATGTAACAAGAATTATAGTAAATGATTGTTATAATTAATGCATATATTAATATTTTACTCGAGAAATTTATGATATTATGAAAATTGCATTTAAGAACTGCTTACTAAATCGTACAAATATGAAAAATGTAGAAAATTCCAAAATAGGCTTTCGCAATTGTATCAACTTTCGCTAAATCTTTTCTATTTGCGGTACACTCAAACCATCTTTTGAGATTCCACCATTTGTTTGTAAACATTTAATCTTTCCATTTTTTCATTCTTTATTAATGAAATAAAAGAAATTCTCCGCTAATTCAATATTCTTATTCTATATAAAATATTCTTACTATTGAAAAAATTACTTTTTAGAGTTTGTCGTACAATAATAGAGCTTTTGGGTGATTTATTTTCAACAATAAACCAAATTTTGTTGTCTTAATAAGTGTAAAAGAGAAGAAATCAGTGCCATTAAGCTCCTTGTAAAATGATTGCCATTAAATAATTACACGAGAAAGACAAGAGTGAGAAATCTGACCAGAGCATTTTCGAAACAGACTATATATATTAAGCAATTCCATTAAAGTTTAAAATTTATCTTACTTTTTGCAAAAAACAATATAAAAATTCTGCACTTTTCCTTCAATGCCTGTATGAGTCAATTAATGGTAAATTTCATGGCATTTTAATTCTCAACTTACATTATAAACTGACAAGACACCTCATAATTAAATTTAAAAAAATATTACAATATAAAAAAACATACATTATATTTTATTTCTTTTTAAAAAAGGAGATTTCTAAATTTTACTATTTTATTTTTACTTAAACGTGAAAAAAATTATAATTGTTTTAAGTTAAATTAAAATTGACAATTAAAACTGAGTAGTTTCTAACAATTTAAAATATGTAAATCATGGGACTAAAAATAGATGTTTCAAAATATTCCGAGAAAATCAATATTTATTAATAATAACGAATCTTTTATAACTGAGTGGCATTTTAACACGCTTTTATAGTTTCTTTCCAATCGAAAATATATAATGCTAAATACCTTAACTTCAGTTTACGTAGAAGTTTAGCAATTCTTCTGAATCTTCTACAGTTTAATACGAAAATGCTTTCATGTCCACCATATTTTCTAAATCTGCTATTATTCAATTATTTCTCGTGCCATTAAATCAAATATTTTTAAGCTATTGAAAGTTTAGTTCCACCGATGTAAAAATAAGTAAAAATTTAAAATCGTCTTGCCGATTTAAAGTGATGATAAAGTGAATGCTTAGTCCTGTCTTTTTTATTTTGCTTTTTCTTCAGTTCTATTGTCAACCTCAACGGCTTAAATCAATGGGAAACGATGCTCAAACTAATGCTTTGTGGTCTTTATGTAAAAAACCGTTTCTCATTAACAAGATAAACTGCGACACCATTCTCAAATATTTGATGGCGAACTTCACCTTGTTAGTTGCCACTCGAAGAATGTGATTTGAAAGCAGGTAGCAAATTATTTGTCGACAAGTTGGATTTACAATGCCATCTCAATTCGATGTGACGTAGATTAAACGTTATACGACGTCATGGATACTTTAAACCAATGAGAGTTGCAAAAAAGTGGCGTAATCATGTTTTCAACTGGAATAAAAAAAAAAGAACTACTTTATTGTTAAAAAAAGAAAGAAGAAATAACTCTAATCATTTTTTTTACATATAAAATTTTTTCAACAGAATTGAATCCTGTGCGATGACACAAGATATTGAAACAAAGATGGTTTCAAACAAAATATTTCAATAAATTATCGCAAGAGAATGTAATGTGAAGTCATTAGAAATGATAAATATAAAACAATTGGTATATACTTCAAAATTTATATATATATATATATATATATATATATATATATATATATATATATATATATATATATATATATATATATATATATATATATATATATATATATAAAGGCATTGCTAGATTATTGCATGCGTTGATTGAGTTTAAAGTTATTAATCTAGCATACTACATTTTTTATTTCTTTTACTACCAAACTGAATATTAATTCGAGATAGTAACCATAGATTCCTTACAGAACTTTGCATTACTTGAAAGGGTATCAAATTACTGTTCACCAGAAAACTTTATTAGAATTTCACTCCAAAAGACTATAAAAGTCTATTTTATGTTTTAGGAAGATTATTGTATGACGTTGTCTGTTACTTCAGATGCGATGTATCTTATTAGAGATTTTGATCAAGGTAGTAAAAAAACTAACAGAGCAAATAATTAAAAATTCTATTACTATTAAAAAAACCTTTGTAATTGATTGATATTATAAATATAAAGGAAAAATTTGGATCTAAGCGAACATTAGGATAAGGGGCTCTCTTGCTTACAGTGTGAAACTGGAAATAAATTCTTCTACTTCCTACCCCATTAACTCGAGAGTTATAAAAGGGCTTCCTTATGGCCCAAAATCTCGTACGAAGTAATTTTAAGGGAAACTCTTCTTCTGGCAAAAAAGGGGTGGGGGCGTTGTGTCATCATTAGAGAAAAAGCTTGACGTAAAAGATGTTGGGGGGAGGATGCTGATGATTTTCCCTACACTCCCTATATATTGGGAGGAAGAAAGAACCAACGCAGGTGCTTCTTCCGCTCTGGAGGAAGAGAGGGGTCTTTTGGGGTTGTTTTTGAAGGGGTGGATGCGCACGTGTTTCGACAAGAATGACGGCTCACTAATCTCTCTTATGCAATGAACTTTAAAAATTGCGCCTTACTGTTATACTAAAATATTTTGAAATGTCTGTACTTACATAAAACAAAGGGATTTGATTTCTTCACCTCTTGAAACGAAAAGCAGAAATAATTTTTAAGTAATTTTTGCTTCCAACTTAAAATTTCATTCGCTATATAAACTTGAAATATAAATGCAAAACAATCTCGAAATTGCTTTATCAATACATATGTGACTGGTAAATTATTATTTTTTAAATTTTATTATCCTTATTTTAAAATCTAGCCATCAAGAGATTTCAGTTTCACATTGAATTTATTCTAAATTTCTGATTAAAAATAGAAAATAAATTTAAATGTCCTTACTTTTTTTTAGATTGCTATTTCTTTAGCTGAATTTAATGAAGTTCTTATGAATAATTTATATTTAAATAGATTTTTTTAATTCAAAAAATGAAATCTATCCTTTTTACATATTAATTCATTAGATTCTAATTTCTCGTAGAAAATCATAAATTTTAATGGCTAATGGAGTCACGTCAAAATTTTAATTTGTGTTAAAAACTTTAAAAAAAAAGCAAGTCTACATGCAATTTTCAGTTAATGATATGGTTGGTCGCTTCCAAAAAAACAATTTCTTGTTTAAACTCCAGTTTACAATTTTAAAAAATTGACATACAGATATATCTTTGCATTACACTCAATTTTGTACTTCAGTATATATGTAAAAAATATCAAAAATATTAATATAATAAACAATGTTAATCTAATAATTTTGATGAATTAATAATTGTTGTATTTAAAAATGCACTGCAAATTATTCAAATATTATATAATATATTTGTAAGTATATGATTAGTTTATTAAAACTATTACGGCATTTAATTGTTCAAACCTACATCATTTAATCAATCAATACTTATCACATTTAATTAATCATTCATTATAGGCATTGATTACATTGAACAAAACCAAATGTAAATCAAAGTAAATTCAAATAGAAAGAAACCTTTGTGACAATATTTTGTTCATTTAAGACGAGCGAAAAATGAGTAGTTTCGAATGAAATCAAAGAGAAACAATTATTTCTTAATACTAAGAGAAGTGGCGATTTTATAACGTTTGAATAAAATGTGTTCACAAATTGAATTTCCTCTTCAATTAGGAAACGAAATTCAGGAATAATCTCTCTAATTTACGAGTGAACAGTTTATCTTGTAATATAATCTCTCCGATTAGGTATACTTCTTTTTTTGATTAAAATCGAGCTGTCTCATCGCAGTTCTCCAGTAAAAATGATAAAAATAATGTTCATTTATAAATTATTATTAAAAATTTTTATTATTAAAATTATTATTAAAAAAAAAAAAACTAATAACCCGTGTATCAAATAGTTTTATTTCCTTTTTAAACAATACATAGATACATATTTAAATATAAATAAAATTAAAAAAATAGATATTAAATATCATCATAGCTTAAAAAATAATAAAAAATTTCGGTTGATAAGTTTAGAAATAAATTTGGTCTGAAGCACTTAAGTGTTTGAGCACTTTTTTGTGATTAGATCGTCTGTTTGATACTTTAAAGTTGCTTTTTTTGTATTTTATGTTAGTTTAATCTCCGTAAATATAGTTTAAATTAGTTTTCCAAAGGTTTTTTATTCAGTGATTTTCATTTTTGTATAAAAATAAAAAAGTGTTAGATCTTTTATGGAGTCATTACCATTAAGAAAAAAATTTTTTATCACATATTTATATATATTATTAATAGGTTTTTCTTTAAAATTTTTAAAAGATAAAATTTCAATCAATTTGGTGCGGAATTGTATATTTCTCTTTTTAACATACATTTTTTGTTTGAATATTTATTGGTAAGGTTAAAAAAGTTCAAATGCAGCAGTGTCAATTTAAGCAATTTTCGGATAAAACCTTCAGTAAAGGAAAACAGCTTTAAAAATTTAAAATTGGTCAAAAATACAGTATTAAGTTAAACAGAGATTTCTGAGAATATAATAATCGCTAAACAATTACCCATGTCTTGTGATATCTGGCATATCAACTGAAAAATATCTTTAAATGAAGACACATAATGGAAAAATAAATGATATGTTACAAATACTGAAAATGCTCTTACATTCAGAAGTATATTTTTATTTTCAAACTGCAAAAAGTTCTTTTTAACGAATTTTGTAACAATAAAATTTTTTAATTAAACGGAAAAAAGGGAAGACTATACATCATTTTTGCAGCCAATGAATACTTTGCATGCTGAATATCATAAATATCATTCAATTTTTTTTACTATCAAAATTAACACGATTTGTCAAATTTTGATCAAAATTAAAATGTTTTGCTTGAATCAGTCAGATTACACATCTTGTAGTATAATCCCTTAGGAAAGGATACATTATTTCTTAATCTTCAAAATGTAGATTATATATTTTCCTCATTTTTACGAACACATTCTACCCACTATAATACAATTTTAATTTTTACGTGCACATAAATACCGCAGTAATAAAAATTTTAATTAAACGCAGTAGTGACTCTTGAGATTTATAATCTAATAACCTAAACATTAAGGATTCATAATAATCTAAACATTGAGGATTCATTATGTAATGACCTAAACATTGAGGATTCATAATCTAATTATCTAAAATTGAGGATTCATAAACTAATGATCTAAACATTGAGGATTCATAATCTAATAACCTAAACATTGAAGATTTATAATCTAATAATCTAAACATTGAGGATTCATAATCTAATAATCTAAACATTGAGGATTCATAATCTAAATTTTAGTTGTTGATAGAAGAAAATTTAAATTCATTTTAATTAGTTATCTAATTTATTTATTATGAGGTTTAATAAAAATCGTTTTATGCTTGTTTTTTGTAAAAGATTTAATCACCATTTTGATTGAAAACAATTTTAAAATATTGATCACAAATTTCGCCAATAATTTAACATAATTTCTAAATGAGTTTTAAATGTAATTTATTCGTATTTACAAATTTAAGAAGATTGAAGTGAAAATAAAGCTCCTTTTGTCTAACTTCTCTAAATAACACTGTTATTACCCACAATGCACCTGTACATTGCAGATAATAGATCTTCAGACGAATGAAACTATGAGAAACTTTATACGTTATCTGATTCTAAAATCTTCACAAATCTATCCGCGAGTATGGAACACTATACTAAAAACATTTCGTTTACAACATTCCTATCCGACCAACGAGATAAAAAAAGTATCCAGGAACAAAGAGAGAAACTATATAATAACAGAATCTTCCTCCTCCATATTTCGCAATGGAATGCCGGTTCCGGTAAAAATGGAATACCATGGATGCCTGTATGTCCGTTTATTATGCCTACCTCACTCAAAATGGAAAGTTTTTTTTCCGACTAGGAGTTGAGAAAGGATGTGGCGAGCGACTCTTGATGATGCGGACCCCGTTTTCAGAAGTATCAGATTTTAGTAGAAATTAAGATGTGACACCGAGATAAATTATTTGGACGGTGTATAGCCTACTTCTCCCATTTGCTTTCATTAAGTCAGCTCTCTTGCCCTATCACTGTAGATTTGTAATCGCGTTTAATCTGCGTAAGACGGTTACCGCATTGAGTACAAAAGGGGTGATCTACAAATTAAAAAACTATCACTTTGAACTGGAATTCAGTTTGGTTACAGAATTACATTTAAACTATTACAGTAATATAATAGTATTAAAAGGATATCTCCTTAATAAATATATTAAAATATCACGATAAAATGCAGGGGTTTAGGAGAGAGAGTTGGTTTTATATTAAAAATATATATACTGAAGTATAATTTAATAATAAACTATAAAATTTCTATTAACATAATTGGACTATATTTGATTCCATACTTAAGTAATTATATCGCAGGAGAGAAAACTATTCATTGAGTTAGAATTTAAAAATTTAATGAGCTTTGGACTCTATTAGCAAAATTTTTAATTTTGACTTGAATGAATAAGTTGTTTTTCCATAACTAAGTAAACACTTTTCAAACCAAGTTTCTAAAACCTCACATGTAAATTAAGGTACACGTACACGTTGAAAACGTCAATTTTGATCAAAAATGATAAATTTATTTTATTCTTTCGTTAAAAAAGGAATTTAAATAGCTTTACAAAACAGGTTTGTTTTTGTCTCTACGTTAATTAGATTCCGAGATATAAAGGATTTCGTAAAAATTAGGAAACCAAAAGTGGAAATATTTAAAGGACCGGAAATGGCCGTTTAAAGATGTTAAAATGTAGAATGATGTTAAAAATTAGTTTAAACAGTATTTAATTTTGAAATATAAATTAATTAAGCTTTTAAAAGATACATAAAATAATTACTGTTCCGGAAATCAATCAGCAAATCAAATAAAAAATTTAATCAGCAAATATGAGGATTTTTTATAAAGACACAATATTATAATCTTTAAATGCGTTTTCTCAGAACTGGCTTTTGCCTATAATTTGCACGCTTCAAAAATCATAACTCAAAATATTTTTATAATATCACTATGAAATTTCATGAGCTTTATCAGTATATTGTTTTCTAGAGAATGTACTAAATAAAATTTTGATAATATAACTATGGAATTTCATCAGCGTGATCTTTCTAAGGAATGTACTAAAAGAATTTTAATCACTAAAATATTTCCCAAATTATGGCCTGTAATTTGAATAATGGCATAGAAAATTTGGCTAAAATTTCAATACAAATATTCAACTGGCCGTAATTACTTTATATTTTATCAAAAACTTAAAATTTCAGTACATGCTCTAGATAACAACTTATAGATTATTTGGTATTAATTTTTATCAAATATGTTTAATAGTTTTTAATGTAGCATTTTTAAAATTTTTTTTAAAAAATGCTTAAAATTGTAAACATATTTAACATTTCTGAAGAATAATATTGGCATATACCAAATATTAGTAGCTCAATATTAATGTTTTCTAAAGTTAAATAAGAAAAATTGGTTACAATGTATACATGCAGTGTATTTAAAAAAATGTTCTGAACGTGTTTGGGTACCTTAAAATAGCTGAAGTCGTTATAATTTTAAACTCAAATTGCAGAATAATTGAAGATCATCAATTCGTGTTAATGTGTTGTCATTTTAAAATTCTATTTTCTTAACAACCAATTATAATATTTAACAACCAATTATAATATTGAACAACCAGTTATAATAGAAAACTTTGTGCTAAGATTTTTTACATGGTACTAAATTTAAAGTATTGCAAAATGTTTTGATTCATGATTCAAAGATCTTTGAGTAATGGAAGATTTATTTGGCATCGAATTTTTTTAGGAAGGGCAATTACAGACAGCAATGTTGTTGAACGATATGAATAACCTTAAACTTTATTACTTCAAGTTCCAATTTCGTCAAAAGAATATTGGTTCCAGAAATAGAACAAAATTTTTATTATTTCATTATTTTGAATAAGATCAATGAAATCTTGAAATTGAAATTAAAAAAATAAGAAAGTTATCCTATAAATCCATCCAGTTTTATAAATTAATGGATTATAAATTCTGATCTTTATAGCTCAAGGCAGTTGGTGAGGAGAATGTCACAATTGATAGGATAATGGCAACACAAAGTTGTTGCAAAGCTTCTATCACTCACCTCGCGTCAAACTTCAGAAAAGAGCTTTTCCGAACAGTGGAAAAGTATAAAAAATTTAATACAATTAAGGTAAATTTTAATACTCTCGAACTCAAACACCAGACTAATAAATGCAATGTTCCTCCTGTTATTTAACAGTGACTAGATATGAAACAAAGATTTTTCACTCTGAAGATCTAATCCTATCTTAAAATCGCAGTAAAAGAAAAGAAAATTGATGGAATATTTTTTATTCATTATTTTATATAATTACTCTAATATTGCTTGCTTGATGTTCCACAAACATTAAACGAATCATTACAATTCAAGCATTAGAAATACTTATATTAAGTGCTTCGTGCATAGTATTTTAGATCTAACCTTTAGGAAATAGACATATAACAGTAGGCAAATAATATCAATAGAATAAACGGCAATAGACAAATGATGATAAAACGAACAAAAATTCTTTCAAAGCTGAAACTGAAATAATTTTCAACACGAGTTAAACTTTCAATAAAAATATAATCCATGATTTCTATAGCATTATAAAATATTTTGCATATTTTCTGAAAGATTAATATCTTTTTCCTTTTTGTATATTATTTTATTATTTTGTTCACTTATCAGTAAAAAGAAGGTATTTTTTATTTATAGTGTAAATTTTTTAAAATAAATTTTAAAATAAGGGAAGTTAAAAGAAAACTTTAGCTAAAACATCATGCTATTAACTGTAAGTTTTCGTTTTCGAAACCCGAGAAAATCAAATACAGTATGTAAAAAATGTAATAGTCTTAAATTCTTCCAAATAAAATTATTTCTAAATAGTTGGCAAGTCATGTTTGGGGATCTTCTGTCTAACTTAGGCTTCTAAATTACAAAGATTCATTTTTATTAAATCAATGGTTCATTTATTGGTTGCTCCTTTTAAAAGATGTCACAAAATCTAAAACTTATAATGAGACAAAAGTTTAAATAATTTTAGTGTTACCGTTCTTAGAAAATATTTTTGTTAATTACTGTATACTACATAAAAAATTTATAAAATATGTATTGAATTCTTCTAACTTGAAAACCTTCTTTGTAATATTTTTAATTTCTATGTTAGTCGATTAAAAACTTCATTTTACTGATAATTATTTTTGCGAAAATGATTAAAAAATATCCTTCATATCTTAAAAACTATAAATAAATAATGATTCAATTGAAACTTGTGTAAAATGTAAATTTTCGTACTTTAAATATTATATATATATATTCTATTGATCATTGATCGTATTTACATAACATGCTTTTTAATTCTTTATTTCTGAAAACTTAAAATGATTTAAAAAAGTCTTAAGTTATGATTTAAAATAAAAGAAATATAAGCAAAAAGAAAAATGATAGAAGGTAATATGAATTTACTCAGAAAATTCAAGGTATAAGAAAGAAGTTCACGCGTGAAACCCAAATCTCTTTTGAAGATATTTTACGAGTTTCGGACGTTGCCGTGGATACCGCCACCAAAAGCGAGTAATAATTTTTATTTCAACTCCTGACCTATGTGCCGAGCGAAAAGCCGATATCCGGGAGCATGGAGGGATATCTTTCCCTTTCCTGCCACCCCCTTTCCCTTATGAATCGAGTAGCCGGTCGATTTTCATTCGGAAAGACAAGAGGTCACGTGTCATCGCTTTCCTGCAAAGTGCTGCCAAATCTGCTCTCGGTGCTCTCTTGATCTTTGGGAATCTTTAAAAAGGTTACTAGAATTCGCTATTTATCGTCTTTTTTGGTCTTTCACATAAATTTGGATTGTTTTTCTTTTTCTTTTTTTTTTTGTCATATGTTAGGACCGTTACAAACAACATTAAATTACCTTTTCTTCGTCATGTTTCTATTTTTTATCATGAATGTTTGAAATTTTTATTACAGGCTCATATTTATAATTTATTTGACTTCTTCATTCTTTTATTTTTTATGTTTCCAAAATTAAAAAATGATCACCGTCAAATTTTTCCTTCATAGTTCAAGATGGAATTTAAACCTAGAAATTTATTTGAAATTAAATATATAAGAATATAGGGTAAGCATAAAAACAGTTTTAAGCACAAATTTTTTTAATACAATTAAATGAAAAATTTAAGGCTAATACGGTGATATATGATCTATTTTTTTACCTTTGATAATATTGAAACCAGAATAAAATATCTTTGAAATAAATTAAACGAAAAAAATTAGATAGCATAATTAGAAATTATTGCCATCATTGAAAATTTTGGTGAATCGAAATGCATTATATTGATTTGAACTATAGTTTTGAAAAAAAGAGCAGAAAAATAATGCCAGATTTTATAATAAATATTTTTGATGTATTTTGATTTTTATATATCAAATGATGTTTCATGAATCGTAATTGTCCTTGATCATAAGTTATTAATTAAGATTAGAATGTAGTTAGACGAAATTATGAGCATTTCTTCCAAAATGATTACAAATTAATTCCTCTTAATGTCAAAAATGTAATCATTTAATGGAGGATAATAGAAGGAGTCGAGAATTGGGGAGATTTATGTTTAATTAATTGTTCAGTCTTTTTCTCAATTTCAGTTTCAAGTCATACTTCTTATAAAAACGTAATGATTATAAAATTTAACAAAGCATATCTATCAAGTAAGATTTAACTAATAAAAAAGCAACAATATATATATATTGTTATATATGCCTTAAATTTTTTATTATATATATATATATATATATATATATATTATATATATATATATATATAACAATCAATTAATTTATCCTTCTATTAGTTAGTAAGATACTACGTAATTTCCCTCAGTTAGCATTGCCAAAAATGATAGCGTAAAATACAAATGAGTGTATCCAGAGCATATCAAAAAGAATGATTTATTTCGAATATTTGTGGAATATAAAAATTTCTTCTAATTTAAATACTAAACTATCACCACAGATATAATAAGCTCCATTTTCAACACCTAATTTAAAAAAACTATGAAAAAACTAATAAAGATTTACCGACTTATTGAATGTTGATTTTAATGCGTATTTAAAAGTTTAATTTCCCAAACAAATTTGTAAAATTTTTTTTTTAAACTTTATCATGCATAACAAAAATTTATTTATTTTGTATCTCAAAATCATATCATTACTAAATTTTATAGGATATTTGTTCACTGGTTTATTAAATTATATTTTGTATCCTGTTTATTAACAGTAAACATATTTTTTGTGATAAAAATTTTAAACTGAAACTTGTGGTTTTTTGAAGGTGTGAAATGTACTCATCATACTTTACTTTTATACGTTAACTAAAAACTTACACACATATATATAAGTGCTTAGTGATTATATATACTTTGAATATATCTTAATAAATAAATAGCATTACATATAAATTTAATAAGTCTTATTGACTTAGAAAGATATTTTTTATTTTACGTAGAAAAATATATAGTTGTTAAATCAAAAAGAGTTATACTAATTTTACAAGGAAATAGGGAAATATGTGAGTTCCTCTGTTACCACTTACTAGTAATTACAGTAAATTTAAAACAAATAGAACTTTAAATACCTAATATAACTAAAAACCTTGATGGATTTTCTTAATAATTTTATTTCTAAGTATGATAGGAAAATTTATAAGTGTAAAATATTTCATTTAT
Source organism: Latrodectus elegans (assembly GCA_030067965.1). NCBI lineage: Eukaryota > Metazoa > Arthropoda > Arachnida > Araneae > Theridiidae > Latrodectus > Latrodectus elegans. The sequence continues at coordinate 89,194,399 of CM057819.1, forward strand.
CACAATTTTTGCTTAGAAATTATTTTAACTATTTTTTCAACTAATTTCAATGTATGTATTGTTAAAATATAATTTTGAATATTATATATATGTACATAAATACAGACAGATTCATTTATATCCGTAACGCTGAATTTTCACAAAAATTGTTGCTTTAATTAAATATATATATATATGTCTTGCGCCAGCTAGGCTGACAATATGGGGTGCACTGCTCAACTTTTTCATACTGAACCATGTTTGGAGTCCGACTTCTTCAGTACACACACAGGCCATAGAGACCCGTTTATAGGGTAGGCAACCATTCACACCTCATTCATACACAGAAAGGACAAAGACAGGATAGATAAAGTACATCCATGCCCGAACCGGGATTCGAACCTAAGACCTCCCTGTCCGCAGGCAGGCACTCTGACCACTAGACAGGGTGTCGGAACTGATTAATTTAAACGAGTTAAAATATAATAATATATCAGCAAAGGGTAAAATATTATAAAAACATACATAAGAATATATAGATGATAAAAATTCATACTTAATATTGTGCTAATGATGATGATGTTGTGTTTATGGATTACGTGTAAAAACCTTAAATGTCTCCGAAGCTGTCGATCTCTACAGCTCTATCTGTAAAAGGAAGCACCACACTGGATCCTCTATGCTGATGTTAAGAAGTTTGGCCAGCACTGCTAGACAGCTTTAATACAAAGTTCTTGTAAAATATTATTTTTGTGAAATCTCATATTATGAATTCATTTCTGATTTAGTTTTAATTTATGTAATTTAATAATGGCATAATTAAAGAAAGCCATGAGCAAAATTTTCGATTAAAATGAAGAAAATGCTTAAATTATACTGAGAAAAAAATTGTGTGTTAGATTTTTTTTATTATTTTTGAATAAAACACTATTTTAACTTTTTTGCAATATTCTTATAAATAATTTCTTCACAATATTCATAAAAATAAAACAAATGTTGCTAATTCTAATAATAAAAAGACAAATGTTTTAATAAATATTTGTAATATTCAGGAGTGTAATATGTATTTGGATTATTGTGAGAAATATACAAACGTATGATAAACTTTATAAATGCTTAAAATAAGACAAAATTAAACAAAAAATTCTCTCTAAATCAAATTAATTATCACAAGTAAAGGTTCAGATAATAAACAGAACTCTATTCAATAGTGCGTCTGAAAATTCTTGTGAAGTATTAAAAATCAAATTAAAATTACTATATTTAATTATACTCTAAATATATTTAAGTTAAAAATTAGAAGTTAAAAAATAAATTAAAGAATATGTTAAAAAAAAAAACGTTGTGAGTCGGTGTAATATTAATTTTATCTATAATTTAACGCTGACATCCAGTTTTCTTAAGGAATTACATAAAAATTTTAGAAATTCGAAAATGATGCTTATGTTTCATCAATTGTATTAGTCAAAGAAATGAAGAAATATGAATCTTGATTGCTTATTAAAAACTTTAAAATGCATGACAAATTAGGACATAATTTAATTTTTGTCATCTAATTAGTTTATAAAATTGATTAATATAAATAATATAAAATAAATTTTCCAATCATTTTCCTATTCAGATTAATTGATGTTGGAAAAACTAACGAGTTTCAAACACTCTAGTCATTCTTATTAATGGGAATGTTAAAAATCAATAGCACAAACAATTTTATATACACACATATGAATTTTATATAACCATATATAAAATCAACGCAGTTAGTAAACTAACAATAAGAGTTATGAAATCTATGACTGAAGACCAAATAAAAGGAGAAAAGAAATTTATGAGAGACGTTTCAAGGGAAAGTTGCGCTTTAAATTTTATTCGAAGAAATCCTTATAAGTTTTTTTCTATGATTTTAAATAGGGAATTCATACATAATTTACACTTTATGTTAATATTTTTATCTCAAGTACCATTCATATAAGGTTTTGCCATGGTATAGTGGTAGAACATTGCTCTTCAGAACCAAGTGTCTAAAGTTCGATTCCAGTACTGTTGAATAAAGGAAGATAAATATTGCACTTCTGCCTTCTGCAAGCATGTTGGTTAGGGTAGGTGCTTGGGACTTTTCGGGATTTTTTTCCTAGAGATACACGAATACAATTTACTACATATGAAAAGTACTCATAGAAGATAATTCCGCAATTGACATTAAAAGACTTGCATCCTTAGTCCAAACAACTTATACGCTTAACTATCCGAAACGTAATGTCGGATTACCAAAACCAGAATATAATATCCATAATAATTCAAGAAGAAAATATCACGTCATCATTTCTGCATATTTCACTCGATATTTATTATTAGCAGCTTCTAAACAATTTATCCATTGCATAATCTGTAATTTTATGAATTAACTTATTTTAAAATATTTTTTATGCATTTAAAATAAAACCATGTTTGATGCAATTAAAAAATTATAATTTTTTTTTTACCTCTAATCACTTTAAGGTTTTTTTTGTCTAAAACTGAAATCTTCATTCAGAAATATCTGTGTGTGTGTGTGTGTGTGTGTGTGTGTGCTTTATTAAACAGATTCTTTTTAGTTCACACATTTTTTATTATGTTATACCGTTTTATGATATTTTGAGCATTTGGTATCTTCAGAAATAAATTTTCATTTCGAGAAAAATGTATTCACTTGTTTCTGAAGTTTTAAGAATATAATTTTTACTTATCTGTAAAATTAATCTTAAATTTCAGTTAAATTGTTACATAAACTCTACTTTTAATTAATATAAGTAGTACTTATGTAAAAATTTATTTTTTTGTAATTTATATTTATATATATATATATATAATCTGGCAAATTTATATCTATAAGCATTTTTACCTATATGATCAAGCAATTAATTCACACATTTTGTATCGTGTTATACCACTAAATGATATTTTGAGTATTTCATATCTTCAGCGAGATGTGCTTTCACTTGTTTCTAAAGTTTTATGAATATAATTTTTATTTATCTGCAAAATTAATTTTATAAATTGCAATTAAATTGTTTCATAAATACTACTTATAATTAATATAAGTAGTATTTATGTTAAATGAAATTTCTTACAGATTTAAAAAAAAAAAATTACCTGATAAACAAAATTACAATTTAATTGTTCAGTAAATACTACTCATAATCAATATAAGTAGTATTTATTGAACAAATAAATTGTAATTCAATTTATCTGGTAATTTTTTTAAATCTATAAGAATTTTTACGCATTTGATCAAGCAATCTAAAAACTTAAAAGAACATGTTTATTTATCGTAACTACATCTTCAAGCCAATAATAACTTACTTGTAATAAAGCTACGCGATCTGTAAATTTTGTTAATATTTCAATAAAAAATGGCTGCCCTTCATTTTTTTTAAAAAAAAATATTTTTATTCAAAATACCACAAAGGAAATTTGCTATATTGTCTGAATTATTTTAAAAGCATAAATATTATGCTTTTGACAGACACTCTTAATATTTAATAGCTATAAACTAAATTTAAAAATTGAATTATTATATCTATTTAGTTTAGATCGTTGCACGGAAGATTTTCTTCTATAAGCAATTTTTTTTTCTAAGAAATATTAATTAAATTCTTAACTTTTTCCATTTGTGAAAGTCAAAGAATATGCATTTTTGCTTTAGAAAATTTTCATATGAAAATAATTATTATAAAGGTAGTAAAATTGTTCCATTCTAAATTTTTTAAAATATACATAGGTAAATACATAAAAAATGCAAAAATATATAAAAAATTACAAAAAATAATTTTAACTTTTGGAGTTAAACTACTTCATAACCTTAATGTGCATATACATATTACTTCATTTTCAAACTGGTAATTCAAGTTTTCTTAAACACTACATTTTCAGATCTGTCATAACAGAATTTTTAAATGCAAAGTTCTTCTGAACTTAAATGTTAAGTACCAAAAAAATTTTCTAATAAAGTGACAAGTGTTAAAGTAATTTATTAATTTTCATTTCATTTATTTAAAAAGTAGAATCTAGATCGTGACTAGTGAAGCAAAATGTATTTCTTAATATTTCTTGTTACAAATGAGAGACTGATTTTTTTATTTTCTTTAGGAAGCCAAATCAACAAGGATGGTCGCCAAATTTTCTCACGGAAAAAACCCTAATCGTCCTAGCTACCCGCGGACACCCGATATAACACTGCAACCGTTCGGGGGCAATATAAAATTAATTAACGACAGGGGCCAGCAGCATCATATGAACGCTTTGAAGCACATTGAACACTTCCTCGACCTCCCCCGCACTCGGAGTGTGTTTGATAGGCACAGCTGAAGAGGCACCCCTCTCTCCCCACCCCAAGATTCTGTATTTTCGCCTTCAGTGTGGGAGTGTTGAAACAGAGAATGCCACTTGCAAATCAAATCTTTTTATCGGGATGTTTGAGAGTCGTGTTTTGAAAGTTTCGAATAACTCTGGCGAGATTTATATGTAAGGAACACTTTTTTTTTTATTCTCGTTTTTCGGCTATGTATTCAGTTATTGTTTTGTTTGTGTAAGGGAGTGGTCTTATTTTTTTTGTTGGAAAGCATGAAATTGAGGAATCGCTTATAAGCATAGAAACTAGGGTTATGAGAGATATTTTAATTGACATAAAGAAGCTAACTATGACTGTCGCTGTGGAATAAGTGGCAGACGATTTCACGAATGAGTACTTTTCTCTCGCACATGACATTTATATTGAAAAGCGAGTCATTGTAAATTGTTATATTTAAACTAAGAGAACACCATTACTAGAAAACTTGGCTTCCGTAGTTTCATGAATAATCTCATATGTAGTGCATTTAAAGGTATTGATAAAAAAATGTCTTCCCTTAAAATAATAATTTGATTCCATTATGTATCATAATTACGAAAGGAAATCAAACATTCTAAATATTTGTAACTGTACATAACGTATTTGTATATGATGTTAAATTTATTAATGAATGTGCAATACGACATTTATAATAAATAGTGAAGGAGAATAAATAATGATATCATCAATTCTCAACAATTTAAAAATCAAAATTGTAGCTTACTTGTTATTTGACTCGTTACCGAAATATTATAAAATAGCTTATTAAAATATTTTTATTGAATGATTTAAATGTGAAATTTAAAGGTTTATATTAAATCAAAATGTGCCTTTTTAATTCACAACCAATAAAAATACTGATTTGAATGAAAGAATAGTATGAATGTATTATATCTTATCTAATTTTACTAATGCATTATATCTTATCTTTTATTTATAAAATATTTTGAAATTTATATATCAACATCTAATATTGATAAAACAATAAAATTTACATATTAAAGAAATTTAAATTTACAACTCCTACACAAGTTTCACTAGATTATTATGAATTTATACTGACGAAGAAGATGATTTATGTTATATTTTTTATGTGTTAAAGCATCGAATGTGTAATAATGGCAAAGCTATTAAGACTATTTTTACCAAATTAGCTAATAGTATTAAGCGGAACAATAAACATAATGCTTTAATTTGATTGGTATGGTTGACAAAAACATCACTCACCACATCAAAGGCTGGTTTTTATTTTCAAGCTATTAACTGACAATTTTTTTTCATATTTTCGTCTGGATAAGTGATATATATGCACAAAAGTTGTGTAGGTGTATACTTATATTCAAATTATGTTTCATCTTGAAAATATTTTGTGTTTTCGACTCGTCTTACAAGTTTTTTGGTTAATATTTTTCGTTTTGTACAATTCCATTTACATTATTGTTATTGGGGTCTGTGCTCATAGAAGTTTTATTCAGAGCATCTGAAGGAGCTTCTAGCCCTCCGGGAACATCTCAGGAACAGTTCTCTTCCAATGTAATTTCGTCAATATTTTCGATATATGAAACAATATTACCAGAAGGAAGTTAATCACTAATTTAATAATCATTTAGTAATAGTAATACATATTTGGAAATATTGGAAAGCTTTCTTTCATTTTTTGAACAAATAAAAGATTCTCTGATCTGAAAGATCTCGACAAAAAAGGATTTTGGAGAAATTACTGATGAACAGTAATTTCTCCATAATCCATTTTTGTCGAATATATAGATTGTTTAGATCAAAGAATAATAGTTCAGTATATGGAAATAAAGTGGGAAATACATTATCATGGGAAGTTCTTCCATTTCTAAACTCTCCGCAATAAAATGATTCACATATTTCAGTAATATATCAAACATTCTCTGAAACACCATCCAACAAGTCAAATTAATATCGGAATTATCGTCGCAGATTTATAAATCATATCCTCATATTTGTCTGACATTAATTCCTCTATGTTAATCCTTTTCTATATTTGAAGAATATAAAACTAAGAGCCAAAATATATCTTTTAAAAAATTATAAAAAAAAAAAAATCTCTCTCTCTCTCTCTCAAAATTAATATAAAATTTTATCGTTTTTTCTTCCAAGATTAAAATTTAAGGTTATACAATGGTAAGACAGCAACCTACTGAATAAAATATTTTAAACATGAAATATATTAACTTCATTCGAACTAAAAATGTGGATTTTGAAATTTCAAGCTCCGTTTCAACCAGGTTTTTTTCTTTGGATGTGGCTGTGAAAATAAATCCCTAAAATGTATTGAAGACATTAAAACTCTTGCATATGAAATTAAAATAGTTAAGTGAATTCATTTAGATACAGTGATTTGTTATTAAGCAATTGAATTACTTAATATATTATAAATGCATTTTTACATTTATTCGTCCTTCATTTTTATTATTATAGTATTAATATTTTCAGTAAATTTGTATGCATTATTTAGGTCTTTTAAATATGCTTACATCCGTTTTAAATAACTGAAATCGATTACTTTATTTGGAATAGAGAATCAGACTCTCGAAATACAAGAAATACAATGTGAACATTTTGTAAGGAGACTTTAAGTTTATAAAATGTATAACGTACAAAAACATGTTTCTAGCCAGTAATATTGTTTATATGTAAATCATAAATTATTTAAAAAATTTAAGCTTCGAGAAGGGATTATACTTAATATCATGCTCTTTGTGATAACTACAAGCATATTTTTGTTGAATGCAATGACGAGACAAATAAAATATCGTGTTCATAATCTCAGAAAAAATTTACAATTTTTTTTTTTCTACAAACTATGAAAGGCTATTATAATTATTTCAGATAGTAAGAATGTGTTTCAAACATGATGTATTTAGATATAAAGACCATGATAGTTTATTCATATATTGTGCAAGTATGTTTACCACAAATCGAAATGTGTATCGTATAATGAAACAGGAAAAGAAAGTAATTGATGATGATTAAAGCGCAATATATGGCTTGAAATAAAAGAATCCCATTTCTTTTTAGGCTATGAAAATTGTCACCCTGTAATATCAGACAGATATCCTTAGGCAAATTTTTATCTATCCATTCACTCTTCCTCATTGGTACTTTGACGTTTGATGAATAGAACAGGATTATTTGAAAAGATGGAAGTTTTATTAACGACCTGTAAAAAATTGCTTCTTGAAAACATTATATATATTCAGTAAATGTTCTAATAAAGACTCAGATTGTTAGGTTGACCATAATACAACGACAAAATCATGTTAAAATTCAAGTAACCTTAAAGTAATAAAACCGATGTATTAAAATAATAATGTGTTAAGAATAATAACCACGTTAAAGTAATAATGTATTCAACATATCATGAAGTATTCTTGAAGAATAATTATGATTTTAGTTATTCATTATAAACAGTGAAAAATAAATGTGTTATAGCCTTGCTGCGTCCATTTGAATATAAGTTGATGCCTGAATTCTGACTATAATAACTCCTTTTAATATGCTTTATAAATAAAATAAGTCATTAAGATAGCATAATAATCACTTTTGTCAGGAAATTAATTTAAGAAAAAAGCTTAGATCGTAATTTTACTCTTATTTAACTTCGTACACTAGTTGGCGAGAAGTTACTGGCGTAAATCCTTCTTTAAATGCATATTCAGCCCATAAATCACCAGTCTTATTTTTTCAAATTAATCATTATTTAAGTCATTCATTACTGGAAGGAATAAACACATGAGCTCTTAAGACACTCGTTTAAGCTTACGAAGCTAAGAGCAATGACGGATACACTTTTCACACCCTGTTCTTAAAAAGAGAGGTAAAAGAATATTTAAAAATGGTGATGTGAGGGGGAAAAAAGCGACGGGAACATTCGAAAAGCTTGTTCGTTTTAAACCAGCAATCTTTGGCGAGAATGACGGAAACCCTCTATTTTACATCGCGCCAAAAGGGTCATTAATTTTCAACGCAATTCTATGGAAGAGAGGCACTTTTTTTTTTTTTTTTCTTTTTTTAAAAAAAAGAAAACCTGTGCAGTCAGCGTTGCAGAAAACGACTTTGTTGGCTTATTTTGCAGAAAAAATGTGGCGTTGGGATAACAATGTTAACGGTTGCAACTTCAGAGTTTGCTCCCTTTCTGAAGAGATATTGTGAAAAGAAAACCATGTATTTTTCTGAATTTTTTTTTATATTCTCTTCAGATATAAAATGAAATTCATGTTTATAACAAAGAATTTAAAGAACGTCGTTGTTAACATCGTAAAGTGACGTTTTTCGGTGAAGATAATTTTCAAAAAATTATTACGACCCTTTCGATCTTTCATCTTATTTTGGCTTAATCTTTGAGAAGATTTAAGAAAGCATATTTTTTAGGCTACTTAAAATTTTTTCTTCAAATAAGACATTATTATAAAATCTAAACTTTTAAAGACATTATTTCATTTAAGATAACTTATGCTTTTAAAAATCATATTTTTGCGTTTGAAAATTATATTTACTATTATTTTGAAACACAGTAAATAATATAAGGTGAAGAAATATTGAACCACAAATAATATTGAAGCTTAAATAAAGACACACATGTAATAAATAAGAAAAATTATTTTTAAATTATTATATTAGTTTTTATTTATTATATTTCATTCGAAAAAGTAAATATTCCGAAAACAGTACCATGCAAAAAATTTATTTTGAAAAGAAATATAATGACACATGCAATTCCTAACAAAAATTCTTTTAATTATTTGAATTACATGGATTAAAAGAAATTGTATTGATTTCTAATACAAATTTTTCCAGTTACATATTTAAATGATGGATTCTCGCATTTAAATGTTAAAAAATTATCATATTTTTCTCTACATTTAATAGTATGCTAAGTTAAATATAGTTAGAAGTTTTATTCCAAAAGCAATTAAAATCTACGTGAGAAGAAAAAAAGTAACTATCAATGGAATATTTCAAATGAATTCATTACTTTTCCAAACGATCTTCGAAGTTTTTTATTGGTTGTCACTGGGATCAATCATTCCTATAAATGTCAATTGAAAGAAGGCATAATCTTTTTTAAAGTACAAAATTTAGAAGCAACTTTTGAAAACAAGATTTTAAAAAATGAATTAAAAACGATAATAGCAATAAAATTATAATATGAATGTTACCCTTGTGACTGTTGAGGGAATCAAGGCAATGAATGTTTTCTGTATCCGAATAAATGTTTTTAATACGTGAATGAATGTTTTTTTATATGGAAGGAATGTTTTTCATAAGTGAATGAATGTTTTTCTTACATGTGAATGAATGATTTTATATGTGAATGAATGTTATTTATATGCGAATGAATGTTTTTTATATGTGAATGAATGTTTCTATATGTCCAACCTGCGGCTCTTTGAAATATTATTTGAGGCTCTAGATAAATGTACCCGAGTGTCATTTTAAGTTATGTGTTATTATATATTAAAAAAAATGTTATCGTACCGTATGTGTTTCAAACTGTCTTTTCAATTACTGATAATAAATATGAAGGACTAAGCGCAACGTTGTGACAAATTTCATTTTCGTCCAAGTTAAGAATGATATGACTCATCGAAATCTGCACGAACGAACATAAACAGTGGCATAATCGTCCGACTCCAGACTAATTTTGAATTTGTAAATTTTCATTACAACGAAATGTTGACATTGTGCCCTGGAGGAAACAATTTATATTACTTTTGCTACGGTTATAATTTGCAATCTGGAATTTATGATGCATTAACTATAATTCGTAGCAAGTAGCATGTGTTGTTATTGTTTTAATGACATAAAATTTGTATTTTCAAAATTCTTATTTATTTTCAGTTTTTTTTAAAAGAATGACGATAGGGAACGGAAATAAAAAAAAAAAAGAAAAGAAAATACGAGCTTAGTCCTTGATGAATGGATGGATATCACAGATCTTCCGCAATCGGCATGTTTTGTTTCACGTGACTTCATTGTTTACAGCTTATAAATTTTAGCACCTTGAGTCAGAAAGCGAAACCTACTGCCTTCAATGTTTATGAAGAGTTATTAGATTTAGAAACACTTCAAGAGTCAACCCGCGGTGTGGTTATTAAAAAGGCATTTGATTCCATTATGAAAACTTTTGATGTGCCTCCTAATAAAGTTGTAAACAATGCAAAAGAATGAGTTCCGGCAATGCTGGATAAAAAACAATCGGTCTTATTGGGTTTTCAAGAGATGATTCTTAACTTCCAGCAATCATACCGATTCACGACATAATTCACCGAGAACATCTCTTTACAAAATATTTCAAATATCCTGATATATATATATATATATATATATATATATATATATATATATATATATATATATATATATATATATATATATATATATATATATATATATATATATATATATATATATATATATATATATATATATATATATATAATGAAAATAATGTTATACATTGTAAATTACTTTTATACCAATGCATAAAATCATCGAGACCATTAAAAAATTTCCTTGAAGAATTAAAAGACTAAAAACTTCCGAATTCCATTTATTTCTTTTATATTGTTAGATGGTTATCTAGTTATAACGTATTTACTCAATTTTTAGATTTGCTTGACCGATAATTGCATTTCTAAAAGAAAACGAAAAAACCTATTCAGAATTAGACATGTTACAAGACATAAGACTCGAGTGGCTACAAGATTTAATAAGTTTGACCGATGTCAAGAAACATCTGCGAACTCCATATTTACGTTTTCAGGGGAAAGATAATATAACATATGACTTTCCACAGTGTATATTTAGTTTCCAAACTAAATTATACAACTTTTGAAAAAGGGCATTAAATAAAATATTTTGTTATTTTCCTAACATTAAAAAAATTTTCGAATATTAAACAAGAAAAACAAAACGAGTACATAAAAAAGCTAGAAGGAATGTTGACAGAATTCCAATATAGATTTCAGAACATGAAATATTTTAAATTGCCTCTTGATATTTTTTTTTCTGAATCCATTTGAAATTATCATAATTCAAAGTGAATTTTCTACTTTTAATATACACTACTGGCCATTAAAATTACTACAGCAAGAAGGCGACATGCTACAGACGTGAAATTTATACGAAAGGAAGAAGGTGCTGTGATATGCAAATGATTAGCTTTTCGGCGCATTCAGACAAAGCAGGTGCCAGTAGCGACACCTACATTGTGCTTAAATGAGGAAATTGTTCAGCCGATTCCTCATACACAAATTGCATTTGAACGTCGTTACCTGGTGAAAAGTTGTTGTGATGCCTCGTGTAAGAAGGAGAAATGCATACCAGCACGTTTCTGACTTTGATAAAGGTCGAATTGTAGCGTACCGGAATTGCGGTTTATCTTATCGCAGTATTGCTGCTCGCGTCGGTCGAGATCCAATGACTGTTAGCAGAATATGGAATCGATGGGTTCAGGACGGTAATACGGAACGTCACGCGGGATCTCAACGGCCACCTATCATTAGCATCCGAGAAGACAGGCATATTATCCGCATGGCCGTAATGGATCGTGCAATCACGTCACGGGCCGTGAGTCAAGAAACGGGGTCGTTTGGAAGACAACAAGTGTCTGCACGAACAGTTCGAAGACGTTTGCAGCAGCATGGACTCTCAGCTTGGAGACCATGGCAGCGGCTTCCCTTGACGCTGCGTCATAGACTAGAGCGCCTTCAATAGTGTGATCAACGACGAATCTGGCTGCATGAATGGTGAGACGTCATCTTTTCAGATGAATCTAGGTTCTGTGTACAGCATCATGATGGTCACATCCGTGTTTGGCGGCATCGTGGTGAACGCACACTGGCAGCGTCATTCGTCATCGTCATACTGGCCCATCACCTGGCGTGATGGTATGGGATGCCATTGAATACACGTCTCGGTCACCTCTTGTTCGCATTGACGGTGCTTTGAACAGCGCACGTTACATTTCTGGTGTGTTACGACCCGTGGCTCTACCCTTTATTCGAGCCCTGTGAACCCCCCTTACGTTTCAGCAGGATAATTCCCTACACCTTGTACTTTTATTTATATGTTTTCAATATAATTTCTGTAAAAAAATTAATACTTTTTGAATATATATTTAATTGCTTCTCACGAAAAATTTCAAATTTCGAAAAATGGCTGAAAGTATTAAAGATTTTGGCCACCTTTGAATCTAACGCCAGCTAGCATAAAGCGAAAGACGGCGCTTCACTGCATAGAAATTACTTTCATTTTCTTACAGCACGATTTCTATGAGTGTGTGACATCGTTATTTTGCCAAGCTGGCAGCCGAATGGTTAGTGTTCTTGCCTTCGGTTCAACAGTTCGTGGGTTCGAATCCCACCTTGGGCATGGATATTTGTAATGGTTCGGAATCTACTTTAAACCGTAAGTCCCGGTCTAATTAGCCCTCGTGTGCAAAAGATGACCATTGAGCGAAAAAACCAAACATCGCAATTATAAAAGAATTATAGTGTATCATTCGTATTTTGTGCTCCTGAAATGTTCAGCAACTACAGCTAAATTATGGTTTCAAGCTTTACAAAATTCCTTAAAATTTTATCTCGATTACTTCATCAGTTAATATTGCTAGAAAAAGCCAATAAAAATTTTGTCAATCCTTTATTTATAAAATTAGAAAAAGTTACTTAATATGTTTCCAATTTTATTCCTATTTAAATTATTCGAGAACAAAATGCCATAAATCTAAATTTGAATCTCGTATAAAGATATAGTTATAGTTCATATATATTCTATTGATTGCAAAAACGAAACTTCCTTTAAATGAATTCAACGTTTCTCATATGAAATGCACTAATTCATTTTGAAATACTTTTATGAAAATTAAATAATTTTACATTGTTGAAAAATCATTGAATTTTTCAGATAGCATTGCTTCAAACTGCTTAAAAATTAAATTATTTTAAAAAATATTTATTTCATTGGAATGATTATATATATATATATATATATATATAATTTCTCTACATTCTTTACCAAGCGTACACTTAAAATATAACATTTTATTCCTTTATTTTTTTGTTCAAAGGTGAAAAACTAAGTGAAAATATGATTTTTTTGTAACATTTTCCATATTTTGTTAATAAAAATTTCAATAATTTAGCAAAGCTATTAAAACACTAATTTCCTAATTTTATTTCTAATTTTTTTCAATTATTTGAAAATTTATTTAACAGACAACACAGTTCTGTCGGCATCCTAACGAACCAATATTGGCAATGTTGGATGAGTCGGCATCAACACTATGAAATTGTTTTGGTGTCGGTTTTGTATCGGCAAACAGCACTAAAAATGCATGCTTTAATCTATTGGAAAACAAACATGGACAATATTACGAATAACTGCAAGTAAACTGTGAATGTCATCTAAAGACATTCACAATTGGCTTGCAGGTATTCCCAATTTGATACATTCTTTCCGAGTCCAAATTAAAAATAATAGGTGTTATCCTTCACAAAATGCAACACCGATATCAGTGACATCAAACCTTTTCTGAATTCAAATGCCTTATTTTACACAATGTTCTAGGACTTCAGGAAATCATTGGCAAAGGCTACATATTTTTTAATTTTTATATTGCAATTAATAATTTTTCAGATCATTTTTGTTACAGTAAAAATTCCGTGTAGTCACAAAATGTAAGTAAATTCTAAGTATTGTGGGTTTGAATATGAATATGATGAAATGATATTAAATTTTGTTCAAAATCAGATAGAAAAAATGCATTTGCTTATTCTTGACTGACATTTTCTTATATAATTGCTTATAACGGAGGCTTTGTGTTTCTGGAAAACAATTGCTTAAAATTTCTTCTCATTTTTAGAAAAATCAAATCAATGATAAAATTAAAGAAATTCTATAAGAGCATAAGGAATTGTAATTATATTTTGGTAAATAATTTGAAAAAGCTTAATTGCAGTAAAAATGTATACATTTAATTGCACACACACAATTCACTTAACTAATACATTAAGTATGTGTCCGTAATAAAGACCCTTTTTACCATTCGGTGAGAGAATACATTGAGTTTTAGTGGATGTAGTGAGGGCCATATTAGGATGCTTATACACTCATAATCGGAAATATTTGGCCTTGGTGGCTACATTATTCTTAACGGAAAAGGATAATTTTCGTGCCAGAATTTTGATTGCTCTATAGCTGACCCAGCCGAAACTTGTTGTGTTTCCAAATGATAAAGAAAAATAAATTGTGGTAATTACGGTCTTCAATAATTGGGGTGTGAAGTAAAGAAAGGGATGCAACTCATGTGTCGACATCGTCAATTGAAAAATATAAACTGACTGGTTAGATTTAATGGTGTTTCATTGGCAGAGATATGCAGCCAAAATATAGAGCTCAAAAAGAGGAAACAAAATAAAGCTTCTTGGATTTTTGATTGCCGAGACAAGCAATGAAAAATCCAAGAAGCTTATAACCAATAATATTGACAAGATAAAACTTTATATTTGATATTGGCTTTTTATTGAAAATTACTTAATGTGGCAATCTTAAAAATATTTTATAAATGCTAAAAATATCAAAATATTTTAAAAAGCTAATTTTCTTGAAGATGAAAAGATACAACATTCGCGCTATTTTTAAATATGAAATCTTATATGGAACTACGGATCAAACGAAACGTTATTATTCTTACATATTATGTCAAATTAATTAACCTCATTTCGTATAAATAACTTTAATGCTATAAATGAGTTAGTATAATGGAAGCGTTTGATAGTCCCTCATGAAATCCATATGACTTTATGAAGTTTGGCTCATTGATCCCAATAGAAATATATTGTAATCAACTGGTCGGAATAATGCAAAAACTAAAGCAGCCTGGATTGGTCTATAGATTAATTCCTATATAATTACAAAATATTGTTAGGTTTCACAGCATAAATGACTATAGCAAAACTACAGGAATTGCATTTGGAGCTACACTTCATTCTCCTTACTCATAATAGATTTGGACCTAATTCTCTATAACCTTGTTTCTCCAATTTGAATAAATTTTTAATAGGAATATAATTTAATTTGTTAACTATAAGATGTAAGATTGACCTACTAAGAATTTATTGTCTGTCGTCCACCAGGTTTTTTTACACAGAGCTGGAAAACCTGACGTTCATTGGTAAAAATGTATAGATATATAATTTGATTAATAAAATAATTCATACATTTGTAAACATGGATTGACATTCTATAATTTCTCCAAATAAAAATCTTTTCCGCGAATATAATTTTCATGACATGATAGAAATAAAAGACATGAAAAAATAATGTCAATAATTCGATTGAGAATAAAATGTATAAAAGAATTTTAAGAAAATTTAAATATAAATGTCTCAATAAATGTAGGAAATAATGTAAAAATATTCTTAAATGCTGAAAATACACAAATAAAATTTTTTGCTTTGGATTTAAGCATTTAAGTCATATGCGCACATATGCTCATTTATGTATTATTTTCATCAAAAAATATTTTACAAGATAAAAAAATAAATTTTTGGAAGCATTAACTTGTACGCGATACGATAAATATATAGACTATTGACAATATGTAATAATTTCTGAAAAAATTAAAAGAAATTGTTATTTGATTTTTTTAAATCTCTTTGTGTCTATTCTTTTAAATAATATTTCATTTATTCATTGACTCATAATTAAAATAAAACCGTAATATCAGTAGAGAAAAAAATGAAATGAAAAATGCTTATACCTATATTATTGGGTGAGATGTATTGAAATCAAAGGATTTTAACGATCTTATAAAGATGGCTTTAAATTTTCATTCGATCAGCATTTAATTTTTTCCGAATCAAATGCTTTCCCCAAGATAAATCTTATTATAAAAAATGAAATAATAATATGTGAGCACTTCATGCTCAAATTTTTAAATCATGCTCCTAAAGCTATTGATTTTTATATCTTCAAAATGCAATTTGATTCCATAAGATCAAAATCATGGATGCTATAATTTTTAGGTATAATAAACATCATATCACATATTTAAAATTTAAAATCAAAATATTTTTTACTATATATGGGAGTCAAAAATTATCAAAATGTTAAGGAGTAAGAAACTATTAGATAATTTTACAATTATCGAATTTTAGAATTAACCTTTTCTAAAATCTGATTAATTTTTACTGCTGCGACTAAGAGGAAAAAAGAAATTCAATAATTTCTGTTGGAGATACACAATCTATTTATTTTAATTATTCCAGGTTTATTTTAATTACTTTAATTATAGAATAAGTTATGCTGTAATTCTACACGTAATTGTTTTTGGCATTTGGAAATTTATAATTACTCTAAAAATAAAATGTGAAAACATTGAAACTCTGGTATTAACGTTTTCGAAAATAATTGTAACATTTTATTTAAAAAACGTCTTTTATCCTTGAAACAAAAAAACCAGCCAAAAATGTGTTTTTTCTTAAAAAGGAATTTTTTTCACTGAAGTTCATGTAAAAGATCATTTCAGCTCAAGCGCTTCTAGAAGGAATTCGGAGGTTCGTCCGAAATTAACTTTTTTTAGTTCATTTTTCACAGGAAGACACTACTTTCTTTTAAAAGCTTGGAACAAAAGGTTTTTTTCTTTACCTTCCCGCGGTTATTTCCTGTTTTAACTTAATTTTTTGTTTAGTTTTGTTTTTTACTCCCTCCCTCTCTTTCATTGACAACCTCCTCGCAATGTCAACCTTGTGTCTGCTTGGCCACGCCCACTCGTATAAAAGATCGCCCAATTACAGCTCTAAGAGAAGGAAAAGCGAGACCGTCCAATTTATTACAGGGCCAGCAAAAGAATGTTCATTTACAGACTGCCTTGCGCTCCCCCCCCCCTGCTCCCTCTTCTAGCGAGGAGAGAAGGAGATGAGGACGGATATAGATGAGGAGAACGATGGAGAAGGTAGGGAGCGTTGCCATGGATACGGAGGCCCTGGATTCAAGGAGAAGATCGATTGACACTCGGCATCTGACTCGCCTGAACGCAAGTAAGTGATGAGGGAATAAGATGAAGATCTAGAATATTCCCTCCTCACTTTCCAAGTACATCAAAAGGGTTACTGTCCTTGATTATTATGTAATTTAGTAAGCTTGTTTTATTAGTCCGCGAAATCGATGATTATCATTGCAGTCAAAGGAATGCGCTTCTGTCTTCAGTTTAATTAACGTTGTAAAAAAATACACAGTAAAACTTACAAGGATTAGAGTTTTTTTATTTTTTTTATGACATCATTTGAATGAATTGCAAGTGTAGTAGTTGTAATATATTAGATTGAATTATTCTTCAGAATTTTAGCCTTCAATATCTTAGAAAAATTCCATTTATTTCATTAAGAATTGTTAATTATTTTTATAAATTTTATTCATTACATAAATTCTACATACGAATAAAGTGAGTGCAAATTCACAATAATCTTGAAGGGATTGAGAAAATAAATAACTATTTATTACTTATTTATTGATTGTATATATGCGCATATTATTGAATGGATGATAATTATAAACATTGAGAGAAACACTATTATGCGGAAATTATGCACAAAAGGGAGTTAATGCTACTTTTTGGTATTGCTTTGTTTTTCGATGTAAGCCCTAAAATCTGTAATCCATAATGGCAGCATAATATCAATTCCATTGGTTCTCGAACATCACAAATTTGTTGTTAATCCTTTAAATATTATATGACTTTTTATTATATGATCAAGAATATAAGGAACTTAAGATTTTTCAGAAGAACATCTCCTTCATTCATATTGTCAAGAATCATTGTTTCATGCTGTTTTCAGAAATAATAACGTTATAGTGGCAGGAAACTATTTAAACAGGAAAAACATTCATAACAGAAATAAGCAACTCTTAAGTATTTGATAAAAGAATGAAGTAAAAGTAAATATTTTTTTATTAAGTTCAACAATGCCACTGTCAATTGTTCAATTTAATGAGAATGATTTCGTGCCATCTATAGTTAATCTTATTTAAAATAATGTAACGAAGTCATTATATCAATGCAAATAAAATAAAATAAATAATAAATTAAATATAATATAAACAAAATTAATTTAAGATTTTTATTATTTATTAATATTTTGTATTTATTTAAAAATTTATTATTATGTGCCTTCAAATGACATTATGTTAAACGCAGAAATTAATATCAATGTATTTATTGGATAAAAAGGAATTTTTATTTTTGATTTGCATAATTTTTTAAATTAATGTAAGATTAAGCATCTAAAATATAGAAATCATCATTTGAATTATGAATATCCCTCTTGTGGACAGTGATTAATTATTTCAATTGATTTCAGATATAAAGAAATGATATTTTAGTATATCTCATTAGGAAAAGGTTTAAATGCATGATTAAGGATACATAGGCCATTTAAGACTAACTATGGAAATTATATTTTAAGAAATTATGTAAGGGTTTTTCCCTCCAAAATAAAATTAGTAAAAGTATTTGTCTTCTCATCAATTTGTGGTTAAGCATTTTCTTACAAAATTGCAGCCAATCTTTTGTGTGTCTTTTATTTATGTTAATATTTATTGTTTAAGGATTTTGAAGTTATTTTAGTTTATCATTTTTCTCTTCTATATAATCCTCTTTTACTAATTAATAATTTTTAAAATATTACTCTAAAGAATATGTTTTAAACTTATGATGAACTTTACAGTAAACTTTTCATAAAATTAGAGTTTTGTTTAATTTATAGAAAACACACATATATATATATATATATATATATATATATATATATATATATATATATATATATATATATATATATATATATATATATATATATATATATATATATATATATATATATATATATATCACAAAGTTTTTAAATAAAAGTATTTTTAAGAATTCGAACAAAATTCTTGAACTATGATTCTTAATCCATAATGTAAAATTGTACCATTTTCAGCCATATTTTAATAAATTATCTTTGTTTTTGTCAAAAAAAAAATATATTTTCATGTTTCAAATTTGTGTTAACTTCAACTCTGCATACTTCAATATCATAAATCCTAAAAAAATATCATTTCAATGTAATATTATTCTATTATTTAACAATATTATTGTTATAATGTTTGAAAACTCAAACACTGAAATTATGTGGACTTATCAATTATGTAAAGAATACATTTTCTCAAAGAAAGACTCTTCAAAGTATTATAATAAACAACTCAAATAACAAAAAATATGGTTCTCATAAATTTGCGAAAAAAAATGTGTGTGTAAGTTGATAGGTTGATAGCTGACAGAAGGAACCAAAACCTATTAGAAAAAATAAATTAATGAATGAAAAAAGTCGTATCCATTCTAAATGTCGGAAGCTGAGAAAGTTACGGCATTTTATTAGGGCTAAATTAGCTAGTCGAAAAACATGTCGGTGAAAGTGAAAGGAAATATATATTTTCGTCGACTGTAACCATCCATAGTTTGTTACTTCTTCAGAAGGATGGATGTCTTAATTCAGGTGAAGACGAGCTTTTGAAGAAGAAGGAAAACGTCGTGGCTGATTGGTTGCCTCATCATGTTTTTTCGGAGCATTCTTCGTCTTCCTTCGTAAAATATTTTTTAAATTAACTTAGGTATAAGAATTATGTGACGATTGCTTAAGAAATGATGTCTTTTATTATAAAATAATGTCTATGTTAACTTCTTTATTTTTCTATCATTATTTGATTAAAGAAACAAGATTTCATCATACTGCATTCTATTTTAAACAATCTATGAAAGTAACTGGAAATAAGGAAAATCTTAAATTACTGGTTATAATAATTAGGTTTCAAAAATTGAAAATGTCACAAATTTTAAAGTTTTATGAAGTTTTTATGAAATAATAAAAAGTATAGTATTTCCAAAAAATGAAGATTTTTAATAAAACTATCTAATTCGATGTGTATAGAAACATCGCATGAATTTATTAAAAATTTATGACCATATGTAAACGTTGTTTCAAATCATTTCTCATACTATTGGAAACAATTCATTTCAATATAAATAATTATAGTAACACTAGAATAGAATCATTTTCATTTATTAATTTAGAAAAACCGTGGCTGTTCATTTATAATATTTGAGAAAATAGGAAGGGCAGTTTTCAAAAAAATTACAAATCAGTCAGCAAAACTTCAGGAGTAATTTTGTAAATTTCATTGCTGTTTTATTTTGATAATATTTTAACTATACAAACATGATTGATACATTATTTTTCTTTTCCAATTTTCAACATACTCGAATATTGTTTCAACTGCTGAAGATCTAGAATAAATCTTTGATTACCAGATGCACATTCCATGCGACAAATATTCTGATATATTTTTGAATTTAGAAACACTGATTATAAACACATAATCTAATATTCTTTATTAGAGAATATATTTATTAATTTTCTTTAATAGAGTAATATAGAAGACTTTCAAGGGATTGTATTTTAAGATTACATTAAAATAGTATTCTCTTGCCTATCGATGTAAGTGAAATTGAAAAGTTTTGAAGTTATGCTTGATCAATTTGACTTTAAATAAAAACAACAAATATTATTGTGTTCCGACCCTGTATACTCAATGTATAAATTTAATTTCTCTGCGCACCAGATGGCGCTAACTCAATAATCGTTTTTTGTCAGTCAAGCAATAAAATTTCAAAGAACGGACGTGTCGTTTCTGTGTGCCAATATTATGGTCCGTCGAGCCGGAGCACGAAACTAGCAAAAAATTATTTTGGTGATGCATAGAAGCGGCCAACGACTGTTGAATCAAAAAACAACAACAAAACCAGTGATTGAGTGAAGTCCACAAAACCAAAATGGATACCCTTCTTAAACCAAAAAAGATAATAAAGGGTAAAGCTAACTCGTTTAATTTCTCAAGTCAATAGCTTACAAAATCAAGCAAATTCTCTTTCTATTATTGGAAGTGTATGAAAATAACGTAAATTCTTTAGACAATGAAATAAACAAACTAAATAATGATATTCTTTATGCATGTTCTGATTCAGAATTCGATACATTTGAAAGTGAAATGCATGAACTGTTTTCTAAAATAAGTAATTTAAAAATCATTCTTAAAGACGAATCAAGAAAACTTTCAAAAAATGATTGTCATAAAGAAGTAACTAATGTCAACAATGTTAAACTTCCTAGAATAGAATTACCAGTTTTCACTTCTAATTACATAGATTGGATTTCTTTTCGTGATTTATTTTTTATCAGTGTTGGTAATAATGATAGTTTAAGTAATAGTCAAAAATTGCAATATCTTAAACTTTCTGTTAAGGAGAAACATATACATTATTACAGTCTATTCAAATTACAGATGAGAATTTCAAATTAGCTTGGGATATGCTTACTGAGCGCTTTGAAAACAGAAACAGAAATCATAAATGCAGCATTAAATAAATTAATTTCTCAGCCTATTCTTAAACATGAATCAGCAGCGGGTTTGAGGAAATTAATTGATACAACACAACAATGTCTTGATACATTAAAAATTTTGAAACAGCCTGTTGAGCATTGGGATACCATTATTATTTTCTTTCAAAGGGTAAGCTTGATAACGAAACACTGAGAGTGTGGCGTTAGAGCAATCGAACAAAAAGCTTCTTCTTTCGCGGAATTCAAACATTCATGCTGAATAGATCGTGTGCGCTTTCGTCTTTAGCGAAGTGCCAAAAAGAAAGTAGGTCAATTTGATGGGAAAACGGTTTGCAAATCAAAAACAAAACAAATATTCTTTTTCATCTCAGATTGTTTCTAATTTATGCATTTATTGTCAGAAATGATTCTCATTCGCGATTACATAGTTGTGATAGTTTCTTAGATCTTCCAGTAAAGGAAAAATGGAATGTAATTAAAAACATCATTTATGCGCTAATTGTTTAAAAGATAATAAAACTCATCCTATTTCTAAATGTCGCTCAGGCATGTGTAAATTCTGTTTCAAAATTGCATAATACATTGTGTGTTCGAAAAATACACATGATACAAAAATCAAAACACAAACAACAGATGAACATTCTACTATTAGTAGTAATAATGTAGTTGTACCTGTAACAAAAACAGTTTTATTGCCAACAGCAATTGTTAATGTTAAGGACATTAATGGTACATTACATAAATGCAGAATTGCTTATCGATTCAGCAAGCCAAGGCTCATTTATTAGAAAGTTGTGTAAATTTATTGCAACTTAAACGTAATAGAATTAACATAAATGTTGATGGGCTTAGTTCTCGAAATGTAGGTAAGCTCTCAGGTTCAGGTATCATTGCAAATATCATCTCTATTTTATAAAAACACACATATCACTGTAGATGCATTAATTATACCCAAAATCACTTGTGACCTTCCTCAATTCAAACTTGATGCTTCAGCATTAACTTCATTCAAAAATATACAACTGGCCGATGTTACTTGCTTGCAGCCTGGTCCTATAGACATTCTCTTAGGTGCAGATGTGTTTGGAGAAATAGTGCTCCATAAAAACATTACTAGTCCTGGACATTCGTTAACTGCACTAGAAACAATTTTCGGATGGGTTGTTTTAGGCAAAACAAACAATATCTCAAAAACAATAATTACAAATCACGCTAGTTGTACCGCAATCAGTATCAACTTGATAAATTTTGGCAACTAGAAGAAGTTTCTGAAACTAAACCTTATTCAAAGGAGGAAATTGCATGTGAAAATCACTTCGAAAAAACATTCTTTCGTGATTCTACTGGCAGATTCAATGTCAAATTTCCATTCAATGACTCACACAATGAACTTGGATCATCTAGAGACATTGCATTGCGCCGTCTTCAACAAATTGAACGTCGCTTTTCTAAAAATCAATCTCTATTTGAACAATATCATAAATTCATGGACGAATACATAAAACTGGGGCACATGGAATTAGTTCCTGAAAGTGAAGTTAATATTCCAGCCAAATCTAGCTTTTACCTTCCACACCATCCAGTTCCCAACAAAAGTGGTGACAAGTTCCGGGTAGTGTTTGATGGATCTGCTAAATCATCTAATGGTGTTTCTCTTAATGATATACTCATGGTGGGACCACAAATACAGACTGATTTAACTACATTGCTTATTAAATTTAGGATGCATAAAATAGCGGTTGCTGCAGACATTGAAAAAATGTATAGAACAAATAACTTTACAAGATCCAGATTTCCAAAGAATCGTCTGGCGCAAATCAAAATATGATGCAGTGAAGGATTACAGATTAATAAGACTGGCTTATGGCACTGCCTCAGCACCATACCTGGCTGTAAAATGTCTACAAAATTAGCAGAAGAAGAAGCAGAGAAATATCCATTGGCTTCTAAGGCAGTTCTCGAAGACTTTTATGTTGATGATCTCATGTCTGGAGCGAATTCAATTTCCCAAGCCATGGAACTGCACCAACAATTAATGCAAATGTTGTCAAGTGCCAAATTTCCTTTGAGAAAATGGGCTTCAAATTCTAAAAGAATTTTTGAACTCAATTGATCCAAATTTACGGTTATCAAACACTTCTTTAAGCTTAGACAATGATGAAACTGTGAAAACATTGGGACTACTTTGGCAACCCGAGTTGGATATATTCTTTTCAAAACTAATCAATCATTTCTTGTAGATAACTTAACTAAGCGGACATTACTATCAACAATTTCAAAAATATTTGATCCTCTTGGATGGTTATCTCCAATTACCATTCATTACAAATTAATAATTCAAAAACTCTGGAAAAATCAATTGCAGTGGGACGATACTATTCCTTCAACCATAGCATATGAATGGAAGCAGCTTTCAGAAAAAACCCTTGTTCGTGAAAGACGTTCAAATTCCCAGATTCTTATTTTGGGATTCAAATAACAAATTTCAGTTACATGGCTTCAGTGATGCCTCGGAAAAGAGCATATGCAGCAGCAATTTACTGTCGCTCAGTCTCAAGTACTGGTGAAATTAAAGTTCATCTAGTAATTGCTAAGACAAAAGTTGCTCCACTTAAAACTGTTTCACTTTGAGATTGGAACTATGTGGTGCTCTGCTGTTAACTAAATTGATGGACTTCACTTGCAAGGCTATGAACACATCCATTTCCCAAGCTCAATTTTATACTGATTCTACCATCGTTCTATCCTGGATTGGTTCTTCTGCCAGCCGATGGAAATGCTTTGTGCCAATAGTGGCAAAAATACAAACTCTTTCTTCCCCTACCCAGTGGCATCATGTTAGTGGAAACATCAATCCTGCTGATCTGGCTACTCGTGGCACATCATCTGCTGACCTACTGTCTTCATTATGGTTAAAGGGTCCAAAATTTCTTTATAATTCACTTTCTTTTCAGATAAAGCAGCCTGAACTACCAGTTAGTGATCCTGTTCCAGAAGAAAGGTATTGTACTTACAATCAACCACTGAAAACAAACCCACTGTACTGACTTTGATATTTTTTTAAATATTCATCCTTTTCTAAACTTAAACGTATAACAGCTTTGTGTTTAAGGTTTATGAACAATTGCAGAAATCCTATGAACAAATTAACAGGATTTTTGCAAACTTGTAATTAACTAATGCGATGCATGTGTTAATAAAAATAGTTCAAACTAATGAGTTTAATAATGAGATCAATGCATTACAGAAAGATAAAAACAATATCGTGTAATAGTAAAATTTTATCTCTAAATCCATTTCTTGATAATTCAGGCATTCTAGAGTAGGTGGTCGTTTGAGACATGCAAATATAGTATACAATCAGAAACATCCTATTTTGTTGCCAACAAGGCATAGATTAACTGATCTCATTGTTAAACATTTTCATGAAAATCTTTTGCATGCTGGTTCACAACTTGTTCAATCATGTATTGCAGAACAGTATTGGATTATAGGTGTTAGAAATGTAATTAGGGATTTAATCAGAAAATGTGTAAAATGTTGTAGAATACGAGCTTCTGTAACCAATCAGATGATGAGCGATTTACCATCTTCTCGCATTTCTCCTGCTCCTGCATTCTTGCGATGTGGAGTGGATTATGCTGGTCCTTTTCAAATTAAAGCATGTAAAGGTAGAGGCTCCAAATCATACAAAGGGTATATAGCACTTTTTGTTTGCTTTACTACAAGAGCTATACACCTAGAATTAGTTACAGACTTATCTGCAGATGCGTTCATTGCATCTCTTAAGAGATTTATTTCACGCAGAGGTAAATGTAGTGATATATACAGTGATTGTGGTACCAACTTTATTGGTGCAAAGCGCAAACTCATGGAAATTGAGAAACTTAGAAACTCCAAAAATTATAATCAAAATGTAAACAATTTTATGTCTGAAAATGGTATTAATTGGCATTTAAATGTTCCAGGTGCACCTCACATGGGTGGACTATGGGGAAGCTGGCATAAAGTCTACCAAATTTCATTTAAAACGCGTTATAGGGGAGACAAAACTAACTTATGAAGAATTTGAAACATTGTTAACTCAAATAGAGAGCTTGTCTTAATTCTAGACCTTTAACTGCATTATCTACCGATCCAAATGACTTGTCAGCCTTAACACCTGGCCATTTATTATTGGTAGGGCATTAACAAGCCTTCCTGAACCAAATTACGTTGATACAAACATTTCTTTTCTTTCAAAATGGCAGCATATTCAAAAAATGGTGCAACAGTTTTGGAAACGTTGGCAGCATAAGGAATATCTCACACGGTTGCAGCAAAGGCCAAAATGGCTACTGCCGACTAAAATTATCAAATTAATGATCTATGTCTTTTAAAGAGGACAATTTACCCCAACAAAATGGAAAATGGGTAGAATAATTCAATTGCACCCTGGACTTGACAATAATGTTAGGGTAGTTACTCTTAAAACATCAGATGGTGTATACAAAGAAACATAACAAAATTATGCCAACTTCCTGTGTAATGCCAAATTCATGGTTAAATTCAAATAAAATTTTATTTCTTATATATGTACAATTTTATACTTCCATTGCATTTTAACATATAAAACTTTTTTTATTTATGTGTTTGTTTTATATTTTTTCATTTATGTTCATTTATTTGTATATCTAATCTTTATTTGTAAAGTATATTTGTATATCTAATTTTTTTTGTATGTTACATATTCTGTTTCTTTGAAATAATATTTCAAGGTGGGCGGCATGTTCCGACCCTGTATACTCAATGTATAAATTTAATTTCTCTGCGCACCAGATGGCGCTAACTCAATAATCGTTTTTTGTCAGTCAAGCAATAAAATTTCAAAAGAACGGACGTGTCGTTTCTGTGTGCCAATATATTGTTTGGTGAAAAAAATCAATACTTTTTCTTAAACATTTAATAAATTTCCCTTTAGGAACTCGAAACAAAAAATTAATAAGTGCAGAGAGATGAAGTTTTTGAATGTATCTTAAAAACATTTCAAATATATTTCAGAATTCAATAAATCTCGTGTTTCGATATTTATTCTCTACACAAACAAAGAAATGAAATAATCTCTCTCTCTCTCTCTCTCATTATTATTTATAACTGTTTCCAATAATGTCACTTAAATATGCCTCTTCTGATGATAGTCATGTGACACAAATTTAGATAAGAATACTGTTTTAACATCGGAAAATATTTAAAATTTTTCAATTTATGTAATACATCTGTGTACAGTTATTTTGTTTTTTAGTTTATATTTTAAAAAAAAATTGGAAGGTTTGTATTGCTATCTGTTTATCTGTTTTGCATAATTTTAAACCTAGAGTTTATTAAATTTCTAACATAGAGCGTGGATTTATGGCTTTAATGAGTATATATATATATATATATATATATATATATAATTTAAATTTTTTTGTTTCATCGGGAGCAAGCTTCTAAGCTACAGACATTAGTACAACCCCCCCCCCCTCAATACAGCTATCTACAACTCCAGAAATATTTCTTAAAGAAATGTTTCTAAATATGTATTTCTTTTATTATTCTAGTTATTAAAATTTTTTTTATTAGATTTATATTGCACTTTACTGATACCTTTAAATTCTATCAGAAAACATGATGCGTTTTCTGACACACACACACACACACACACACACACACACACACACACACACACACACACACACACACACACACACACACACATATATATATAAGATCTTGAAAATTTAATAATAGTTTAAAATAAATTAAATTTTATCTTTAACAGGGATCATATTATGGATCCCCTTTCCCTTTGTATATATATATATATATATATATATATATATATATATATATATATATATATATATATATATATATATATATATATATATATATATATATATATATATATATACATACATATATATATATAATTACTTCTGTAAAATTACATTTAAATTTACTCAAATTATAGAGCTTATTCTTATTTTAAATAATTTCTTGTTAAAATAGAAACCGATTTTCTCATTGTTAAGTAAATAAAATTAAAAACATGAAAAGTAATAATATTTTAATGGATCTTTCATGTGCCAGCAAAATGCTGATGTACATGCCATCTCACAGGCATTTTATTGATTTCTGTTTTTTTGAATTAGTCTTCAAGAATTAATACGCAAATCACTATATTCAAAATGAATTCTATCATGTATCCAATATCAAATATTTATTTTGTAGCTGTTTTGTTTTGAAATTAAAAGTAAATTTTAAGTGAAAGATAATTGAATTGTTATGATTATTTAATTGTGAAAATACATTTCAATCAATAGTTACGCAATTAATATTTTCAAATAATGTTGCTTATTCTTGAAATTGGTGTAACCAAATCATATGTATTAGTTTATTTTTTTTGAAAGTCAACATAAAAAGTTATTTGGAAATATTTTTAGACTCAATCAAATGTCTGAGTATAAAACATGCATTTAAGGACATTAAAATTAATTTTTATTTATTTTAACACACCCAACTTAGGATTTCATAGCCTGGTCTTAAAATTTACATTAAATTTAAACAATGGACAAAGAAATAATTATAAATTATAAGATATTTTTTAGATATAATATAGAATAATATATGTAGTAAAAATTTCAAAATTTTACTGATGTTTACTATAAATATATTCTATAATTACAAGTAAAACAATGCTGGAAAATGCGTGTAACTTTGGAAAAATGATTACACAAAAGTAATTTTGAATTGTGATGTTATCATTTTTTTGTAAAAACATTTTAATTAAAATGGATGTCTCAGTTGAAAGATATATTATAAAATTATTTATTTTCTACAAATTTTAAGTTTTGAATGTAAGTATTATATAAAATATATAGCAGTGAAAATGGTGGATATTTCATAGAGAAACTACATTCGTAATTTTTTGTAAATAATTATTCCATTTACTTGTCCTTTTGACCAAAGATTTTTACAATTGATTTCAATAATCAGAATATTTAAAAAAATTCAATGACTGTGAAATCTTTTTGAAAGAAAGGAGTAAAAATGAAAATTTTCATTGATTTTGTCAAAAATGTATTTGATAAATTTGACAATTTATAAATGGAATAAAGTTTTACAAGTTATTTTATTTATATGATAAAATTGTTGTTGTTATTTGCAACTTATTTGTAAATTTTCAAATAATTATTATAATAAATTAAAATATTAAGCTCTTTTTGTTGATGTTTATTAAATAAAAAATAATAAAAACATAGGAACTAGAGTATAAAAAAGATGGTATTATGAAATTCATTTATACACTACAGGGTTTTTTATATTTAATGTGCTTTAAAAATCTAAAAACTTTTTTTTTTTTTTTTTTTTTTTTTTTTACAAAAATGAATAAACTGCATTTGTTACCTATTATAGATATAAATAGATCCTTTCTTGATTTTCAAACACTGGAATTTTTTGAAATAACTTTGATATCCTATCCAAAAATTTTCGATGTTAATATAGGAGATAATTTTTCACTTTAGCATCTTTTATGTATAAAAAATAATTTAAAATTATAACTAAACAAAAAATGTGTAAAATGTGAATAGCAGAATTATATATAATTTCAAAAGAAAATTTATATTTTAAAATACTTACATTATTCTAAAATCTCAAATTGTGTGTTCAAATCTTTTGTATGAAAACATTAAGTTAATAAAAATGTATAACATTTTCGGTATATATATTGAAAATTTTATATTTAAACTTTCATTACATAAAACAAAATTTCTTATAGCAATTTATAATATCTTACTTTCTTATTTAATTAAATGTTCTACTCTTTGAATAACATTTTTATGCTAAAAATTATTTCTACGATTTGTAAATTGAAATACCGATTAAAAAATTAAGAAAAAATTTCCGCAATTATTTATGAGAAAACTTAGTCGTATAGTCGTAAAATATTTCAAAAATGTTTTAATCGTAATGGAAGGCATAAAATAGTGTTTAACTTAACCTAAATTTAAGTTAAATGTAGACTTTAAGAAAAGAATCTCCCTTTTTGTATGGATAAAAAATAGATTTTGTTTGTATAAAAAATATTTTTTTTTATTAGATTGTCTACTTTCATTCAAAAATGTTTGAAAAGGGAAAAAAATAATAAATAAAATTTTCAAGCTTTGAATTTTTTCAAAAATACAAATTTTCTAAGGATTCTTATTTAATTTTAAGGCATTAACTCTCACTAAAATTATAAAAAAAAATAATATTATTTTTTTTTTCTTAAGATACTTTTTAAAAGACGGTAATACTGTCTTCAATTACGAGGAAGAGGGTAACTTGAATCCTCGCTGCGGTTGACTCCTGACTGCAAAAGTATTGGGACAACGGGATGCGTCTTGTCAACTCTTAATCAAGACGGGATGGACCGTTGATTTACACCCCCAGGAAACCCGCCTCTTTGCTGTTCCCTTAATCCTTGTAGGAAAGTTCCGGTCGAACGCTTTAAAACAAACAGATGAAAAGGAAAGCCGACTTTCAGCTGCTGGTATTGCCTGGCAAAAGGTTCCTAGATTTATAGGCGGAGGGAACAGAAAGTGATTTGCGAGCGCTGGTTCAACCCACCTGCAAAGCACCCCATTTTAATTTATGATGTGATGAAACACAGCTCTCGACCCCCTTCTCAAAGCGCTAAACATTTTCAAAGAGAGGTTGTAAGAAGCACGTAACAGAAGCATTAGACAGAGGAGCGTTCACAAAGGGAGAATCGACATAAAAATAGAGGTTTCTTTTGCAAGAAAATTAAAAATTATCTGAAACACATTATTTTTCAGCTAAAGAAAGAAATTTTCCCATAGCAATATGAAGTAATAAGTTCCAAATAGCTTTTTTTAAAATTTGCATTATAAATTGTTTTAATAATAAAAAATATACAATGATTAGCAATGCTGTTAATAATTGGCACTCGAGCTGTCCTAAACCGGAGCAAATTACTAGTACATCATTTACACCAATAAAACAGTGACAAAACGATATAAAAATGAGAGATAATTCTTTTATAACAATTTACATAACAACCATTTTCTATTCATTTTACAAGACGCTCGAAATCTACCAATCCTCATTCATTCACTGGAACACACTATTTAAACATTTAAAAGTGACAAATGACAATAACACTATGATAAACAACTGTATTGGTGTATAATCAAAAATTGATCAGCTGATGGCTGAGTGGTTAGCGTTCCTAACTCCTGAGCTGTGTGAGTCTCGGGTTCGAATCCCGGGTAGAACATGGCATGGATGTTACTTTATTTCTCTGTGTTTTTCTGTTCTTTCTTCTGTGATGATATGTGAATGTGGTCCATCCTATAAACGGGTTTGTGGTTGTATGGTGCGGGCACAGGTTCACAGGTGACCGTTGGGTAAATACTAATGAGTAGCAAATTCTGGCCTTGTAGTGGCATAGGGTTCGTCCCCTAACTGCGAAGGAAAAAATCGAAAATTTTACTAAATATTTTTGATAATTAATCATTTAATTTCACAAGTTATTCAAAGTTTTCAATCATTATTTTATATAATTTCCACGTATCATTATTAACTTCGATCCTGATGAGAAGTTTTATTTATTTATTTGTTTGTTTATTTATAGATTTATTTATTTTTGTTTCTTAATTTTCTGTTTTCTTTCTTAACAATTTTGCTCATAATTTCTACTTTAATATTTGTGTATATATATATATATATATATATATATATATATATATATATATATATATATATATTCATTTATTTTTTATTCAATGCACATTTGCCGTGATGATGCCCTTTACATTCTGATTAGTTGCGCCGTTTTTGTGCAGGTGCGGACAAGTAGAGGACCCTTTCAAACTATAGAGAAAACTACGCATGCTCTGATGCAAATAATTGATGATGAATGGAGCATTATGCATCTACGCTTTCGATCATGCTATACCATGCATGACGCATGAATAAAGGGATATTAAATGCTGTATGCCTGTAATACTGTACGAAAGCATTTATTTTGTAAAAGAAGAATCGCAAAATGAATAATTTTAGTTATTAAAAAAAACTATGGTGAAATTCTTCATTGAAATAAGACAAAATATCTTCTTCATCTTTTCCAATTTTAATGAATTGCTTTCTTAAAAGAAAGCAATTCATTAAAATTATTTTTTGATTTCTTAAAAGAATGCTTTATTTATTTTTTTTAACTACTGTCACATACTTTAAAATCTTTCTACGATTAAATTTTTTTTAGTAAGAAAATTATGACTTGAAAACTAGACAGGGAAAATTAGTTTTTTAAAATATCTAAATGAGTTATTATGTACAATAAAAAAATATTACAATAAAAATATATATTACAATAAAATTACAAAAAATATATATTACCATAAAATTACAAAAAATATATATTACAATAAAAAGATTAATTTTATTATGTAAAAACTCAACCATAAGAAAATTTTGCATTTATTGGGAATTAATAATGACTTGTTAATAAAGAATTTGAAATTAAATTTAGAAAACTGAAATTAAATATATTCCCAACAATATTAAGTTTTTAGAAAGTTTTGTATATCAATCTTGGCACAAGTGCCGTATGATTTCCAAATTCTGAAATTTTTTTGGCGATGAAAAAAAGTGCTGCTTATATGACGTATCGTAACGTGCACGATAATGTTAATACTAGAGTTACCAAATTAGAATTATCTGCATTATTTTTATAGGTCTCCATATGTATGACATTATAAAAACGAGCTTGCCAAATACATAAGAAAATCAGCCAAAAAATCACCAATCTCAGAATTTGGAATCATAGATTATACGACACCTGTGCCCAATTTTGTAATAAAAATAATAAAAATGTGCATACTTCAGATTTTTTTTCTTTTTTGTCAAGTTTAGTTATCATAATAAATTGCACAGTATTATAATTTGAAAACTACTAACTTGTGTAACATATAGAATTTTACAGAATTCTAGCACAGTTTCTGAACTAAGATTATACCTTTCAATATTCAATATGCTTTTATCAAAAACTGAAACGTTACTTTTGTTTTTTGCGTTATTAAAAAAAAAATTATGACAACTTTGTTAATTTCATTTTGAGAGGAATTAAATACGAGATTTTCATTTCCTTTTATCATTTTTTCATTCTATTTTTGTATTAGAGTGCCTTAGATGATATTATAGTTATGTTTAAAACACAAAAGAATTGCAATTAATTTCCCAGTAATGTTTACATTTTGCACACAAATTAAGTAAGAAATTGCATTAGCTTTCATGGTTTATTACAGTAAGCTGCGATTTATTTTCATTTGAGTGTAAAATGTTAGCAAAATTACATTTCTGTTTTGTTTAATAAGAAAGATTTTAATCTGTCTTTATACGCCAACAAAAAATTATATTATTTTAAAACTGTTTTGATTCTTATAAATCAAACATTACTTTTAAGAATAAATGAAAAAAAATCTTTTTAAAAAAATTAATTAAAAATTTTTTTTCTTTTTAAAAAAAAATCTTCCTTCCACCCACTCACCCACTCACTCACTCACTCACTCACTCACTCACTCACTCACTCACACACACACACACACACACACACACACACACACACACACACACACACACACACACACACACACACACACACACACACACACACACACACACACACACACACACTTTTATTACCAAGAACTCGACTTTGCCTACGCAAAAGAGTTAAATTTTTCCTTATGTCACTTGCAAATATTTTTAATTCAGATTTTTTATGTCGTAGGAAATAGCTCACCAGGGGGTTTACTTGGTTTAAGTATCCAAGGAAGTTAAAATTACAGAATTCACTCAAAATACACTTTATTTTCCAAACCACCTAAATAATAACTTTAAAAAAATATTTGGCCTGAAAACGAGCAAAACGTGCCTTTCAAATTCTTTAAATAATCTTAATTTAGCATTACTGATTTCAAGTTTCGTCTTCGATTGTAGAAATTGTAATTCGAAAAATCATGATAAAAAACTTAAATTATTTTCTTGATATATCACATCATAATAATGTTTATCAGATGCGCAAGAGGTTATATCATCTTTAATTTGACAAAAAAAAAAAAAAAAAAAATTATATTACAGTGAAGAATCTCACAATAATAAAAGGAAATTAGTGACCGAAAACACGCTAATGATCCCTAGGGGGGAATTGTTTTTCAGGTATTGAATAATCGTCACCTCTAATGCATGACGCTTAATGTAAAGTATCCAACTTATGACTCTCATATATGCCTTCAAAAAAACCAATTTGCCAAAACCACTTATATACGACCTTTATCCGCTTCCACTGCGCTGTGGCATGTGACTTGTTGATCCAATAATCTCTCCCCCGCCTCCATAATCATCGCTCACAAAACACCATATCAAAGTCGATATATATTAAAAAGGGGGACATTCTCCTTTTCATCTCCCACCTTTTTTTTACCCCTCTTCCACCAAAGTGGGCATCAGCAGGAGGATAATATTCCATAGAACATTACGTTTATACCCTCTTGTCAGCGCAGCGGGGCGTACGGAACATATTAAATCTCGTCCCCCACCACCCCACATCATGACATACCCTCCCGCGTTCTTCGGAAGAGAAGGCCATGAATAGATGATATGAGGCATTTTCGCGCTTCATGGTACCGCGTAATGTGGTCAGTAGGGATCCGAATTCAATGGGAATGGGGAACAGAGGAAGATGTGGGGGTTGGGCGGAACGAAGAAACGTAAAATTGCGAATTCTGCCTCCACGTGTGCAGCGCACGTGCATGCAGTTTTATTGTTGCTCAGCAGTGTTTTGCGGGGAGAACGGGTGTTCCAATTTCTCGGTGTTAAGCCTAATTATATTGTTCTCCTCAATTTTAAAATGAATTTTGAAATGAGCAAAATTTAAATTTAGAAAACATAATTTAATTTATACTTTGCACTTAATTAATTTTGCAGTTTGATTACGGTAAACAGCTGCAAGTTATGTCCTTATTGAGATAACTCAGACTGTCGTTTTTAATCCGCTTCTAAGGTTTAATATATGTGTTAGTTAATATAAAATTTTAATAAATAATAAGACGAAATTCAGTACAATTATAAAAATAATAACAAAAACTATTTGAATATACAGTTATAAAAATGATAACAAAAACTATTTGAAATTTTACTAAATATTTAAAGGCATTTTTCTTTTTTTCCCAAGTATATGCTTAATTTTGGAATATTTAATTAAAGAATTTACTTTGTACTATCCTGAAGGGCATTTTTTAATGTCCAGTTATATATCATTTTAAAGCGAAATTATAAAATGACCAAAATACTCTTCTTTATGAATATCGAAAAGTTTGATTCAAAGGCAATATTCATTGAATAAAATGTAATACTGTCATAATCAAAAAAGATTAAGTAAATTTCTTTTTTGTAAAAAAATATATGTAAACTTACAGAAAATAAAAAAAAATAATGTCGGAATTTCTGAAAAAAAAAATATGATTTCAAGTATTATTTGAAGAGTTTGTTATAAGCTAAATTAATTATATCCAAAATTATATAAAGGAATTTTAATTTGTGTTTAATAAAATGTTTTGGATGCACAGGGTAAGATATTCTGTTTAAATTAAATGTCGTAAAATTCACACACACACACTTCTGTGAGCACTTAAAATTCCGAATTCATTTTCAAAGCGATGTCTTGCTTGATAGTTAAATATTCTTCTGCATATTGTTATATCCTCGAGATGGATCCTTTTCAAATTTCATTTCTATCAAGTTGTCAAATTATCCACGAAGAGTAGGTCATAAGCTTCTTAAAAAATTAGAGTGAAAAAAAACTAGCACTAAGTAAGGAATAAATTCTGATGTATTAATGTTTCAATCCATAAAAGAAAATGGCAAATAAAAAGAAACATTTTAACTCTTTCTCAGAAAATAAGTAGAGAATCTGTTTTTTCATTTCAGATATCATAGTTCAAATCAATAATTCTCAATCTTTTTTTTTTATTATAAATTGGTTATTTCTATCGTTACAGTTGCCATCCAGAGTACGCCATTTTATTATGATTCTTATTAGTTTAAAGCATTCATTTCGTCAAATAACGTTTTATCCACGTCGCATCGTATTGAGACGATATTCTAAATCCGACTTGTCGACGAATTAGCTGCCCACCTTCAAATCGCATTCCTCAAGCGACAGCAAACAAGGTAAAATTCATCATCGAACTCCGAGAATAGTGTCGAAGTTAATTTTGTCGAAAATCATAAAACGATATATTAAGACCAAAAAATGATTTGAGAAGCCGTTTTTCATTGATTTAAGCCATTAAAACGTTGATAAGAACAGAAGAAAAAGCAAAATGAAAAAGACAAGATCAAACAACCACTTTATGGTTAGTTTAAATCAGCAAGGATGTGATTTAATTTTTAAAAAATTTCATTTATTAATAAATTCTAATTGCGATATTTGTAAACAATCTCGTTTGAATCTTAAGACTATTGCTTTGCATACGCCAACATTAAATATTTATTTAATTAATATTGCTGGGCATAGGTACCGTTTAATACAGGATGCCAAATTCTAAGATTGGCGATTTTCTGGCGGATATTTTTTAATCTATTTGGCAATATCGTTTTTATTACGTCATATATATGGACACCTATAATAATTATGCAGAAAATTCAATTTTGGTATCCATAGTATTCACGTCATCACGCACATCTTATACGTCCTCTTGGCAACATTTCTTCATCGCCAAAAAAATTCAGAATTTGGAGTCATGGATTATACGGCAGTGATGTCCATTGCTGAAATAATAAAAAGCAGATTTGTAAAACATTGGATAAAAAGTTCTTTAATTTTTTTTCCGTTGCGGACACTTTTACCAATTTCAAAATTTACAGGCATTGAAAGAAAAAGATCAGCTTAAAAGTTATTTACTTACAAGTAAGACAAACCATAAAGTAGTTTATGATACTAATTTTGAATATAAAATCAAATAATATAGTATGTACAGCAAAAA
This sequence comes from Latrodectus elegans, assembly GCA_030067965.1. Classification (NCBI taxonomy): domain Eukaryota; kingdom Metazoa; phylum Arthropoda; class Arachnida; order Araneae; family Theridiidae; genus Latrodectus; species Latrodectus elegans. Next base: position 89,231,298 of record CM057819.1, read on the forward strand.
CAACACTACTTATATTACTTTACTCATAATAAGAAAAAGCATTTTTATCTTTAAGATATACATTTCTAAAATATGGCGGTACATGAAGGTTGCCGAGGTACAGTGGTTGGGAATCACTGTGGTTTACATGGAGGACACTTAATTGATAGAAGAATCAATTTTGTTTCATTCTCTTTATCATAATCAGAGAGTTTTATACGGTGAAACTCTTTTACTTGTACTACATTCACAGAATACGATGTCCGTCTGCCAATGAAGTGCGATATAGATAATAGAGTATAATATAGGTGACAACCTTGCCATTAAGATTGTCGTAATTAACTGTTTTGAACTGACTCAATAGAATTAGATAATCACATACACAATAGAAGAGTAATGATACAATTCAATAACAAACTATAATCATAATAAGAATAAACTCTAGAATAAAAAAAGATGAAATAACAAGCTATTACGCATTATTTCTATTGTCATTTTAGTTTTGTTCTGAACAAAATTATTACGTAATGAATAAATTGGCCGCAACAATTAATTCTAAAAAATTGAAGCCCTCTTGAATTGAAAAAAATTGATGCGCCGTACTTCTTCCCAAAATCTCTCTTCGAAATAGAGAAATAAAAAGATTTAAAAGAACTTGTTGCTACTTTTCGAAAGCATTCATAACGTGTAATATCGTGAGCAACATTTTTCAATCCTTTTATCACAAATAGTGCGGCATGTCTCATCTTGTCAAGGCAGAGAGTCCATCATTGCTGCGTTAACTTGTGTGGAACTAAATGGTTTTCTCAAAATCCTTTGGAAACTTGTATTTATTACGACCGTGTGAGGGAACGGCATTCCGTTTATGAAAAACCTCCTCGAAATTTCTGGAATTCTAAACTCTCTCCTTTGCAAGCCTTGCAAATATTCATTTCTCTCGATATCAGACCATTCTGTCTTGAGTTGGCACATTCCCGGCATGCCTCTTACATTTTCTTCGAATGGCACACATTTTTGTCGCCATTTTGTCATGCTTTAACGGCGACTCAAGTGTTACTCAACTACGATAAAGTATTATTTTTATAATTTCATTTTTTTTTCTTATTTTGAACTTTCTTTTTTTCAGTCGGAAGGAAATACTATATTGATGTCGCATAGAATTATAAAGAAAAACAGCATATTTCTTGTATGTATTTATCTGTTTAATAAATGTTTTTATCAGTTATTACATTAATGCTGTATACCAGAAGAAAATCAGTTGTAAATATAATTACTATTATTGTCTAAAGATAGTATATTTTACTTTTAATTCAAGCCATAAATTATCATATTGTTGAGTCTATCACCTTTGTACTAAATTGTTAAGGTTAAAAGAAGGTGGAGAAGTAGATTTCATTTCCATAAAATGGTTTTAAATGATAAAAAAAAATAAATTATATATTGCATTCTTCGATATGAGTTTTAGGGTTCAGTTTATTGCTATCAAGCAAATATATACTTATTAAAATAATTAATTTTCTGTTAAGCTATTTAATAATTACTCAGTGTCTGAAGTCACATTACAAGATATGATTAAATAACATTACAAGATATAATTGCTTGAAAAGTGAACAATAGGAAATAAGGGAAATATTTCCTATTGTTCACATTTTCAAATTTTGTCTCACGTCAAGGAAGGTATATTTGGCCTTAGTTTATTTCAAGTATATTTAAAGTATTATGCAATTCACATTTTTTCAAACTTAACAATACTCACTGTAAAATTTTAAGTACCTTTCGTTTTTTATTACACTTCATCTACGAGTAATAAAGGGAAATTTTAAACCATAACACATAAAATGAATTTAAAAACAAAAAAGTCATTAAAAATTAATTTGTATTTCAAATAAAATAATCATAATGATGCTGTGTTTATGGATTACGTGCAAAAACTCTAAATGCCCACAAAGCTGTCGAAGATAGCCCTGGCGATCTCTACAGCTCTATCTGTAAAAAGAAGCTTCACAGGATCCTCTATGCTGATGTTAAAAAGCTTGGACAGCATTGATGGACAGCTAAAGAGGTGTTGTGGTGACAGTAGTATGTTATCCGGACAGTGAGGACAAAATCTGATGTAGCTCCTTTGTCCACCTGAAGAAATTCTTATGCCTTTCAAGTGTTTTGTTTAAGCCTGTATATTATAGTTGAATTGGTTCTGTCGCTGTTTAATTCTAGAATGGAAAACTTTTAACTTGCTGGCAAATGCATTGACGTCAATGAGGGCCAGGCATTTGGATGGATGAGAAGAATTACAGGCCTCTTCAGCGATATCATAGGCTATCTCGTTGTCAGGTAACACAAAGTAATAAAACTTGCAAATTCCTTTTAACGAATTTTTTCTACGGTAAAGTACTAAAAAAGTAATTACTTAAAAAAAATTGGATCTTTTACTGAAAGATTCTCTGATAATTTAATCCAATTAAGATTAATTGCGTTAAAAAAACTGGAAAATATTCAATCAGCTGTTTGTTTGAGAGGAAGATGAAAATTGATAAGGAAATATATAATCATTATAACGGTGTATAATATGAAGCAAATAAATGTGCATAAAATATAATAATAAAAAGATAAATTTAAATAGTAATAATATCGAAATATAATGTTAAATTAGTTTTAAGAAGTTGCTAAAAACAATTAAAAATTATTTAGAAAAACAATAGATATATGAAAAATAAAACAATTTAAAAAAGACATATCATTTGAGAGATCTTAATTAAATATAACAGTAAAATCATAAATTTTAAAATAATATTTACTACATAACAAAATGTAATTATAACTAAATAATAAAAAATAATATTAAATAATTCTAAATACGTTAAAATACAATTAATACAAAATGACAAAAAAAAAAAAAAATTAATTACATTAAATAGAAACTCACTTATGTTTTTGCAATTTCATTAGGTAATTTAAATTCGTTACTTTCTTAAAATGAATTATATTAATTAATTTGAAAAGTAGAAATTGCCAATATATGTATAATTTTTTGCGAAGTATAATAGAAAAAAAAATTGACATTTAAATATTTTATATTTTGTTATTTTAATTAAAAGTAGTTTACTCCTTCTAAATAATTTTCATTTTTTATATTCTTAATAGCTAGCAAGAAATTAAATTATCCCTTCCCCCCCCAAAAAAAAAGGGTTGCATTTGCTCTCAAACTTAATTACTTTCAATTTTCATAGGTTTTAATTTTCAATTGCCTGTTTTATTTGTTATTAAAAAGCATTCAACCTCTTTAACCTATCTTTAGATTATTTATAAAATACTCAAAATATGCAATCACGAGATTATTTGTGAAAAAATTTCCAAATAAAGTTAAAATTACAGAAAATATAAATAATATTGAAAATTCATTGAATACACGAATGATAATTACAAACAATAATTTAAGTTATTAAAAAATAATAAAAAAATAAAAATAAATAAAAACTTTTTAACCAAACTGTTATTTTAAAAATGGGCATTTTTGAAATACCGATTTGAAATAAATACACTTATCAAATTCCAAATCAATGGTCTTAAAAAGCACATTTTTTTAAAAAAAATCTAAGAATAAATAACTAACAAAAGTTTATTATAAAATCAAAGCATTTTAAGTATTTTACAAACCGATACTTGAAACGAAATCTTTTTCTTGATTAATGTAGGCACTTTTAATGGGTTTCAGGAATTTATTAGTTTGATTACAATAATTAAAAATGCTATAGTAACTTCTAAATAGAACTGTTTTGTTTTTAAATAAATCTATTTACGTAATCAAATTATAGAAATATTAACTTATTTGCCATGAGTTTTGGATAAGATAAAAAATTAAAATAAATGAAAAAGTGTCTACATAAAGGTTCGATTTTTTTAAATCAGCAATACGTATTGCTTTATCCATTTTTTACACGAGGTTACATCATCACATCTTGCACCTGCAGATCTATTATAATACATTTGCTCAAGCCCCTAACAAATGGATAAAGAGGAAAGGAAACAGGAAAAAACGAATCATTTCGAAGGGGAAAAATAGTGATTCAGATTGCTCAATTCTCGTGGAACTAATCCATGCAATGTCATGTGGTGCACGACTAAAGTCACTGTTACGAGTCGAAAAAATAAAAATAATCCAACAACGAAATTCAACGCTTGTGTCCATAAATGTGTATAACATTACTGAAATTAATAAATATTGTGGAAAATTTATTCTGAATATTTGAATGCAATGTTAAAATCTGAAAAATTTGAAATGTTTTTTTTAAAATATTTTTTATATAAAATATTACTTATTCTAGCAAAACAAGCTAGAATAAGTAATATTTGACCAAACTGCCATTTTTAATTAAATGAATTGATTTAAAAGCTAAAAATTCTTCAAATATTTTTTTAAAAAGATACTTTTAAAAAAATAACAAATTAGTTTATTTGTCTAAATTTGAATATTAAATCGTGGAGAATAAATTTTTGTGAATTGGGGAAAAATGAAGTTTTTAATATAAGTATTAAAAGTGCATAAAGCAGATTTTGATTAAATTAATAAAGCTTGTTTTTTCTACAATATCATAGAAAATTCTCATTCAAAATGCTACCCAAGAAAATATTTTCTTGCTGCTTGTAAAATTTAACATTCATTCTTTTTGATAAGGTCTAGGAAAACATGCATAAATTCATATTGTTGTATTATGTATTTTTAATTAAAGTTATGAGTGATTTTAAAGTGCACAAGCAAGTGAAGATTTATATTCCTCAATTGCAATATAGTTTTCAAAGTGATTATTATATCGGTTTTAACACAGCTAGCTTTTATATTTACTATATATATATATATGTATGTATATATATATATATATATATATATATATATATATATATATATAAATATATATATATGTATGTATGTATGTATGTATATATATATATTTATATATTTATTTTTATTATATATATATATTTATTATATATATATATATATATATATATATATATATATATATATATATATATATATATATATATATATATATATATATATCAATGCATAATACTAACATGTTTATTTCAAAATATTTTGCATTCACATACACATATGAATTAGACATGTCTTAACAGTAATCAATGTGCTCTTGCTTATATTTTAGTGCATTACTGAATATTTTAATTTAATATTTTCCATTATAAATTTTTTATATATAACTATTCCAAATCATATTATATGATGCATAAAATATATTACAATTTATTATTGATAAACTAATTAGTGATTGTGATCACCATATTTCTAAAAGTTAAAAATTGTCTAGAAAAGCTTAAATACCTACAAAATTCTGGGATTTTCAACAGTTAAATAATGATTCATTAATTTCAAGTCAATGATTAAATGGTAAAATTATAAATTTTAGTAAAAATATCTTTTACTTTTGCATTACCACATTATACAAAATTTCTTTCAGTTTTTAAGAAATTTCTATATGATTCTCTTATTTAAAAATATGATATTTAATTTAAGTTTGTGAAAAATCAAATAATAATTAATTATTTTCCACTTAGTTAAAGGAATTTTTACTCTTTTAAATATAAAATAATGAAAAAATCTAATCTACCTCAGATCTGATCTCGTTTAAAGATAAGTAACAGCTTTCTCTCTCCACTTACGGAGCGGTCGCAATTTCCCCCCATATTTCTCCCCTTTTTCAATAGGTCTCGGTGACAAGAAAATGATTTATTATTGTGCAATATTACGTGAGCTAAGTTTAGTCACTCCCTCCTACTTCTTCCCACAACGAAAGTGCAGGTCCTTATCGCTAGAAACATTTCATTTTATATAATGTGAAATGTTTAAGGAAAAGATTTTAACGAGAATTTTACGGTAATTATTATTATTATTATTATTTTTTTTTTAACCGTACGAAATGATAATGTGATAAAAATGGTAGGAAGATTTTATCTTTTCTAAATAAGATAAGATCAGTTTGAAATAATTTCAACGAGTATTTTGCTTTGTTATTTTTAAATAATAAACTATTTTTTAAGTTTTCTCCTGCTTTTAAGGTACCCGTACAAGTTGAAAACGTCAATTTCGACCAAAATTGATAAATTTATTTTATTTATTCGTTAAATAAGGAATTTAAATAGCTTTCTAAAACAGGTTTGCTTTTGTCTCTACTTTAATTAGATTCCGAGATATAAAGGATTTCGTAGATAAGGAAACCAAAAGTGGACATATTTAAAGGACCGGAAATGGGTGTTTAAAGGGCCAGAATGATGTTAGAAATTATTTTAAGCAGTGTTTTATTTTGAAATATAAATTTAGTAAGCTTTTAAAAGATACATAAAATAATTACTGTTCCGGAAATCAATCAGAAAATCAAATAAAAAAAATTAATCAGCAAATATGAGAATTTCTTATAAAAACACAACCCTTTAATCTTTAAATGCGATTTTCTCAGAACTGGCTTTTACCTATAATTTGCAGGCTTCAAAAACGATGCCTCAAAATATTTTGATAATATAACTATGGAATTTCATCAGCGTGATCTTTCTAAGGAATGTACTAAAAGAATTTTAATCACTAAAATATTTCCCAAATTATGGCCTGTTATTCGAATAATGGCACAGAAATTTTGGCTAAAATTTCAATATAAATATTCAACTGGATGTAATTTTTTTTTAATTTTTTAACAAAAACTTAAAATTTTAGCACATGCTCTAGATAACAATATATAGATTATTTGTGGTATTAATTTTTTTCAAATATGTTTAATAGTTTTTAATGTAGCATTTTTAAAATTTTTTAAAAAAATGCTTAAAATTGTACACTTATTTAACATTTCTGAAGAATAATACTGGAATATATCAAATTTTAGTAGCTCAATCTTAATGTTTTCTAAAGTGAAATAAGAAAAAATCTCTACAATGTATATATGCAGTCTATTTAAAAAAAGTGCTCAGAACGTGTTCGGGTACCTTAAAATTTGATTTATGTGAGTACTCCAGTACTTAAAATTTGATTTATGTTGAGTACGAAAACTTTACACCAAGAGTAATGACATAATTTTAACAATAGTTTATATTTTATGTATCAGATGTCAGTTAAAAACTAATTTACTTTCCAATTTAATTATACGTACGTAATAGTATCAGATGTTTCACGTTTTGAAATTTGCGATACCGTAGTCAACTCATCTACGGCATCTTTAAACTTGTGATATAAAGCAAATTTAATTTCATAAATTGGTAAATATTGCTTGTTGATTACATATTATTTTTTAAATGAAACAAATTATATTTTAGAGTATCATTTTTCTTCAAAAAGCAAGTTTGTTTTGTTATATACAAGTACTTTTAATTATAAAATATATTCGTTATCTACATTGTTTTTATGAATTTATGTCGATAATTTCTTTTGAACAGCTTCATCAAGATCAATATTTTTGTAGTTCCAACGCATAAAAAATAATATCATTGTGACTTAGGGAAAGTTGAACACGTCTTCTTCTTATGTTTTTCAACATAATTGCCTCATGACATTTCTATTCAAAATTTGTATCCAATGCAACTAAAAATTATTAATATTTCTTAATGGTGTTGATAGTATTTATATAATTTAGTATATCTTATTTAATGTAATGTAAAGATTTGATGCAATGATTAAATGCAATGTGGGAATGTAATGAATTCATTACATAAAACAAAAACTTTACACCAAGAGTAATGATATAATTTTAACAATAATTATTATTTTACAGCTTGTGTATCTGAAATAAATTATCACAACAATAAAGCTGTAGCTTAGAAGTTGATATTAGGTTTCCAATTGAAAGATGTTTGCTTAATTTATACCAGAATTTCCCAGAAATACCAGTTACCATGAATTTTAGAAAAAATGAATATGATTGAACGCATAATTGATTCAGTTTATTGTTTTTAAAAGCTATAACAACAAATTATTGACAAATTAAAAAATGAAATAATTTATATTTTTGCTGTCTTTGTTTACAAATACTTATTTCACTATGCTATTTTTAAATCATTTTTAATCTACAAATTAAAATTATCAGTTTAAATAATATTTACTAAATAAATTTTATGTAATAAATTATAAGAATATAAGATGGATACTTTCTCATGTTATTATAAAGCAAATCATCAAATTTAAACAATAACTTAGATTTTTTCAATTATAAAAGAGAATTTAAAACTTTGAGAATTAAGTTTTTATAAATCAGAATCAGGAAGAATATGAAAAAAGTTTTGATATATTCATAAGCGTTAAACATAATTAAGTTAAAAAGTATATAATATTGATAACTTTATAAGTAGAATAAGTAGAAATTCTCTTAAAATTTCTGTGTATAAATGATCTTATAATAAATATCTTTTCAAATATCTAACTTTCAAATCCCATACATCCTCATTAAAATCAACTATTATTCGTTCCGATTAGTTTGTAAACGTTTTATTTTTATGAACCAAGGTTGACAAATTTGATCAACGATTCAGTCAATGATAAACAATTAAAGAAACCCTAATCAGATGCAAATGATACTTACATATAAGTCGCACTTGCATTTGAAATCAGTTACATAGGTAAAATGACAATGTATATAATTCTTATGAAACATTTAGAGTTTTTTTATATTTTTTTTATAGTTCTACAATACATATTTATTTTTTGAACATTACAATACTTCATAAGATTTTTGGTGTATTATGGATTTTTTAATTTCCAGAATATTTCGTTAATATTTTGAGATTTATTGCGAATTTATGCATTCTACTAAATATTAATTTGAAATCATGATTTAAGTACTCTTGATAACTCAGGAATTTTATCTACAGTATTTTAATTTAAAAATAAAGTATATTTATATGAAAAGCTTTATTTTGTTATTATTTGAACATCTGATAAATGAATAACATTAAGTGTTTTCTTTAAAATAAACAACAAACAGAATATTATTTTGATTGCAGCCAAAAATATTTTATAAAAGATTTACAATAAAACACATTTAGTTAGAATTATATTTTAAAGATAACAGGATAAATTTTTTCAACTAAATAATATATATATAACTAATAAACAACAGTACCAAATCTTAGGATATTTCAAGAGATTATAAAAAAGTTGAATTTAACCTTGAGAAATTAAAGATATGCTTAAAATATACTACTGCACATTTTGATAGATCTTTTTAAAAATTTAAAAAAAAAAAAAATAATAATAAAATTTTCTTCTGACATTTATAGAATTTTTTGAGTGAAGAAATTTATCAAAAAATATAAATCTATGTCCTGTATAGATATTCAGTGCTGCCATCTATTAACATAATTATACAACAATAATAAATGCTATTAAATTTTTGAAATATTAGTAAAATTATTCATTAAAATTAATTTTTATTTCAAATATTTTCTGTTTTCTTAAATTTGATAAATTTTAGTAAAAATTAAAGATATTTTATAAATTAAATGCTACTGAGTAATAATAATTTGGAACACTTATTAGATTTTTATTTTATTTATTTATTAGCTTTTATACATAAAAAAACTACTTATATCAGTGCTATTCGATTGACGGTTTGACTTGGGTGCAGCAGAAGCAGGGAGTATAGGAATTTTTAAATAAATATATATAGGAAATATATAAACGATTTATCCTTTAAAACAAATCTGAAAACAAAAGAAGTGTTCGATTTGAAAGGCTATGCCTGAATTCAATTCCAACTGCAAAAATCAAAATTTTACAGAATCTCATTTTTTCATTGCTATTGTTTGGAAACAATATTTAAGATATTATTTTGAAAGAATGGTAAGTTGAAATGGTCAGGATAATTTGATAAATTGGATTCCAAAATTAGGCTTAACATTGGATACACGAATCCGAGCAAACAGAAAGGAATGTAAAGGTGCTGTTGGAGTAGCAAAGAGAAAAATTTCAAAGAAACATAATCTGTTTTAAAATCTTTTCTTGGTTGAAATTTTAATACGACCAAAATAAAAATTACCACCTGTTACCACGATAAATAATTATACATAAATTCAGTTGAGTTATCTTTGCAGTTGTCTCAAAGAAAACAATACTAACCAGTTTTTATCAAGATCGTGTCTCTTTACATAGCGTCCTATGAGACTCACAGGTAAATTGTCTCCATTTCTGAGCCAAACTCCGATTCTCAGTACACTTATAAGTCATGAAATAAAATAAAAATGATTGATATATTAAAAAAAAAAATCTTTTTTGTTATGTAGAAATTTATGTAGCTTTTTTTCTACAAGTATTAATTTAGAAATGAACAAACTCAAATTTTATGTAAATTTAATAATGCGAAACAATAAAGTTATCTTTTTTTTTGATTTGCTTGACTACTTTTCCAACTATTTTCAATGGTGTTCAATACACTGCTGTCAGAGTTATAATTTTTTTTTTATAATAGATTAATACTTATCTAATCTCTCTCTCTCTTTTCATATATAAATTTACCATTTTTAACCGCAATAATACAAAACTATCTAAAACTATATTTATAATTATTATGGATAAATATGTGATTTTAAATTTTAGTTTTACCTTATACCAAATTTTGAAACAAATTAAAATAACATCTAAGATATAAAAGTAAAGCCTTGTTTTGGGTATAAATTTTAATTAAATGAAGAGTTATAACAATTCAAATAATGAAATTAAATACATATTTAAATTTAACCATATATTTTAAGGAAGTAATATTACTGCAAAATTTAAATTCTATGAAAAGTTTTTTTTTTTAACTAGGTAGAAAAACATGAATAATTTTAGTTCAAATCTTCATAAAAAATATTGTAAAATAATGTTTCTTACACAGCCTGAAATTCGGTAAAAGATTGTTTCCGATGTCAAAGCTATACATACTAAAGTTTATAAAAGCTTAGTATAATACAGCTCAAATTGATTTACAATAGCACGAAATTCAGTTTTTACAAATTTTGTAAATAAGATATCTTAGATAATAATATTATTTATCTGATGACTTAAAACATATATTTATATTGATACAGATGTTCCTTAAAATCTAGTTAATTTAAACTGAATTTATCTTATTAAATTTGTATTTATATTTTACATACTTTTTTGAAATGTGTGTTTTAGTACTTAATTATGAAAATATTTTTCACATATAATTCTTTAGCTTACCAATTTCTATGCCAATATATATTTAAAATACAAATTTTGCATTTATTATTTGTTTCAAAACATTAAAGGTACATCCACGTACCTAAAATATTTTAAGGTTAAGTAGATGGCGCCACTAAGTTCACTTAAATTATATCATTATACAATAAAAGAATTTTCTATATACTTTTTAAAAATCCCTAATAAATAATAAACAATATTGAAGCAATTTTATACAAATTGAAATTGAATTATTTCAAGAGTTATTTGGGGAGAAAGAAATCTGGCAGTCTAATTTATTTAAATGGTAGTTGAAATTTTTTAATTAAATATATTATTTAGTGAGCAGCTCAAATTTATTACCAAAAGTAAAATAAAAAAAATCCAATTATTAATAAGAAATCATAATAGACAGTCTTAGTGATAGATAATTAAGCTTAAAATCTTTCTTATTTATTTTTTGCATTAAATATTCGATTCAAGTTAAGAATATTTTGTGTTCATTAGTGGCGCCCTCTAACGATAATATTTAATGATGTTTTAACTTTTTCTTAAAAAAAATTGTTAATTTTATGCTTTTTAAAAAATACTATTATTTACATTATTCAGTTACAAAATTCAGAATATTCTAGAGATTAGTGATTTATACAATCATCTTAGGATTTAAAAAGAGGAGTTTGTGAAATTAAAAAAAAAAATGCATTGTAGAACTGATTTTGTGAATTAATGGGGTTAAACTGAATATTGGTTCGTTTCTGAAACTGAGTATTGAGATTAATGGTAAGTTTCATTTTAAAATTTTATTTTATGCATAAAAATTATTACATTTATATTTTTTAGATTTGAAGTTTTACAATTAAATCTATTTCTATCCACGATTTGTAATCGTGAATAATGTGCAACCAAAGCATATCAGAATCATAAGTTTTTCAGTATTAATGTATTTGTTGAAAATAAAACTATAGATAAATTGATAGGCATAAATTTTGTTTCAGCTCAGTTTAATTGCACATTAACACTTACAATAAATCAAAATGGTTCACTTTTTAATAACACTTCATTTTTTGAAAGGAATCCTCACACTAATTTGTATTATTTTCAGAAAAAATCTATTTTATGTGAAATATTTGTCATTCATACATGTAATATGCATTCAAAAATATATCATAGTAATTTAAAAATAAATAAAAATAAATAAATTTGTTTAAAATGTATACGAAATCAAAAATTAAATAAAAAATTTTAATGTATAAACTGACCGATATTTTTTAACAGCTATTATTTTGATTTTGAACGTTATTGCCACGGTAATTGTAAATAATCATATAAATTGTAAGTCAAAAATTTTGTTAAATTGATAACATGATTTTGTTAAATGCTATCAAATTTAAAAGCGAACTTATATATTTAACTTAAAATTATGTTTGCAATTTTATGGGAGTTTCAAATCTCGTTTATATAGTTTTTATTGAAGAGCACTGAAATTTTCTCGTTTCCGTTAATTTAAAGTTTTCTTCGGGTACATTTAGAGATTTTTCATAGAAATAAACTTTGTGTTTGTGCGTGTGTCCGTTTTATTTAAATTGTTTATGTGGCTATTTAAATCGAATTACAATCATGTTTATTATAAATAGCGCGCAATTTCCAAATATAACTCAGCTCCATTGCTAGCAGGATTTTTTAAACCTCCATTATAATTTTAGAAATAAATTACGGATTTCAATCTTTCTGTAATAGCTTACAATCATTTCTAAAAGTTTTACTCTTCATAATTCGTTAAAATTTCTTATTTATGAAAAATGAGATGCGCTCATTAAATATGATTTGAATTAATTAAAAAAACAAAGAAAACGATTTTTTACGATTACAAACGATAAAAAAAGCTTAAGAAAACGATTTATTAAAGAAATGATTACAAATCACAGTACTTGATCTTAAATTGACATTAACAAGAAAGCATAGAGTTTTTTTCATACTAAGCAAATTATAACTTACAAATATTTAATACGTTCTCAAAAGATGAACTAAGCTAATGCATTCAATTGCTCCCATAATCAATACTCATTTTAATTGTTCACCCAATTAAACATTAATGCATTAAGGAATGTATTAACAAATGCTCACGCCTGTTTTTGTTTCGCTGATATCTGTAGTGTGATTAAAATAAATGCATAAAGATTCCAAGGTTTTTATATTTTTAAATACGGGAAAATACATGTTATATAAACTTAGACTCGTTTTAGAAGATTCTTCAACTTAAATTGAAGAATCTTCTAAAGTGACTATATATCGTTTTAAGTGTTTCTCTACACCTTAAGTTGAAACTGTGCATTAAATTTCAGCCTCTTTATAAAATTCGCTTTTTATAAAATTCTTCAAAGCCTATTTTAAAATGTGAATGTTTAAAATTATTTCTATAATACAAATTTAATATTTGATAGCTTTGAATCAACATTCAGCTCTCAATAACATTTGAGAAAAATATACTTTAGAGTGCCCGTTGGCGACAATTGGCAATTTTTTTCATTAAGCTTGTTTTCGTGTATTTTTGATAAAATAAGATGGCGCTGAAAACATAATAGACTAATCAAAAATAAAAACGCATTGCTAACAATATGGTGAAAAATTGGCTAGAAGCTAAGGGGTAGAATACATCATCCAGATTGTTAAACATGTAAACAAATACTCAAGCTAAATCTGTACAAGGAATTTCATGCCTTTAAATTCTGAAAATAGAGAAAATGGGCTTTATTCTAAAGTCAGTTTTTTACCGCTTAAAATACAGTTTCAAATATGTATTCGAAATGCAGCATTAGTATATATGCACAATATATACCAAATTGTATGCCTGTAAGATTTTAGGGAGTGAATTATATTCATAAAGCTGAAAATATGTTCATCTTGTAAATATGTTGTTACATGTCATTTCTATGTAACCCATTTCGTAGCAATATGTAGTTTTAAATATCTTGTACATACACCTTTCTTACACCTAATACAGTTCAAAGGTTCGATTTCTTTTATGGATGTGTTGTTTCTTATGGTGCGTAATTCCCTTTAAACTGTAAGTCTTTGTCTAATTATCTCTCGTGCAACCAAACTGTGCAACCATACCTGGTCGCACAGTTTTTCATAAAATATATGAACGTACAATTCTGCTTCTTTAACTTTTGCTATTTCAATTCCTATTATTAGTTCACACTCTCCCTATATGTAACCTTTTCAAATTTTTAGTTGTTAATAAAATACTTTTTATGCATCCACTCAAGCTCAAATACATTTTTTAAAATTTGTTAAGGATGGTACTTGATGTTAATGCAGTTTTTTTTTTAAATATTAACTCATTAATTAAATTTCACTTATTAATTTTAGTATTATATGGGAGAAAAATACACTAATGTGTAGAGTTGTCATCTGTTGACATCAACAGCTACTATCTTAAACTTTTTTTACATTTTTTACATTTTTATTTATTTTTATTATCTTGTAAATAAGTTTACTTTCTTTGTGGCTTTGAAATAAATTAGTGTGTGTGAGAGATAGAGATACATTTTTTCTAACTTAAAAAAAAATGAATGAAAATTATTTATAAAGGACTTTCTTTAATTTAGTGAAAAAAGAAGCTTGTCTTGGAATGATAAAGTTGGTAGAGTGTCTGTGATGCCTGTGTGACGTCATCTTCTCTCCCCAATCATTCGACCCCTCAGGGGGTTTACCTTCTTTAGGTAAACACGGGTGTCACAATCCCGAGGTACCCTAGTGATCTTTCCTCATCTTTATTTTCTTCTCTCCTTTACTCTGCTGCTTTTTCTTCCTTTTCTCCCTCAGTGTGGTTGCCTCGAAAGAGGTTGAGGGCTCCCCTTGAGTAGCTATTGCCGCACTGTTGCTATTAGCTTCTTTTGGGGACTAAATCACCCGCTTGTTTGCCGTGCGTGGAGACCCGTGTCCCTGGAAAGGAGGATCCTGGTGATTGAGGCTCTCAGAGACCAAAACATCACTTTGGCCTCTGCTTCAGGTAAACGGGAGGTGTGTTGTGGTCCTCAGCATGCCAATCGGCTTCCATGGATCAAGCGATCATATATCTGCTGTGTGACTCGATAAGGGTGGAGGCCACGTCAGGGATATATCGAAAGCGTATAAGGTCTGGCTAGCACTGATGCAGGTATACTGCATCCCCTTGTTGGGCTCGATGGTGGGTGGTGCAGTCAGGCCTTGAAGTAATTAACCTATTTCTATGGAATGTACTTCTAATTCTATACTCCCTATGGAGCAACAAATGATACAGGATCAGAAATATTGTGTTATTAAAAGAACTGAGGGCAATTTTGACAATGTCTCTCCTTTCTTAATTAATAAGTGTCTTATTGGTACTGTTGAAAATGTAAAAAATGTTCGCAAGATGAAATCTGGTGATCTCTTAGTTGAAGTTTTATCAACTGAACAGGCCAAAGCCACCCTAAAACTAAAATGCCTTTGTAATATAGATGTTATGGTATGTCCTCATAGTAGGCTAAATTCTACACGGGGAGTAATTTCAGCAGATGATCTATATAATATTTCAGAGGAGGAAATTTTGGATAATCTTGTTGACCAAAAAGTACAACGTGTGCAGTGCATTACAATCAGAAGAGAGGGTAAAATTATAAGAACTAAACACCTTATACTCACGTTTGTTACTCCTATATTACCTCAATCTATTAAAGCTGGCTATCTAAATTGTAGTGTTCGCCCCTTCATACCAAATCCATTACGTTGCTTTAAATGTCAGCGATTTGGCCATGCAAAAACTACTTGTAGAGGACATTTGACTTGTGCTCGATGTGCATCTGTTGGACATGACAGTAGTCAGTGTCAATTACAAGAAAAATGTGTCAACTGCAGTGGTGAACATCCTTCATATTCCCGATCATGCCCAACCTGGATATTAGAAAAGGAAATTATTACTGTGAAAATAAAACAAAACTTATCTTACCCTGAAGCCAGGCGAACAGTGTCATCCCGTACCCCTAATCAAGGTATTAGCTATTCACAAGCAGTTAAAAAAGTCATGAAATCTTGCAGTACCCAAAAAGATTTCTTAAATTTTTCAAACTTATCCTCAAATATTTCTAACATAAATGTCTCACCAATTCCAAAAGGAATTTCTTCACTGTCTTTCGCAAAATCTAAGTCTCAAAGATCCCTAAATTTAAAGAATGCAAAAGAAGGGCTTCATAAATCATATTTAAAGAGTAAAAGAAGCTCAAATGCCTCCAAGACAGATATAAAGAATGTAGACCCATCAGATGATGAAACACTCCTAAGTGGAGATTCATCTGAATCACAGATGGCGTGCTCCAATGCCGGAGCA
Organism: Latrodectus elegans; assembly: GCA_030067965.1. NCBI lineage: Eukaryota > Metazoa > Arthropoda > Arachnida > Araneae > Theridiidae > Latrodectus > Latrodectus elegans. The sequence goes on from CM057819.1 coordinate 89,247,803, forward strand.
TTCAGCTGAGCTTAATGGGAACCTTCGTTTCTTGGAATTGTCGAGGCTTTCGCACTCATATAGAAGATATAAAAACAATTATAAATCTGTATTATCCAATTTGTTTTGCCATCCAAGAAACATTTTTGAAACCTCAGTAAAGTTTAAAATTGCATGGATATAATTGTGTGAGGAAAGATGTTAATCATGATTCAATTTCTGGAGGTGTATGCATTCTTGTATCTTGTAATATTCCTAGCACTATACATCCCCTTAACACTTCATTAGAGGCTGTTGCAGTACGCATACACTCTACATCTCTCATTACTATTTGTAGCATTTACTTACCTCCCCATGCGATCATCCATGAAAGCGATTTAAGCAATTTGCTGGATCAACTACCTGCACCCTTTATTCTACTTGGTGACTTCAATGGTCATAACACCTTATGGGGAAGTGATAATATGAATCCTCGTGGCAATATAATTGAACAGTTCATTTCTAATAACAATATCTCTGCCTTCTAAATTCCACAGAAATAACCTATTTTCATCAACCATCAAGAACTTTTCATTCATTAGATTTAGCTATTTGTTCTCCATCAATTCTACCTTCATTAAATCTTAATGTTGATAAGGATTTATATAACAGTGATCATTTTCCTTTAATTATAAATCAAACTGGTATAAGCAGACCACAAATCTTCCACTCCTCTTATTCTTATCATCGTGCAGACTGGTCTCTCTACACTCATTTAGCAGCTATTACTGACAGCATGTTAGAAGGAATAATATCAATGATGCTGTGCAAAAAGTAACTAATACACTTCTAGATGCTGCCAAAAACACAATTCCCAAGCGCTCCCCAATTCCACACAAATATCATAAACCATGGTGGAACCGTGAGTGCCAAGTATCATACAAAAAACAAAAGAAGTTTTGGGCAATTTTCCGCAGGTGCCCTACCATGGAAAACCTCATGGCTTTCAAAAAAGCTAAAGCTTTTGCTCGTCGAATACGGCGAAATAGTCAAAAAGAATCTTGGATAAAATATGTTTCCTCCATCACATCATCAACTTCCAGCAAAGAGTTATGGAAGAAAGTTAAAGCTTCCAGTGGTTTATATAGGGACTTCTCTATCCCAATACTACGCACAGGAGCTGACACAATTTCTTCTCAATATGACATCGCCAATCTTTTAGGTGAAACTTTTGCAAAGGTATCTAGTTCAGACTTTTATAATCCTAAATTTCTCAGAATCAAAGAGCAAGCTGAAAAGAAACCTATAAAGTTTCATGATAAAGCCATACATCCATATAATTGCAATTTCTCTTTGCTGGAATTGCAGAGAGCCCTGTCCCAGACTAAAAATACTAGTCCTGGACCAGATGGTATCTCATATAAGATGCTTTGTCATCTTAATCATGAATCTTTAATGAACATTCTTTTTCTATTCAATAGAATATGGAATGAACATGTCTATCCCAGTCTCTGGTGCAAAGCAATTATTATTCCAATTCTTAAACATGGGAAAGATCCAGCTAACCCTCAAAACTATCGTCCAATTGCGCTTACAAGTTGCCTTGCTAAAACTTTGGAGCGTATGGTCAATTCCCGTCTTGTTTATGCAATTGAAGACAATCAGTACATATCACTTTATCAAAGTGGTTTCCGGAAAGGTCGATCTACTGTGGACAATATTGCATACCTAGAAACACAAATTAGGAATGCTTTTGTACGGAGACATCATTTGGTGTCTATAATTTTTGACATAGAAAAAGCTTATGATAAGACATGGCGTTATGGAATTCTTCAAACTTTGTATAATTTTAATTTCAGAGGAAATTTACCCATTTTTATTCAGAGCTTTTTAAATTCTCGCATTTTTAATGTCCGTATAGGATCTGTTTTATCTAATCCATTTATCCAATGTGAGGGGGTTCCTCAGGGAAGTGTTTTAAGTGTTACTGTTTTTAATATTTTCATCAGCAACATTCTTCATGTATTGCAACCATCTGTCCATGGAACTTTATATGTTGACGACCTCCAAATTTCTTGCCAAGGTTCCAATATGCGACTGATTGAACGGCAATTACAAACTGCTGTCAATAATCTAGTTGCTTGGTGTAATGAAAATGGGCATACTTTGTCCCCTTGTAAAAGCAAATGTATCCATTTTTGCAGAAAAACTGGGCCTCATCCTGATCCAGAAATTAAGACATCAGGCACAACTATTCCCGTAGTTAATCAGTTATCATTTCTTGGGCTTATATTTGATAAAAAGTTAACCTTCCTACCACATATCTTAGATTTGCGCAAAAGATGCGAAAAATCACTAAATATTCTGAAAGTTCTCTCTAATACCTCTTGGGGTGCAGATCGTAAAGCATTACTCCGAGTATATAAGTCAGTTATTCTATCGCGAATTGACTATGGTAGTGTAGTTTATGGATCAACCAGATCATCAGTTTTGCGCAAATTAGACCCTGTTCATCACTCAGCTTTACGAATCTGCTCTGGAGCATTCCGGACATCTCCTGTCCATAGCCTTTATGTAATTTGCAACCAGTTACCTCTTGATCTGAGACGTAAGCAACTCTCTCTACATTACTATTTTAAAATGCTATCAGTATCGCAACACCCTTTGAGATCAATGGTTACTTGTCCCTCTTTAAGAAGGCTATATAATGCACGACCACATAACATATTACCATTTTATGAACGTACAAATTCATTCCTGTCTTCATCCGAGTTTCCTGATTTACATGTTCAAGCTACAGATGCTCTAGGATTTCCTCCTTGGAATATTCCTGTTGTCAATATAATCAAACCCTTTACTGGATACAATAAATCAGCTACATCTCCCCTTATTTTGCAGCAATTATTTTCACACATTCATTCTTATTATTCCTCCCACATCTCTGTATATACAGATGGCTCAAAATCAAGTAGTCATGTTGGTTGTGGTATTGTTGTTGGAAATACAGTTTACAGCTATAAACTGCATGCATCATATTCTGTGTATACAGCCGAAGCTGTTGCTATTAAACGTGCTCTAGAAATAATACATTCTAGCCCTTATCGAAAATACTGTATCTATACAGATAGCATGAGTGTGGTCATGCAATTAGATCATTTTAATGATCTAATTGCATGACCACACTCATGCTATTAGATCATTAATCCAATTATTATGGAAATATTGGATATATTAAATATATTGAAGAATAAAGGATTTGACATCTTGTTTTGTTGGGTTCCAAGTCATGTTGGTATTGCTGGGAATGAACTTGCTGATAATGCTGCTAAAAATGCCTCTGACACTTTGCATACTCCATTAACATTATTTGACTTTAAGCAAATTATCAAAGATTTCATTTTCTCCCACTGGCAAAAAACATGGGACTTGCAGAAAAACAATAAATTATATAGTATATCCTCTCACATCCTTCCATTCCCAGTTGCTCCCATGCGAAGAGTTGATGTAAAACTCACACGGCTTCGTATTGGACATACTAGATTTACACACAAGCACTTATTCTTGTCTCGGAGTGCTCCAATCTGTGACATGCGTAATGTACCATATACGGTACATCACATTTTAATTGTCTGTCCTAATTTCAATGATTTACGAATTGTATTTTTTAATACCACAAATTTAATTTTATCCGACTTGATTGGGTTTAAACCACATAGAAATTTGTTTGGATTTTTACGTGCAATAGGTTTCTTGAATTCCATTTAAGATTTTTTATCCAAAATAATCTTTACATATGCTTTTCTTAAACTTTTTACACATTCCATTATATACATATGACTAGTCTCTTAACACAGAATTTTCACCTTCAGTTTTAAATATTGTACGATGCAGAAATGTCCACTATTGGACCTTGCATCAGTAAATCTTACAAAATCAATCAATCAATCAATCCCCAATCATTCGGAGACATTTCTTGATTGCTTTTTAAGAGAGAGAGTGAGGAACGGACCATGGAGAAGGTGGCAAAATGTAGATAATTGTTGACAGTGTAAATATATGTATATATCTAGATGTTGATTACATGTGCTTGAGTTATATATACAAACTTAATAAATGTACTTAAAAAAACGCGCGTGACTCTTTTATGATTGCCGATTTAAGAGTAGAGGTGAAAGGATATAGACAAATGACCAAAATGCATTGCAGTTTAGGAGTAGAATCTTCGCTCAAAGCATAAAAATAATAGAAGCGGTAGAATAAATGATCAAACTGGAGTAAAGGTATATATATATATATTTAGTTTGTTTTAGTTAGTTTGTTGCTTTATCTCTCTCTCGTTACATTAACTTTCGATTTTAATACTGAAAACTAATGTGTTCTGATAATGCTTGTGACATTCTTCTTTTGCATTTAAGTTACTCTGAAAAAAATCACATCTATCTAAAATTTTTAAAAAAAATATTTCATTCCAAATTTTTGTATTTAAGCGGATTGCATAGGTATGTTGTAATAACCTTGAATTTTGTTTATCTTTTTTATTTATTTATTTTTTTTTAACTCGTATTAAATAACAAAGTTAAAAATAAAAGTGAAAGACCAATGAAATGTTTTGGTTCATCATGTGTGGCTATATTTCCCTTGAAATTAATTGCCAGTTTTTTCTTTATTAAAAATGAGGTAATAATTCTATTGCATACTAAAGTTTTAGAAAGGATTATTTAAAATATATTTTTTTTCTTTGCTGACTGCATGAGTGAAAATTTATGATTAGTACAAATATACTTAAAGAAAATGCATGAATATGCAGTTCTTATCATTAGTATACATAAAAGGAAAGGAAATTTTTTCATAGTTTTTATTGCTAATAATCATTTTTCTTAAGGAAATAAATTACTAATGACTGAATATTTAAACTCCAGTTGGTACATTCAGTATTTCTGTTTCACCACAGTTACTAATTAGACATTAATATAAATGGTAACTAAAATTTTGACAACTACTTCAAATGCACTCATATTCAAGGTAATCTTACTCTACGATGCACCCCTAGGAAATAAAAATCTACACCAAAATATAGATAAATTGTACGTGGGAAATTTACACCACTGAAAAAAAGACGCTGTAATTTGCAAATGGTTAGTTTTTCTAAATTCGTGTGAAATTGGCTTCTTTAGTTGGAAAAATTTGGAGAAATCCTCAATTTGGAGAAATTTTACAGCAAATTTCTTATTCATTAATTATTTTTGAACATTTACTACCTGGTGAAAAGTTGTAGTGGTGCTCCTTTAAGAGATAGAACTGCTTACCAGCATATTTCTGACTTTAATAGAGGTCGAAATGTAACCTACTGAAATTATTATTTATTTTATTACAATTTTGTTGTCTATTCTGTCTAGATCTCGGTATTATCTGCCGAATATGAAACATGTTTCCAATAGTAGAGAAAAGACAGAAATACTATCTGGATAAACCATAACGAATCATAAAGCCATTTAAGAGCGCTGAATCAGGAAATGAGGCAATTTACCGGACAAGTGTTTACAGGAACAATTTGATGGCGTTTAAAGTGACACAGACTGTTATGTCGGTGATCATGGATTTAGCTTCCCATGATGCTAAATCGAAGATAGAAGAGCATTCAAAGCTGTGATCATTGACGTAAATGGACTCAAGAATGGTGGGTCATGTTTTTAGAAGAATACCAGCTCTGTTTATAGCTTCATGTAGATTCCATTCGTGTTTGTTTGTATCGTACAGAAGGGATATTGTCATTGTACATTCAAATTGAAATATTGGCCTATTTTTTGAAGTGATGATAAAGGAGACAATTTGATACATATCTCAGCTATTACTATGTTTTCATATTGAAGGCATTTAGAGCAGTGAATGTTAAATTTCTGCTGTTTCAAAACTTGTGTCTTTAACATTCATTCGAGCCTTGTTAAATACTGTATATCCGCACCGTTGAGCACCATGGACGCTATGTTTTCTATCTGCGAAAGATTTGGAGAAAGATCCGGCCAGGGAAGCAATTCAATCTGACGATTGACAAATACCCCTTGAACAATGCGCGCCACATTTGGTCACGCATTATCCTGTAGAAATTATGGCTGTTGGCAAGCCTTGAAGGTAAGGAAAAACAACTGGCTCCAACACCTCGAAGATGTAGCTCTGACTGTTTAAAGTACCGACAGTGCGTAGTAGAGGAGTGCGAGAATGATATCCAGTATCACCCCATACTATAATACTCAGTGCACGACCAATGTGGTGGTGCATAACACAGTTGTTCAACATTTTCTCTTCACGGTGTCACCAGACTTTAATGCGTCCATCGTGGTGTTGCAGACAGAAGTGTGACTCATCAGTAAAGACAATTTCATTACATTCTGCCATTCACATTCTTCTTTCATCGTATCATGTGGAACAGAGATATCTGTAGTTCTGCGTCAACTGTAGACAAAGCAATGGATGTCTGGCTGACAGACTACTCTGCTGTCAGCGGCGTTAAATTGTACGCGCAGACATTGGATGATGCATTACAGACCTAATGTGCTGTGCAATGGTTCGTGATGTGACTGAGCGATCTGTCACTGCCGTGCACATGATTTGTCTGTCATCACGTGAAATGGTGCACTGATGTGGATACGATCGAACACTTCAGTCCGTCGTACACTCCTGCATCCAACGATCATATATCCGCATACAGTTGTTTGGTTTGTCCAATACGACTACCGATTTCCTTGAAAGATAATTTAGTACAGTATTACCTGTAATTATGAAAACATGTAAGTCAAGAATGATAGCATTTTAACTGTAAGACATTTTACTCATTTCCCCGCATATTTATAAGATAATTTTCTGTGCACTTTAATTATATCTTATTTAGTAGTTTTTTGAATGTTCTTTTATAATTATATAAATTTATTTTTTAAAACATTTTTAACTACCTACGCTGGTGGACCTTTAGTGAAATAAGAGAATTTAAGTAATTATATATCTTTTTTTTTACAGATAAATTTAAATGTTTTAACAAATTATGTTTTGTTTATCAACTTCTGTTTTCAGTTTATACTGAATTAGATATAAATATGCAATCCTTTTGAAAAAACAGGTTTATGTTTTAAAAAAAATAATTAACCTATGTATGTATGTTAAAAAAAAGTAGTACTATATTTTTTCAAAGGAGAAGTATATTTTAATAGAAATAATTCGGCTGGTAAATTTTCTTCAATCGGAAACTTAAAAGCTTTTAAGCTTCTATTTTCTACAATTCGAATTCAAACCTCAATATTTGGAATAATGTAAGCAAGAGTTAAATAATAGTAATAATAAAAAATAAAAATCAAGGCATTTATATTATTAAACAAAGAGAAAAAATTAAAAAACACTACAGAAAACTAAAAGAAATATCAAAATATAGTTTTGAAAAATACACCTGGAATCTCTAAATTATAAATATTAAGTTTAGATCCTATTATAAAAACAACTGCTCTCTATTAATTATAACTATCAGTAAAATTTTAGGCTTTGAGTAAAAAATATTAAAGAATATAAAAGCTCTTGCTGTAACTTTGAAAAAGTTGCACATATTAACAACAAAATAGCCCAAATAATTAATATATTTTTTTCCTAAATATTCTCAAAAATTAATTCAAATTAATATGCAAATAAAAGCACTTATAAAACTACCTTCTAATGCAGTGGTTATTTGAAAATACACTGAATTTATGCTTTATAATTAATAAAGTAAGCAATATATCACCTTTGATAAAAGAAGAAAAAATAAATTTACTTTATTAACGTTTTTCTGTGTGTGTGTGGATGACGATAAAGTAATTCTTATATTTAAGTTTACAATTAAATAATTTGCGCCAAGTAAATTTTTATAAAGAGTTTAAAAAAAGATTTTTGAATGTCTCATACTTCTTAGTACTGACTATTAAAGAATATCCAAAATAATTTGTGGAGTGTAGAATATCCAAAATACTATACTTTCTGAAATGTGTTTTAAATATATAAATAATTTTCAAACTTTTTATAATTATAGAAGTATCACTTTTGAATTTAAAATAAATGGCTTGGAATTATGTGAAATAATTTTGAAATAAAATTATTATATGTTTTTTTTAATTTTTATATAAAATTTGATATTTCTTTAAGATCTTTAATTGTATATATTTTTTATGTTCTGTATTGAAGCAAACATTCTTCTTTAAAATAAAATTAATTTAAATAGTATATATAATATATGAAAAAATTTTCTACTCTGGAGTTTTATTTACTTTTAGTTAAATACATAATTAAATCCTTAATTTTAATAATATCATCAATAACACCATAATGATAACATTTTCATACACTAGATGGCAGCACTACACCCCAAAAAATATTACAACTTAACTGCATTATTTCAATTCAGGAAGAAATAAAGGTTAAAAATAGCATACATGAAAAGAAAGGGAGAAAGTAAAATGGAATTGTGCATTTTCAGAAGGTAACATTTTCAATAATGAGTTTCGGATTTCCTCCCAACCGTGAAATTATTGTAATTATCTCTTACCGAAAAACAGACCTTATTTCAGGAGTGCAACAGTCATTTTTGCTTTGTGGAGAGCAGGCAAAAAATTCCGAGATCAAAATAAGTTAAGATGTAATTTATCAAACAGTTCGAGCTTTAAGAGGAAGTTAAAAAGTTATTTCTTCCAATAATTAAGAGCTAATATATCTTCAGGGTGGAATTTGAAATAATTTCTCATCTGCATTTTCGTAATTTGGAAATAAGGATTGCTAATTACATATCAATGAAAATTTGCTCTCTTTATTCACTATCACACTTTATAAGTTTATTAGTTTACATCTGTATGTATGCCAAGTACACATGAGGTAAATACATGTAGTACACATGAGGAAAATATATGCAAACACTTTAGAGTTTTTCAATTGTAAATCATTGATACCTGTTTTTGATTAAAATATTTGAATATTTAATATTTGAATCAAATCATTGACACCTGTTTTTGATTCAAATATTACTTTAAATAAATTAATATTGATTTGTTAAATAACCACAGAATCTGTTTTAATTAGATTACAAATATTATTTATATAGATTCTCAGTTCCAGATAGTTTTATTTTTAAAAAAGTTTTGTTATGTTTATCATGTGATATTAAAAAATATATTTTATGTTAGCAAAATAGAGATAGTGTATTTAGAAACTTTGGTTAATTATCTGTACTTATTAACGTTCTTTTTCAGCATTAAGAATTCAACTCAATTTCAAAATAAAATACTTTTTATAAACCCCTATTCATTCCTTTAGAATTTTTTGCAAATTATTCATTCCAGCGATTATTTAAATTGGACATATAATGAAAGTATAATTAAAGATTTAGGATCACAATAGTAATTTAGTATTTATTATGTCAATATTTTATTATTTTATCTTTGTTGTTAAATAATATAATGTTCAGGCTCGCGTGTTGTCAGACATTATATCAGAAGGCAATTTGTTTTACAGTAAATAAAACATTTATTACGTCACAACATTGACTATATTTATAAACAAAGAAAATTGAGGAGAGGGAGATACTGCATATCTTCTTAAGATATAAGGGAAAGAGTTACCTGTTTGATAGACCTCACCTTTTAAGGTGAGACTATTAATTGAATAAATTTTACGAAATTAATGCTTTTGGAAAAATTTTTGATGGATATTTTTTTTTAGTTTGACTTAGCGATTTTGATTTTACTCTGTAAATTTAAGTTTTACTTCGTAAAAATATGATGAATCACCCTAGCAGTTTATAAAGGTTTGGATTTTTAATCGCGAACTAATCACAATTTGGAAGTCAGAAGCTTTTCTTTGTTGCATGAAGCTTGAATATTGATTTTTTTTTTCAAATAAAAAAACAATCGACACCTTTTTTTCCCAGGAGAGTGGTAAATTCATATTCTCAAACGCAATTTTATTGGTAAATTTATTACTAAATAGAAAATTCTTAAAATCAATTTTTATGTATTTATTAGTTAAACTATTTGAGACATATTTTCTTAGTTTTCATAATTTTATTCTTATAATAATTTGGTTTATTTTGATGGTATACGTACCACTTCGTTTATATATATATATATATATATCAGCAAATTAGTATTATAATTAAACAAACAAAAACAAAGAAATAGTGAATAAGTCGTCTATAAGAATCTAGGGGCCATATAAAAATGAAATTCGGTATTTTTATGGTGTAGCATCAGTTTCAAATAAAAATGTACTTCATTTAGGATGTTTTCCTCAAGGTAAAAATGCATCCTTACTAATATTGAAAAAAATTAGGATTAGTTTGGTTTGATAATTGCTATTTGATCACTTTTTGCCCACAGGAGCCATTTCAATTGAAAATTTCAGTTTAAAATGAAATTCTGAATTACTATAGAAATGCAGTACAGTGATGGGAATCAAATCTATCAACTCTCCAACTAAAATTAAAGGCATCCAGCTTCAAACTTGGCTTTAAAAAATTAAGAGATTTACTTACAGAGGGGAGATTGGATACTCTAAAAATAGGTTAAGTGATTAATGTATAATTTTACAACCTCTGAGATTTTATTATTTTCCCCCAATTATTGCTTTTTTCTCTGATAGTTGCACACTTTAAAATGCTTAGGAGCATTTCTTATGTTTATAAGCTAATCAGGCTCTCTATCAAACTATTAACTGCTTCATTGAATTAAGGTCTTTATATATACATTGTCACTTACGTATCACATAAACGCCAAAGTAGCTTTTATTATGTGTATTATACTGACAGACAAATATTTTAATGAAATGTTAAAAATAAAAACAATTAAAGTTATTTATTTTTTTTTTTGCATAACTTGAACTTTTTAGCTGTTACAAAATAAATAATTTGAAGATATAATATGAATAGAAATAGCATGAATCCCCCTTTTCGAATATCTGAACAGAACAATTTAAAAACAAAATCTTTGAATTTTTCGATGTAATAAACACCCGCTTGATTATCGCTTTTCAGTAATTATCTATGCATATTCTTCAAATTCAAACACATTTAGAAACAATGAGCTTTTGTTGATCTTATAAAATACTATATTACGTACATGCCTGATGTAATATATATATATTATGTTTACATTTACATGTAATGCACGAATGAATCGAAATTCAAATGTTTTTAAATCCCATTGATGTTTTTTGTGATAAAGAGTTGATTAATATTCAATAAATAAAAATGATTAATATTTTACAAAATTTACATAATTCGCTAATGGGAATTTCAAAAACTAAATCATTGCATTGACAAAGTGTATTTCAAGCCTAAATAAGCAGACAAATAATTAAATTTATGCAGGGGGAATTTTATTTAATTCATTCAACCAAATGGAATCGAACAAATGGAAAATGTATGGAATAAACAAGCATTGTGATTTCAGTTTTCTGCTCACTTTTAACCGCTTTCCTTATATTTAAGGATGAAAATTAGATCTTTAATTGTGTCCGAATTCTGATATGCAAACTAAATATATGAAATCACTGAAAGTCTTATAAGCAAAATATTGATTTTGTTGTATTGAAATTGATTTATTTCTATTTGGTAAATGAATGAAAATTTTCATCAAGGGATATGGATTTAATTGTGAGCACAATAACTGCATAAACAATAAAGAATTAGAAATTCAAACCATCACCAACAAAGTTTCGCTGATGTTAAATCGCCAAAAAGTTTTGAAGCTATAATCTGTCTTATTGACTAAACTTGTATGTTTTTACAGTTTTTCATTGATATTACCATAAAACATATTGATCCTCTAGTTAAGTTAAAAAGTTTTGGTTATTATTTGCAACAGATGACAAAAATTACTGTCCATTTAGCAAATAAGTTGTCAAGATATCATGTTTGAACCACAATTCTCTTTAATGCTTTAGCTTTCTGTTGTGTCTAAAAAAGAAACTAATTTTTGCTAAACTATGTTAATAAATACCTGCAAATAAAATGATCCCCAAAAGTATTTAAGGAAGGTCAAGTGATTTTCAGTAAAATCATCTGACCACGTCTTCCGTAAAAATTAAAAGACCCAAGGTTGACCTCTTCTTACACCAATATGTCTTCTGCCTTCGTTTGGGAAGGTTCTGGAAAACTCATAATAGACACCTAAAACATCCCTTTTTCAAAAATAATATTTTTTATATAATAACCAATATAGTTTCAGAGCAAAAAGATGAACAGACCATGTGCCAACTGAAGTCATGGACTGCATAAATATAAATGAAGAAAACAACACATACACAGCTCTCATTAGCCTGGTCATCCAAAAAACATTCGACTGTCTGTGATGGACAGGTCTAAAATTAACTTTTACAAAAATGTAACACTCCGAAAAATATCTCCAAATGTATCTTCAGCTTATTAAAAGATAAAGAACAGATAGCCACAACTGACTCATGGCTAGAACGAATGAAACATAACATAGGCAGCCCTCAGGGCCTAATCATAGAACATCTATTTCAGTTCAATCTTATCCACTTCCTGGCCTTAACAGACAGAGATTATAGCATTTGCAGACGATACAATGATAGTAGTTAGAAGTGCAACAAAACCAACACTAAAATATAATTGTAACAAATCTATATTAATATTCTCAAATCACTGCTAAGTTCTAAAGTTAACAATTTCAACAGCAAAATCAACACTAATGATTCTTAGTAAGAAAAATAAAGTTCAATTTAATAATTATTTTAAATGATAAAAGTTTAAAGCAAACAAAATGTCTGGTATATTTATGCTTACATCAAGATTCAAAGCTTCATTTCTTACCACATGTTCTCTACATCAAAACAAAAATTATACCAATAGTCCAAAGACTAAGTGGAATGATCAGTCAGAACAGTGGTATAAAAGGAAAAATTTCTAAAACAATATACTTAACCATTATTGAAAAAAACAGTCATATATGGATTCTCCTTTTGGGCAAATCATATGACAGCTAGAAAAGAAAAAATATTTAACAGCATTCAACGATTTTTCCTGTTACTGATATTCAGCAAGAGCAATTAAAAAAAATTTCTAGTATATCTCTAAAGACTATATTAGGCATTCCATCTTTACCATTAATAATAGAAGCTACCACCTTAAAAACGAAAATCTTACTGCTCAAAAATTCAATACAAATAGATGGTACTCACTAGAACCCGCAAGAATTTGAAGACCCGGTCTACAATGATTCTGTCCATCTCTTCCATAGACTCAGAAATCCAACCTCTCTGAAAATTTTCCAAAGTTATGCAAACCCCCAAAGTTTATACCAACATAAATAAGTTCATATATAGATGAATCAAGACTCTAAAAGCGACAGGAGTAATTACAAATATTTACAATTATCATTAAATTACAATAACCAATCTACTAGTCCCAACAACAACAATATGGACTAACAGCCAGTCTGTTCTCAAATCACTGCTCCACCAAGTGCACAAATCACAAATTTTCCATGATGCATAGGAGTGTCTATACACAAATACATCATGCAGAGTACAATTAAGCTGTATTAAATCCGTCCTGGGCAATTGGAGGAAAGAACTATCAGACATATAATAAAAAAAAAAAAAAAAAAAAAAAAAAAAAAACTGCTACCAACGAGGAAGTGTTAGTCACAAATCTGCCAAAACCAATTTCCTTCTTAAAATTCCTATATAAAAAAGCCAACAGAACTTGGCAAAAAACATGGGGCATGGCAAAATAGTAGATACTCTCAACATTTATTTCCAACAGTCACCACAGATTTTTTCATCTCAAACATATTTATTAACTATTTAATAACGAATTATTAATCTCTCAATGTATGCCTCATAAGATTTAGTAAATGCAATCCGAACATCTGCTAATGTCATGATTTAAGAACTGCCCATCACTACCCAGTGAAATGTCCATCTGCAAAGGCTTTCCACATAAAAAGGAGCCATACTCAACAGATCCTCAGTTTGTGCAATTTTGTCTAAAGGATGGTTTTAGAACGGAATAAAATCATTTAAATACTCAGATTCCTAACAGTATAAAGACTCAAACTGTAAAGTGACCCTGTACAATCTTTAACAATGGTAGACGATGAACTTTATTCATCATCAGATGAAAAAAATTCAAACTGTATACAATCAGATTAATAGAACTTATTGTAAAGAATGAACTTTCTAAAAGTACCTAAAGTAACTAATCAAAGCAATTTATTTTATATCACTTGGTTTGTAATTCTTTATATATCCATTTGAGTAGTTATTATGCATTCTCATTTACGATTTGTTAATTCTTAATTTCAAAATTCAAAGTTCTAAAGTAACTATTAATATTCTATATTAATTATAACTATAGTGTTAACTAATCATAACTCAATTGGTTATTTGAAATAATTCTTAACAAAAACTTTTTAATTCATGGAAATAGTTGTCATTTAAGTCTGCATTATAATCCTATTTACTGCTCTAATTATTTTTATTTTATTAATCCATTACTATACTTTTATTTAATTCTTTTAATATTCGTATATGTATCTTATGGTCTTCATAACAGTATAACTATATTAACTGTTAAAACTAATTTTTCAAGTAATATACAACATTGATTTCTTATCGATTCATGCAAAATCTTAAAGAAAATAGAGAACCATAATATTTTATATCAATTATAACTTTGGTGATTCATAATACCATGACTGAATCTGTGAATTGAGAGTTAAGTAATATTCTTAAGAAAATCGTTTTAAATCATGTAAATAGTTGTCACTTAAGCTTGCATAATATATAATTCTTACGTCTTTTACTATTTTATTTTATTTTGTCTAATCGTTTATATCGATAAATGTACATAATATATGTTGTTCATAGCGGTACAGTAATTTGTTAGTTAAATTTAATATTTCAAGTAATGTGATACATTAATATCTTATCAATTCTGCAAATTGTTATTCATTTAATATTGTATAACTCCTTATTTACTTTTCTGTTGTTACTTCTACTATATCTTATTATTCTATTATATGTTCACTAAAATTTATAATATATAGTTTGTAATTATTATAAAACCTACAAGAATCATGTAACTGAACTGTGATGCAGACACCTACTGCGCTAGGTTGTCTGCCGGCTATCAGCCCCACAAATAAGAATAGACTCCATACGGGATCTTAAGTGAGACCCTGTGAAATTTATGGACAGCTATCGGAGATGTTAGGGCATAACCTGATAACCAGTTGGTTAAGTCCGGGGCCTTGACACTTCAGCATGTTAACTTACTGATACGACCCTGTTTTCGCTTTGCATTATGTACATTATTTTAAAGTACATATTACTTATTGTTAGTTCCTGTCTCGTCTTTTTGCCGAGTTTCGTCCCTTACTCTTCAACTCTTTCTTTGTGTTACATTTCCAATGTCTGGAGGTGTAGATGAAAAATTTACATTTAACAAATTCCCTTTATTATAAAATATCTGAGTTTTTCAATTTAAAAGCATGCACATTATCGTGTATTTAGTATTTTTAAATAGCATAAAATGAGACATAATTACAAATGTGTTTAGTAAATTACAATAAATTAGTGATCAGAATTTTTTGTATAAAAACTCTTTCTAATAAAATACAGAACATTTTTATATATATATATATATCTGCATTTAATGTGTTGATATATTTTTTAATAAACAAAATATATATAAAGGCTTCCTCTATACAGATATTTGTTATTCAAAATTTCATCACAACGCATCTGTCGTTAAAAATATTTTAAAATTAATAAAGGATCTTCTTATAATTTTTAAAAAGTATAATTTTAGTAGAAATTTTTAATTTACTCAACATGAAGTAGCAAGAAGAACAATTCTCATTGCCGAATTCAGTTGAACAAAATTCAATATTTTCGTTACCAATCGCTTGCGGAAAATTAAATGAATTTTCCAGCTGTGGCCATTAGAACTGAAGTGAAGAGCAATTTTTGTCTCTCCCTCATTCCACGTGAAGAAATAAAGGATGAAAGAAATAAAAATCGTTTTAAATAACAGGCGCAACTTTTTGAGAGAGAGAGAGAGAGAGAACTGAATGTTTTTTTTCTTTTTTTTTATTTCCATCTTTATTTCTAAATTTCAATGTGCAAAAGCACCTTGATGTGTAGAAAATGTATTATCGGTTTTTCGTCGAATGGAAAATGGCGTAGAAAAGAACGTCGTTATCGCATCGATTGAATTCGTGACCTTGCTACACTTCGAATAATTCAATTGAAAACAAATGCATTAAAGCTACTTTGCATGTTTCATAAGGGAATTTCATAAAGATGGCAATGCCACAAATCCTTTTCAACAAATCTAGCATTATTTGTTACAATTTGTTACATCTTAAAGGTTTTACTTCAAAGAATTTCGGGAAATAAATAGAATTTTCTGTTTACAGAAAAAAAAAATTAAAAGTATTTTTTATTGACAAAACGGCTTTTGTGGACTAAAAGATATCCTAATATTAAATTCCTGACAGTTTTAGTCATTTAATGTATTTTTGATAATTTTATGCATTTTTTGAGCCATGTTAAATGGAATATATCCCTGCTTTCCACAAAAATAATTTTAAGATTTTAAATTATAGTAGAAATAAATTATTAAAGTTTTATCAAAGAAATATGTTTAATTTCCAGCTTCATATAAATATAATTTTAAAAAATAACACGAAGGGTATTCCTTCTCGTAATAGCAATCATATTTAGTTTATGAAATCTCTCACTTGAACCAAAGCCTACTTTTGTCCAAATTTCGCCAAATAAATATTTTTTTATTGTAATGATGATAATAATAAATATTTAGAATTGAAAAATATTTTTTTCTACTGAGATTCATTCCATATTCAGAAGGCATTTCAATATAAAAATTCACTTTTAGTATATTATATTCGTTAGTGAATTTATAATACCGAAAAATACTTAAAAAAAAAACTAATTCGACTATAATTTGTTTCTCAAACTTCCTACTAAAATTTACATAAACACAAATCAAATGTTTTTCTTCCATTTCATACACAATAAATTAAATCTCGAAAAAATAAACAAAAACAATAAGATTTTATATTTATGTAAAAATAAAAAAAAAAGAATTAGTTTCTTTTGGAAAAATAATTTAAAGACCAGATGTTTTATTTGTTGACTATTCTTTAGAAACACACAGAAACAAAACTAAAACTTTTAACTTTCGAAATATTTTGAAACTATCCTCATTAATAGAAATAATTTAATAATAACTCACAAAATCTTATACAGAATAGTAACTTTTTATACATTTGATTTAGAATTCAGGTTAGCTAGCTTTTAAGATGTGACTGTATATTGAAAATGCTGCGATATAAAAACATTAATACCAAGTTGCAATATTTTGATGACTATTATTGTTTAAATGGATTAAATGAATCGATATATGAACGAGTTCAATATTTTGTGCGTAAAGAGATGCCTCGCTTTCATACTCAATAATAAGTGTCTTCATATTAGCGATAAAACGGTGGGGTCAATTAAAAAGGGATTTATTTTTGAAAATTAAACAAATTCTTTTAAAATTCAATACCTTTTGTCCAAAATGATGAAAAAAAATTAAGAAAATAACAATGTCATTCAAATTCTGTATAATATTGCTTCCGAATATTGCTTCTTCAACATTTAAAAAAGTCAAACTATACTTTTTTTAAAATTCTTTCATAGAATAAAATTAATAAATCCAAATGTTACCAAACATGAAGTTAATAAAATGTCCAACGATTTGATGATTTACTGCAATAAGAATTTCTAATAAAATTATGTACAGTACATTTTTTTGAGAAATTAACTTTATATATAATTGTGCCGTATGATGTATTAGTAGTTCAAGTTAATTCATAAGAAATTGTTTTATTATGAGTTTGTCTGTACATTACAATTAAAATATTTGTGTTACTCAAAATAAATAAGAATTATTGCCTTAGCTAAGGAATAAAGCTTGTACATGAGTGTAATTCGGGTAGTGTTAAAAGTTTATTAACATGAGTCAAATCACATGTGTTGCTCAAAATCATAACCTAATAACATATATAGAAATATTTCTCAGGATACTAGAGGATGAACTGCTGTTTTTAATTGAATTGCAGAAAAGTGAGTGGAATGTGCATTAAAAATGATTTGCTCTAAAAGTCATTTGCAAAATTTTGGATACCTTGGCAGCATCTTCTTGAAAAAAATTTAAAAGGATTATATTTCCAATATTTTAAATTTGCTATGGTATTCCTTATAACTCAGCCACTTTCGGAGTTATGATGAAACGTCTATAAGGTATAATATGCCTATGCTTTATTATACAATACCATTTACGCCTATGCTTTATTATACAATACCATTTACGCCTATGCTTTATTATACAATACCATTTACGCCTATGCTTTATTATACAATACCATTTACGCCTATGCTTTATTATACAATACCATTTACGCCTATGCTTTATTATACAATACCATTTACGCCTATGCTTTATTATACAATACCATTTACGCCTATGCTTTATTATACAATACCATTTACGCACCTTGTGCCAAAGGGCGGGACCTAATGATTGTCCGGCTATCTGAAATAAATTATAAATGGAATATATTCAAAGTATTTACAATTTACAAAATTTACTTTTCCGGAAAAAAATTCGTAAACGTTTTGTATAACTGTCTTTGCCGGAATAATTTTATACTGCTGAGATGTAACAGTTTAATTCCGTAGTCACTTATGGATCATTATAGTACACTTTGTCTTTTAGATATCCTCTTGAAAAAAGCCGTAAGAAAATTATTTTATTAAATTATACGGCCAATTTTCTTTTCTGTAAGCGTAATGCTCTTGAGAAAATTAAACAATTAAGTTGCAGTTATTTTGTTTGTATGACCAAATATTGTTTTATAATTCCAATATTTTAAATGTGGTATGGTATTCTTTATAACTTGTTTACAACTTATATGAATATCCTCATATTATTTAATGTATATGGTAGAGCCCAACAATGGTCTAGAAAATCATATTAGTGCAACAACATTACCTAACGTGTGAAGTTCTTTTAGTTATAAAAATAATAAAGAACAAAAATTTTGGCTTGGATTTACCTATCAACGTAGGCAGGTAGCATCATTCACTAGGTAGGTACTTAGATATATTCCAGACTAGGTTCAAACATAGAATTGAATAAAACAATAGATCATAGTACAAGTGTACACCACATGTCGAGACTTGCAAAGTGCCGCCCGTGAGCCCGTTCGTCCGGAATGGATGTTTAGTCCTACAAAGAGATGAAATGTGACTTGTGCTGTGCTTGCAATCTACATTAGTGTAAATACGAATGCCAAGAACAAAACGTTACTCATTTGTCTCATTACCGTCTCATTAAAAGTGTAACTATTTTTTATTGTTGATTTACATTTCAGAGTTCATTGTTGATTTTTTGTCAGTTGTTGATTGTTTGTAATAATAAATGTTTATAACTTTGTATAACCACATGTATTATTTTAATAAATAGGACACAAGAAAATGTGCTACTTTTTTTTTCTTCTTAACACCCCCAATTTAGGGTGATATTTTTTAAAAGTTTTGGGAATACATCATAGGTCATGGTTTAAAATATCCATGACCAATGATGTTTTATCCACGTGACGTCTTGAGATGGCAGGTTAAGCCCGACTTGTGGACGAATTTGTAGCATGCCTTCAAGTCCCATTCTTCGAGCGGCAGCAAATAAGGCAAAGTTCATCACTGAATGTCTGAAAATAGTTCACTTTATTAATGAAATGATTTCTTATATAAGGTACAAAGCATCAGTTTGAGAAGCTACTTTCCATTGATTCAAGTCATTAACACATGGAACAGCACAAAAGCAAAATCAAAATGACAGCAAAATATCCACTTTATGGTTAGCTTAAATCAGTAAAGATGATTTAAAATTTTAAAAATTTAATTAATCAATAGAATTTTAGATTAATAATTGCAATATTTGTAAGCAATCTGTTTTTAAACTTAAGACTATGCCTTGCTTAGCCAACATTAAAAATTTTCTTTTAATTAATATTGCTGAAATAATAAAATGCATATTTGTAAAACATAAGCTGAAAAAGTTCTTTAAATTTTTTTGTGAGCGAGGAAAATAATTATGCTTCTTGCTATTAAAGGAACAAATGATTTTCCTTCAAGAAGTAGTAGTGTCTGTAGATTTCCTTTTTATTATTAATAATTATTTGCATATTTTACTGACTAATTCTTCATAAAATTTGATATTTTGGCATGATTTTTTAACTAAAATTATACAACAATTGGATTAAACAATTACAATTTAAAATGAAGTGTTGTGTGTTTATTATATAGTTTTTAGAAATAATACTTTGAATGAAGAAACTTGTATTATTGTTTTTAACATTGCGTTGTGTATTTATTATTTTTTTTCTACCCAGATTCAAACCTGAAAACAGAAGCAAAAACTGGCTTTTATTTTGTAATTAAAAATTGCTTTTAATTCAATCTTAAAGTTACAAATCCATTTACAATTATACAAGCATAGTTACTAATATTATTTCAAATATTTATACTTTACTAAAAACAGGGTTAAGTACTCACGTGGAGTTCATAATTTACACTAGATATCATAATTACAGTGAACATGTCAATCCGCCACACCTTGTAGTACATCATAGTCATCACTAAATATATCCCAGGTTCTTTCGTTACTTTCGACATTTTGGGTGGCATCAAGGGAAATAAAAGAGCCGATTTTCTAGCAAAGAAAGGATGACAATTATACAAACTATTTGTAATTATAGGACTTATAATCATGTAAAGTCAGAATGAAATTAGAATTTAGGAGGAAATTTGCTTCCTATCTATTGAATCTAAAGAAAAGGCTTGGAAGTTTCTGTCTGTTTAAAGCCAATTATTCAAGATTTTGCTTGTCCAATTTCCTCTTTTGACTAGACTCGATTGTCTGAATATCTGTTTCTTTAAAAATTCCAGTTAAATATTCTTCCTTTTGCAATTTTGTAACCCTGGACATTTCATGGATACGAAGCATATGATCGAATGTATTATACTATTGTATTACTCTCTTGTTCTTAAGTATTGGGAAATAAGATCAAGGCTAAAAGGCCAAATGTCTGATATTAGTATAAATAAAAATAAACTTTTATTGCATTCAAAATAAAGATATTGGAAACTGTGTGAATATTAAGATTTCTTGAAAATCTATAATTTATTTAACTTAAGTTTTAAAAACTCGCATATTTATTGAATATTTCATTTTTCCTTCAAGTTTCATCATTTAGTAAATATTCTTCATTAAACACAGCTTTGTAATTATACAATTTGTAATAATATATATAACAGCTGCATCAAATTATGTAAAACATATAATAAATGTCGATTGAATCTTGAATCAAGGTTACAAAATATAAAGTGAATTTTACTGAAGGAAGAAGAGTTTATGAAAAATTTTTCCCGCAGGTATATATATGAACGTAAACAGAAGAAAATTAGAAATTATTAATCATTCTTAGTTAATTTTTCAATGAAAATATGAAAAAGAAAGGAAAAGTAATTTTTCTTATAGAAATAATAATTATATAATTAAAAATGCAGTTAATTATTTAAAAAAGCAAGGTAATTAATTTGAAGTCTTATAAATGAAGTTAAAACTTGGCTAAAATGAAAATATAAACAATTTCAAACACATAAATACTACATCGTTTATGTTATCATTAAGCAATTAGATATTGTAAGCAATTTTTATAGTTTTAATGATATATTCTGTTACAGTCTAACTTTTGAAGACTGGCCTATTTTGTAACTTATATTTTTAAATTTAATAGTTTTCAGAAATGGAAAAAATTAAATTTCTAAGACAAAGAAACTTTTAAAAACAACTTTTAAAAAGAAAAAAACCGAATCAAAAAATAATTCTTTTAAACTCTAGAATATTTTGTATCACTGGTTGCAAACGAAACCAGATAGAGATTCAGATATCTTCGTCATGGTAACAATACATTCTGAATTTTTTTTCTCATTTTTTCGGTAGATAAAAGTACTATACAATATTTTAAATCGAAGTGTTTAATCTTATCATCAATGAGATAAGAGGAATGTAACCTATGAGTTAAGATATGGATACAAGATAAATTATATCTGGAAACTGAAAGTTTTTTCCGTGTCATAATATATGTAGATTGTGTTGCAGTGCTGTGGATGAAAGCAGATGCGATATTACTACATTAAATGAAACCTGCATTAGATTGATCTTTAAAAATATTTTTAGCAATTAACTTTATCTGTTACTAAAATATAAATGTTCATGCATTAAAATTATTGTAGTTTAGGACTTCTTTTTAATAAGGATTTACATTGTTCCTGAAGATGGAAGACGCCAGAGTTGTTTTTGAATTCAAGTGGAAAATAAAGCACTTTGCTTATTGTACTCAACAAAGAGAAGAATTTCTGAAGAGTCCTTTATTTAGCATTGATAAAACAGACTGGTGCTTGTTGCTCTTTCCAAGAGGTGATTGTGACAGAAAGTATCTTTCTTGCTACCTCCAGAGGTCATTTAACTGTCGAGGCCCCGAAGAAATGCTGGTTAATTTTACCATATCAGTCATTAAAAATGATGATTTAGAAATCGATCAAGAGGAAAAATTGAGTGCCAAATTCAAGAAAGGTGACAAGCATGGGTATGTGAAATTGCAGAAACGACAAGATATATTCAGAGATAAAGCAGTATTTTTAGTTAATGATACTTTAACTATCCGATGTGAAGTATGGAAGGCTTTCTCAGATGGATTGATCCCGGAATCTACGGAATCTTTAGAGGTCATCAAAGAATATTTTTGTGATTATGCTGGTAGTGCTTCTTTTAATTTCAGTCAACCAGAATTAATGCACACTACAGTTGGAAACGAATTGATTGAGCTGAAAAGAAAAATTAGTCCCCTTCCAAACAAATGTCTCACTGAAACAAATATAAGAGTTGAGCAAAGGACATTTATCTGGAAAATTCACAATTTCAGTCAATTTACTAAGGGTACTGTACTGTCCATTCAGAATTTTTCTGCTTCACCTAATAATCCCGTATTTAATTTTTCTACTTATTTGATTGGTGATTCTGATGAAGAGGAAAAACTTGAAATTGAAGTCAAAATAATTAACCAGTTCCGAATTGCAAAGATTGCCATGACTTGTAGGGTATCATTAGTAGATAAAGAAACCAACGATGCAGACTCGGTGCAAAATCAGCATTTGTTTTTTTTAGGGAAAGAATCTCCCCCTTGGAAATTTCCATTTTTCTTGAAAAATAAAATTATGGACTATAAAAACAAATGTCTGCCAAATGATGTTTTAACACTGCGCTTACAGTTGACAGTATCCGATGGATTATCCACTTCGCACATAGAAGAGTCCCACGTTCTTTCAAATTTTGAACAGTATCAATCACGTTGCATTAATTGCTCAAGCAGTTTGAAGGAAGATTTTAGAGCTCTTTACTTAGGACAAATCAATTGCGATGTATCTTTAAGGGCAGAATCTGAGATATTCGCAGCACATCGTTTTGTTCTAAAAACAAGGTCTCCTGTGTTTTGCGACATTTTAGAAAACGCCGATCCAGATGATGTAATAGAGATTGAAGGAATCACACCGAAAACTCTGAACAAATTGCTTCTATATATATACTCTGACTTGTTAGATGATGTTCAAGTGGATTCAGCTTTGGAGTTGTATTCAGCAGCAGTTAAGTTCCAGCTGCATTCATTGGTAGAAAAATGTTCATCTTTTTTGAAATCAAATATCGAGGTCAAAAATGTTTTCAAAGTGTTAGCTCTTGCTCATCGATACCAAAATAGTTACTTAGCTACTTGTGCAGAAGAATATATATGCAAGAATACGAGACAATTGCTTCAGTCAAGTGCTTGGAAGGAGCTTCTTGAAAACGTCCAATTTTTATCAAAGAGAACATCCAATACCAGTCGAAAACGAAAGTGTTCAGTAAGTATTATTTTAAAGGAAGATGAGGAAGAATGAATGTTGTCTTATAAATAAGTCCAGTGAATTGTTACAGACATTTTAATTTTTTCTTAATTATTAATGACCAGTTACTTTTTATTTTTTATAATATTTAATAGAACATTCATCAAGTAGAAGGAAATTTCGTGAATATACTTTAATGTGAAATTTGAACACTTTTTAAGCAAATAGATTTTTATCCTACTGATAAAATGTAAATGTTTCAAAGAGTAAAGGAAGTTAAATAAAAAATACACCAAGATAAAATCACATTTTTATATGACAAATACTAAAATGTCATAGCTAAAGAATTTTTTTTAACTTATAAAGCTTCCTAATATTCCTAATACCTAATAGAAAATAAATACTTTTTAATTAAACCAAATTTTAATGAAAAATCACTAATACTGAAATTTGGTATGTTTGTAATTTTATTTTCATAAAAACGTGTAGTTTTTAGAAAAGAAAATAATATACTATTTTTATAACAGAATTCATATGTGTATGACAGAATTTTTATCAGTTGGCAGAGATAAAATTGAAACACAAATCATTTTGCTATAGGGACAGTTAAACTATCGCTTATAATAGAAGTATTTTATTGCTTTAATTAAATTACTAGGAATAAATGCTAATGTTTTCTTTATTTATTCAAGCTTTTAAAATTTTTTATATATATCACTTTAATTTTTAGTATTTCTTTGAAACTTTGTCCAGAAAAACAATAAACTTCTAATCAAAATTCTTTATTTTTATTTCTGAATTCCTAATCGAGGTCATTTAGAGAATAGCATAGAATTTAGTATATTTATATCATAATACTAGCAATAGATTTAAAAAATATAACCATCAACACTTATATTTTTATTCACTTAATAACAATAGTTTTACATTGAACATATAAAGAAAAAAATTATAATATAAAGAACATATAAAAAAAGTCATACTATGTGATTCATTAAAATATCATTTAATAATAATTGAGAACAATGTTTCAGTGTTTCTTTTTAGTAATTATTAAAGAACTTGTGTATTATAAAAATAAAATAGTTTAAGAAATTAGAAGGAAAAAGAGAAATACATTGTATGTAGTTAATAAATTGCATTTTATATGGTATACTTTTTCTTAAAGAAAGTTTTTATTTATTTATGCCTTATAGAAAAAAACCAAATGATCTTTCATCTCATATTAATTTATATGTTGTGAGAAAGTAATGAATTTTAGTAGTTAGTTTCTGTTATCATAAGCAGAGATTTATTAGAAACGTTTAATTAATAAGATTTTCTGGGAAATACATCTAAAACTTGCATTATGACATAAAATTAAAATAAATGCTGTTATATCTATGAATATTTTTTGTAATGACAGTGAAATATATGATTATTAAAACTGTTTATGTGTCTTATTATTGTTATATGAACGGTGAATGCATAAATATCTTTAATGAAAGTTATAAATATCATTATATAAATGCACATTTAATCAAACATAAATGTATTAAAAGAAATTCTTAACCAAATAACTTTTTTGATTCTGACTAAAAATTCAAACTTTTATGGTTAATATATGTTATCAGGCAAATATTTTAACTCGGTACTTGTCAAGATATTCACTTTAAAATCAAAACCTAAGGTTTCAATCTAGGCCCAGATATAAGTTCAATAACTGCCAATAATACAGGAAAACTTTGGTTTAAAACCTTTAAAAAAACTTTGGTTCATATTAATATCATGTGATTAATAAATTTATCATTTTAATCTAATTATCTCCTTTACCTAGTGATATTAAAAAAAATCCTGATTAAGGAAGATCAACATACAACTATGTTCATTGTTACATTTTTTTAGTACGGATATCAACAGCTTTTTTCCAATAAGTTCATTATACATATTTTAACGTATATATTGTTTCAGAAGGAGAAATTAAATTTCTTTACTAAAATATATATATATATATATATATATATATATATATATATATATATATATATATATATATATATATATATATATATATATATATATATATATATAGATAGATAGATAGATAGAGAGAGAGAGATTATAAATTTAAAATAAAACATTTAAAGTACGTAAAATATAATAGAAATATAATAACGAAGAGCTATAACATTGTACCTCACAGTTATATTTCATGCATTTTTTTTTAAATAATTTAAAATGTAAGTTATTTTTAAAGTAATAATTTTGAGCACAGTTAAATGAACCCAAGTTAATTGTTTACCAAGTTACTAAGAAATTATATGCCGAATATAGTTTAAATTACTTAATAATTTTCTATTAAATAAAATCTTAACACACGCAATTCTTTTACTTGACAATTTATATCTTACAAAATGAAATTTTATGCTATAATAAATACAAATCTGAGCATTAAGTTCACTTTTTACTTATTGTTATGAGAGTTTGATTTATCAAGTCGATTGTTGTTTTAAGTCACTTAAGATATGTAAATTTAAGTTAATAAACGTTAATGTTTTAATTTAATAATAAGTAAGAATGTATGAAATTCTAAGAATGCAAGATAACTGTTTTAATAAATAACAATGACAACACGATTTATTAAAACAAGAGCAACACAAAAGTAATACATTATAAATAAAAAGTTATGAGTAAAAAAGTTATTAATACATGTTTTTAAATATTGTTCTGAATATGAAGATTTGAGCCACTTGTTTTTGCAATATCTATAGAATAGAAAAGCATGGACAAATGTTCATATTCCTTATTTATGAACCATATCCTGGTTGATTATCCCATTGTTTTTGCAATATCTATAGAATAGAAAAGCATGGACAAATGTTCATATTCCTTATTTATGAACCATATCCTGGTTGATTATCCCATTGTTAAGATAACAAAGAATAGGTTTGTAACAAGTGTTACTGAAAAAATACTCAAAAACATTTTGCATATTGTAATTTGTATTTTAATTTCTCATATATTACTTTTTGTTGGAGCATATTTAATTTTTGATGCCTAATAAATTTGAGTTACAAAAAAATGTACTGATAAATCCAATTTAATGTATTCTAAGTAATTTTTGTCAGCATATCTATTCTACAGATATAACCATTACTTGTATTTTGTAATATTCTACAGGATATTATTTGATAATGAATTTAAAAAATTAACTAATGGATTTTACCTGCAAATTATTTTATTTATGATGCTCTTGTAAAGTATAAATTGATTTTGCATTTTATAAGTTTTATAATGCTTTATGACTTGTAGCTGAAAAAAATTTGATAAATTTGATATAATATATTCTAAATAACTTTGAAAAACAGAATGTACTTGTTTAGTACCATTATATGTGTTTTTGTTATATTCTGAAGAGTATTATTTGAATACATAAGCGTAAAAATTTAACTTATTTTATTTATAAAATGTGTAACTTTATTTGTAATGATTGTAATGTAAACTTTATTTGTAATGAAGGATTTCTTATATAAAATGATTATACAGTTTATAAATTGAATTTTTAAATTTATTTTAGGCATTTATGCATGTTAAATTATATTTGAAACTGAGTTTACAATGACTTAGCTTTTCATAATAAATTTGGGTAAATCTCTTAGATGTTATAAAGAAAAACATAGTAGTGTGATCAGCATATTTATTTGTCTTTTTTTTCCAGGTAGAAAATCTTCTGATGTTAAAATTAAGTTCGATATAAATATCGTAATATCTTAAGTTGATTCATTTTAACATTTAAAGAGAATACTAATTTTATATTAATCTTATTTTCAGAATAATTATTTACTATATCACATGTAAAAAAAGTAACATAAGTTAATTGGATATATATATATATATATATATATCTATATATATATATATATGTATGTATGTATGTATTTGTATATATTTTGTATATATTTTGTATATATATATATAAAGGAAATTTTGGTATTTTATTTAGTTAATTTTCATTTATTTCAAGATGGATTAATATTTTTCCCAAATAAACAGTCATTAGCGAAAGAAAATGAAGTCTACTGTTTCCCTGTAATATTGCATAGTACAAAATAATGCAAATATTTTAAATGGAACTATAACATAAGATATAAAAGAGAAAATTTAATTTGCTGTAGCATTTCACTCATTAATATACATCTATACAACAATTAATGTTTAGTTTCTCAAGAAAGTTTTTACACTAAAATTTAATATCTCTGGAATGTGTGTTTATGTATGCGTAGTTTACTTTTTTTATGATATTGGAGCTAATATTTTAGATATCAGTGGATCCGGACTCAATCGTCAGATATGTAATACTGATTACTATTTTAATGTCTTCCGTCGATAATAAATTATTATGGTGATAATAATTTATTAAGATAGTAAATTATTGTCACGTTAAAAGAAAAAATATTAATTAATAAAAATCCTGATAATTTCTTTTGTTTTCAATCTTTTGAGATTTGTCTTATATTGTAGTAGTTATGGTAACGGAGCTTAATTTAAATGTCTATTTATGCTAAAATTTAAGAAATTTTAATATTTTGATGTCGTGTTTATTTTTATTTTGTGGCTTTAAATACATTTTTAATCTTCCATCTTTTCTGTAAGATAATAAAAAATGCAGTGAAATTTTAGTAGTTCTCTTTAGTACTAAATTTCACTGCTGTTAAATTTCATTTCAAAGTAGTAGGATATTAAACTTAGCATAAAGTTCATGTACGAAACATTCTTGCAAATTTAATATATAAGGAATAAACATCAAATTTACATTGATTTTATGAAAATATTTTTTTTTTATATTTTAGTTACAAAAATTTCAGCTACAATCCCAAGAATACATCATAAATTAATTGATTTATATTGTTATATCATAAATTATGAGTCATCTTACTTGGAAAGTAAGCTCAAAAATCTGAGTTCATAAAACGTTTCGTTATTGTGGATATCAATTTAAATCGAATGTCCTTTTGATGTCATCTTACTACATTTTGAAGTGGCTGGTATTAAAAAAGCTGGAAGAATAAAATATATCATATGAATGAGTTAAATAATGGAATTTCTGATTGAATATAACAGTGGGACAGAAAATAGTACTTGAAGACATTGGTCTGTTAGCAGTAACATCTGCTTTATTCCTCATGACAGAATATTTGTTCAGAATATTACTTCTTTTCAAATCTTTGTTTACTTCTAAACTAATGCTATTCAAATTTTATTTTCTATATCATCCCAAAATCAACTCAGTAACTGATATAGTTCATTGATAATTCAATATGTTTATTTCTGAATGCTTGTATGTTTGTAATCAAGAGTTTAATAAATGACCAAATTATGAAACTCTTATTTTATAATTTAATTATGTTAATGTCCTACCCTTAATTGTGCATCAAAATAATTATTGAAATATATTTTCATAAGAAATCACATTTTGATTAAATTTTCATGGTATTCTGATGAGCCAATATTTAACTATATTTTGATTTAGATGATACGATAATCTCCCAGAAACTTCGTTCACATGCATATTAGAGTAAGTGTATGAAAATTATTTTTTATTTTAATATTTCAACTTTCAATACTATCTTTACACAAAACATTGTTCTAATATTAATATGCCTTTAGATTATTGTAAGGGATTTAACAAAAAAAATTCGTTTATGGTATCTTCTCTAAATCAATGAAAGTTTACAAACTTATAACATTTAGTTACTTATACTAAAATTCATTAGCTCGCAAAAAATTGAGAACTTTTATAGATTGCGAAAATTTTTATTTGATTTATATTTCATTTATATTTTACATTTTACTTTTTATTTTACTTTTTTTTCAATTAAAAATCGAAATAGTTACGTTTGTTTACAATAAAAGCAATACAATTTAAAAAAGTTAAATGAATTTATAAAACTAATCTAAATTGTTGCCAAACCTAGTATCTAAATAATGCCTTTTAAATAAATTTTTTTAAAAATAAAGTTTTCTTTTTTAAGAGCATGTACAAGAAATTGCATTATATTCC
Organism: Latrodectus elegans; assembly: GCA_030067965.1. NCBI lineage: Eukaryota > Metazoa > Arthropoda > Arachnida > Araneae > Theridiidae > Latrodectus > Latrodectus elegans. The sequence continues at coordinate 89,277,840 of CM057819.1, forward strand.
ATTTTATATTTTATTCAAACAACCACATGCAAACAAATTTTTGTACTTGTTACTAAAATTACTGTTACTAAATAACTTACTTTTTGTACTTGTTACTAAATAACTGTTACTAAAATTTGCATTCTAAATTATCTTGAATTTGCACACAATGGTCCGTGCTACAGTTCTAAAATACTGTATCAACAATCCATACCAACCATATAATAAGGAAATATAGATCGGGTAAATAATTCTAACACACATGGGAAGGTGAATCTATTCATATAATCCATTATCGTTATAATGACTACATTAGAATATCTTATTCGAAATAATGTATTCACCAAAATTTTCTCAAATTAATGCAATAATTAAAATTTTTATTGAATTTTTTTATTTTAGAAATGTATGAATTTCTCTTTGTTATTTCATATAAGTAACAACAATTGTTTTGAACTTAATTTATTCTAATAACATGATTTCACTTTGGAGAAAAGGATATTATATTCTGAAATATGCAAGCAAACAGCTGCAGGTTAAGAAAGGTAAACAAATCATAAAGCAATTAATATCACAACAACATGATTTGATTTATTGATTGTTTTCCTTCTAGTATAATTTTTAATGAGAAATATTTTTTAATTGGTAATTTATATATATTAAAAATGAACTGACTCTGCATAATATTTACATCCATAATTGTCAATCTATTGTTATCGACAAAGAAAAAGATTAATAACCATTCTCATTGCCTTCTTCGTTAAGGAAGAGTTAATAGGAAAAAATGATGAAACTTATTAAAATATGCATTTCAGAATTACAATGTCTTGTACTTCTTATAGATACATATATCACAATAAAATAAGTACAATAACTGATAAAAGCAATTTAAATCATACTTGAGTAAAGAGAAATTTATCATAAAATTAAAAGTTAGATTTTTTATTTTTTATTCAATTCTATATTTGTTGCTAGATTAGTATTATTATTAAAATGCTTTTCATATACATATGAAAACGAATTTAAACTAATTTTATTTTACTTTCATGATAAATCTAATTAAAACAAACTTTTAGAGTAACATATTTTTACACACATTTGAAAGTAATTTGAGAAACGAAATTTTTATTGAATTTTCTCTGTGTGTGTGTGAGAACTTAATCTAATACTTTTTGATTTTAAATAGTTTTCTCTAAGATGGTTGGTTTAGTTTGTTTGTCGCTCAATGGTCATCTTTTGCACACGAGGGCTAATTAGACCGGGACCTAAAGTGGATTCCGAACCACTACAAATATTCAGGCCCAAGGTGGGATTCGAACTCACAAACTGTTGAACTGAAGGCAAGAGCGCTAACCATTTGGCTGCAAGCTTGGATCCCTAATATGGAAAGAGTCTTAATAAATTTTTAAGAGGTAGCATTTTTATAAAAAAGTATTGTAACCTAAATTTTGTATAATTCTTTAGAGGAAGATAGATTTTATCTAAATATTTGCATAAATTTCATGGAAAATTAAATTTTTTATCTTTGTGTTTCTCATCTTTCTTGACTAAAAACAATGAAGCTAGTTGTTTTTCCATCTAAAATCCATAATTAAATTTTATCATATTTTAATGTAGTTTTTATATCATATATTTGAAATGAAAGTAACAAATTTAAAGACTTATAAAAATTAATAAAATAATTGTAAAAATATTTCTGTAACTATGATTAGTTTGTGGCAGTTAAAATGAATTTTAATTTATTTTATCTCTTTTATTTTCTTTATCGAGAATCACATAACAAGTGTAAAAAATAGGAAAAAGAGGGCGAGAGAAAGAGGAATTTCAATTCTTATTTTATAAAAATGTAATACATTGTTTTAAATTAACATTGCTCTTTCCAAATAATTAAACCAAAAAAACACTTTTATTCAAAAAAAAAGTATCTAATATTTAATAGATATTCTTTTAAAAAATAACATTATTAATTTTGAAAATAGCTTCTCCCAAATTTCTCATTATTTTTGTTAATGCAAAATTAGTTATTCAGTATCGATATGCTAATATTGAGAATATTTAAATGGAATTTTTTTAATGTTCTACAAGTGTTAATTATTTTATTGAAAATTATAAATCTATTTTGTGCCTGATTTCGTTAAAATGAAAGTGTGTAAAAATAATAAACATTTAATAAATATTTAATGCAGAAATTTTGACAATCTGGTTTATATATATATATATATATATATATATATAGATATAGGTATATATATGTATATATATATATATATATTATATATATATATATATATATATATATATATATAGATATAGGTATATATATGTATATATTTGTGTGTGTGTATTTATATATCTATTATCTGTTTGCCTACAAAATATTGTAATATAATTTGTTAAATGGGAAGTTTGCTAATTTTTAATATGCATTTCAGTGACTGAATAACTTTTATTTCAAGAGCTGAGTAACTTTTAATTCATTATTTTGCCTCAAAATGATGAATTACAAGTTATTCAGCTTTTGAACTCAATAATTTGCTCATCGTGAGAGTGTGTGTGGAAAATTAATTATATAAAATTTAATAACTAATTTAACAACAACAAATTTAACAACTAAAATATATTCTTTTTCTATCCGCACCATTTAAGAAAATATAATTGTCTTTGGATAAATTTTAAGAAAATAAAGAGATTAATTTTATTAAAAATTTTCAACTGTCAAAAAAATCAAATGAATAACAAAAATCAAAACAATATGTAAAAATTTATGAGATTGTATTAAATTTATAAATTTCGAGTCACTGTTAAAAATTTAATTAAATATTTAATGTAAAATATCTCCTATAGATATCAACCCTGTGTTATTTTCATTGCTTAAATCATGATTTCATTACTTAAATCATTGTTATTATGGTAGAGCTCTCCCAAACCGCTTAGACACAAGAATCTTATTGATCTTAGTTCTTGTTATCACTATTTCTTATCAAATAGCTTAAAGTTTAAGTATATGTCATCTTTTCATTATATGCAATTATTTTATAATATCAATTGAGCATATACATAATTTTATTATTACTATTATACAGCAAAAATACACCATTATATATTTGCTATATAATAATATATTATTATTATATAGGAAATACATAATTTTTATTTTTCATCATTTAAGCAAATATATTCAGTATATCTTTTGAAAGCATCGAATGAGGTATGCTTAAAACAGTTACTTATATTGGAGTCAATTTTTTAATTCCTATAAAATTAATTAAATTTATAAACTTTTTAAATTTTTAACACAGAATTCATAAAATTACAGTTCAAGTAAGAGATACTAAAATGTGATCTATCAAATAACAAATCGTTTGCAGAATTAGGAATTAAAGTGTTCCTTTTTCAAAAATTGACTAACGGAATGTCGGGCGAATATATTTAACAGCTTTTTTGCAAGAAATCTTCTTCCTCTGTAAAAATTGAATCCACGGTGATTATCTTTTAACATAAATTTGTTCTCATAAAAAAATCATGAAAGCGGACTATATGCTTTTAGGTATTGACTTTTTTTTATTCAGAATGTAGAATTGAATTAATATTTTTTAAAGGATACTTTTAAAAATATCGTAAATAGATGGCGTTGTTTTTTTTTAAATTCCTCTTACATCTTGATTTAATTTATATATATAAGGATCTTGATTAACTTAATATTTAATTTTATAAATTCTAATACTATGCCTATTGCTTGTTTTTTAGAAAGGAAACAGTGGTGTTAATTAATATTTCTAGAAGTATGTGCAAAACTTATTTTTCCTGAGAATCAAAAACAAAATATAAAAATAATATGTTTGTGTTATTTTTTTCATGTAAATCTCATAAGGATTTTAACTGCAACCGAAACTTTTGGAAGAAGTAGGAATTATTTCCATTCATTTACAATTCTTGACTATACATAAAAATTATCTGATTCTTAATGATCTATTTTTGTCGTTGAAAGTTATTTGGACAGTAAGTATGGATTTGTTTACAATTTTGAGGATGAATGGGAAGATAAAATAATTCTAATTGGCAATGCTTACATTATTTCAATCATACACATATAATATAATTTTGCAACAAAATATATACGATTATTCAATGTATTACAATAACAGTTGCATTACATTGAATAATCATTACGCTGTACAGTGTACTATAGTAGAGAATATTCATTATGTAATATATTCTAAGCAAGATACAAGATAATTATGTAGATAGTAATCTTCGTGGACTGATTTTATATTACAATAACTAAATTAACTATAATTAATACACAAAAATGTGAAAAATAATATATATTTTAACTATATTTTCCATTTTGTTTACAGTATGATGTTGATGAATATTGAAAAATAACTAATTCTGAACTGCTGTTAATGCATTTAAATTCTATTTTTACGGTGCAATTTGAATGTATAAATAACTGTATTCAATATGCATTTATACTATCAAATTGCATTTTTACAATACAATTTGAATATATAAACACCTATTCCGCAATTAATTTCTTCAAAAAAATAAATAAAACGTTTAACCATGCAATAACTCTCGATCGAGTAACTGTTCTAATTTAATAAAATCGAATTGCATTTGAAAGCTGAACTTTAATTGACAATGATTTACTATATATATATATATATATATATATATATATATATATATATATATATATATATATATATATATATATATATATATATATATATATATATATATATATATATATATATATATATATATATATATATATATATATATAAATTTTACTATAATTTTACTTATTATATTATCAAAAAATATCTATACATTAATAAATGTAATTTAAAAGAGATAAAAAATCTAGAACAGCAATGCATTCTTTTTAATATTTTATGACATCGATCTAATTGGCAGAGTTTTATTAGAAAGCAAATACATTTGTTAACATCAGCGGTACTAAATGAACAATAATGTTACTAATTGGATTTTGACTCCATATCGCTACATTTAGAATCAATTTGATACGTATTATTTAATTGTCAGTTACTGAATTAATAAAACTGATTTCACTGTCAGAAGTAATAAAAATTGATCGAGGCAAACTCTTCTGCGCCATTTACATTCTTCATGTCACCCAAACTTGTAACCTAGGCACGATCGCATAGCTTACTTCTGGCACTAACAAGATTACGATATTTTTCTGCCATAAATCGATAGTCTACGCTGCTGTGAATTATTTCTAGTGTATTCGTTCTTAGAAAATGCTATGAGAGGAAGGATGAGATAGATGTCATATTCGGTTAGCTACTGATGTTAAAGCGAATTTGAAACGCATCTGTTTTTAATAAGCGTTGATGGAATTGAAAACTAAAACATGTTTACCGAAATTTGAGTGATATTTAATGCTTTTAAGAACAATGCGGAGAAATATACATAATTCATTACAATTGTTTTCTTATATTAAAAGTCTTTCATTAAATTATAACTTAAAATATTGCTCTAGAATTTCAAAGTTTAATTTCTGTTTGGTATTTTTTTTTAAATTTCATTTTTGCTATATACTTGACTGAAATTTGAAGTAATTTTTATTCTATCAACGTACTTATAGTTTCATTGTAGAATACACATGTATTTAAGTAATTATATTATTCAATATTATAATAGAACCATAGTATATTCTGTATTGGAATAGTAAAATATTTACTATTGGATAAATATTTCTTTTTGATTTCGAAAAAGTTATCTTAGTTACAAAACGATTTTCTAAGAACATCCTTATTAAAAAATGAAGTCATATTTTATTTTAATGCATTCTAATTAAAATGAGGACTTAAAATCAATTTTACGTCCTCAATTTATTTGAATTCATTCTCAAATATGGGATAGGATATGAATTTTATGTAAAATAAAGAGAGATCTGAAATCCTCAGTATAACATAAAACATCTAAATTAATATTTTAAACATACAGTATTTTCATAATGTAATTATTTTTGTAAACTTACATATTATAATAAAACTAGAGACTTCATTTCGAAATTATTGGAGACTTAAGAGCAGAACTATTTATTTGAGATTATACTCCAAAATCTATACATATTATGTTTTGAACTGTCGGGTTTTTATAATTTTTTGATTCGTACATTTTATGAATGGGCTTGTCATGAAAGTATGCATTGATCTTAGTATACGATGAAAAATTAAGTTAAAAAAATTTCGAACGATTATAGTACAAATATTTCAATTTCATTTTTCATTTACATGTTAAAAACGTCAAAATGCAACAAGATAGCGTTTTTGGTGGTTTTTTTTTAAAAATTTGATAAGAAAATTAATTGTTTAATAATATTCTACTCAGAGTTTAGAAATCTCAATTTTATGCGATTTGCTATTATTTATCCGATTTCTCTGTTATTTTATTTTCATCTCTCAATTTTAATTTAAATCGTTATTTAGAAAAGCGAACTTCTAAATAAATAAATGGCCAAATAAATACGTTGAATAATCCCAAATAGAATACATTTACAAGTCTTAATATTTCTTTAAATGAAGCTCTTTAAAATATTTTTAAATTTTCACCTATAGGGTAACACTTAACGCTATTTTCAATGATTAATATATGCCATTGATTGCTACAGATTGGGATTTATGTTACAGAAAAATTTAATGTGAAGCTGTTTTTCTAAGTTTTTTCAGTTAATGTACCCGTACACGCTGAAAACGTCAATTTCGACCAAAAATGATAAATTTATTTAGTTCTTTTGCTAAATAAGGAATTTTGATAGCTTTCTAAAACAGTTTTTTTTTTTGTCTCTACGTTAATCCAGATTCCGAGATATGAAGGATTTCGTAAAGATTAGGAAACCGAAAGTGGATATATTTAAAGGACCAGAATGATGTTAAAAATAAGTTTAAAGTGTTTAATTTTGAAATATAAATTTAGTAAGCTTTTAAAAGATACATAAGACAATTACTGTTCCGGAAATCAATCAGAAAACCAAATAAAAAAATTAATCAGCAAATATGAGAATTTCTTATAAAGACACAACACTAATCTTTAAATGCGATTTTCTCACAAAACTGACTTTTACCTATAATTAGCACGTTTTAAAAACGATAACTCAAAATATTTTTATAATACCATTATGGAATTTTATGAGCGTGATCTGTATGTTGTTTTCTAGGGAATGTACTCTAAAATAATTTTAATCACTAAAATATTTCCCAAATTATGGTTTGTTATTTGAATGATGGCATAGACATTTTGGCTAAAATTTCAGTATAAATATTCAACTGGTCATAATTTTTTTATTTTTGAGCAAAAACTTAAAATTTTAGTACATGCTGTAGATGATAACAACATATAGATTATTTGGTATTAATTTTTTTAAAATATGCTTAAAAGTTTTTGATGTAGCATTTTTTAAAGTTTTTAAAATAATGTTTAAAATTGTATACATATTTAACATTTCTGAAGAATAATATTGGAATATATCAAATTTTAGTAGCTCAATATTAATATTTTCTAAAGTGAAATAAGAAAAAATTGTTACAATGTATATATGCAGTGTATTTTAAAAAAAAATTGCTCTGAACGTGTTCGGGTACTTTAATTTATTGGTCTCACTTTGTTCTTCCAACTTTTTGTAAAAACAGCTCTGTAAATGATACTATATTAATTGAAAAAATTGGAAACTTTCATATTATGCTATAGGATGCGATTATTAACGAATTTGTTAACGAAAGCTATTTCTTAGGTTTTTATATTATGTAAAAGTTTAAAAAATGTAGAATGAGGAGATAAAATATTAACGGTAGAAATGTCACTAAAATTATACATTAAGATATTTACGCAAAATATAAGTGACAGTTTAGGTAGAAACCAAAAAAAAAAAAAAAAAAAAAAAAAAAAAAATTATTGCATTTTGTATGTTTATTCAGTTAAAAAAATAAGATCACGTTCTTTGGAGAAACAGATTTAAGGTTCTGTCACAGGTACAATTTATTTACAGGTACAATTTTTCAAAATTAAGTTACAGGCTTTTATAAAATGCACTAAAAAGTAAAGAATTTTTTTTTATCATTCTGATATCATATCAATAAATTATTTTTCATAATATTGCATTGTCATCGGACCCTTGTATTGTAAGTATACCAAATTTCATTGAAATCGATTCCCGGGAATTTTTTCAAAAACGCGTTGCAAGATTTGACTGATAGATATGATTTTGATTTTTGATTTTGATTTTTGATTTTGAAACCAAGCAAAACAAGATCAAACAGCCATTTTTAACTGCTTATAAAATGGAAGTAAACTTAAAACAATGCATTATTTGTCTCTAGACTTCGGCTTGTGCGAAATAAAATAGTTTGTTTAAATTGCTAGTGCAAGAAAGCTTTAAAAAATGCTTGAGCAAATTGTCTTGTCCACTTCTGTGAAGGTAAGTGTTTTAATTTTTCTTTTAATTTTTTAAAAACGAATAAAATTCATCAGACCTAAGCCAAAAAAAGGGTGGGAGTAGATTTCAAAAATTAGAGTTTAGATCAAAACATGGCTTGTGTGGTATCAAATAAAAGGTAACTGAGTCTGGAGTTGAAAAAAAATCATTTTATTTTTTAAGCTAGTGGCGCACAAGGGGGATTTCAAAAATTAGAGTTTACATAAAAAAATGTCTTTTGTGGTATCAATTTTTATCAGTGGATGTACCTACAATAAAGGGGGATTTGTTGCTAATCGTATGAGCTGAGGTGCCCATAAATTGGCAGAGTACTTTTAATTTTGTTTGTTTTAGTTTGTCATTCGTATTGAAAAATATTGAGTAATTATATATTACAAATATAAAAATAAAATGTAGGGAGTAGAGACTCCTAAAATTATATAGCGTAGGGCCACATAAATTGTAAATCCGTCGCTGCATATTGTGACTTGGTTGTTATGGTGTGACTATTCGTTTGAGGTCTAACGAAATAGTAGTTTATAAAAATGTCAAAAAGCAAGCTGTTTTACTCAAGCGTTTTTCAAAGCACAGCAGCAAGTGCTTAGAAGTAGCGAGTATAAACAAGCGTAGAGTTTTGGCTCGAGTTTTATACAATATTTTATCTTGATCAAAAATTAAAAAAAATTAAAAACGTGCCACAGGGGTAATTTCTGACAAAAAATATTTTACACAAAACTACCAAATAAGAGACAAAATACCTATTATTATTTGTTATTTTAATTAATTTGTTCCAGAAACCAAAATGTCTGATATTAAATCTCTGAGAGCAAATTTAAAAAGCAGAGATTGAACAAGCAAACACAGCTTCAAAAACAGCCAGATGCGCTGCAGAACTTCTTGAGAAAAGGTAGTTTCAAGGCTCCAACAAACGACCAACATTTGGACAACACCCAACACCTAGATACTGACTTTCCGGATATGGATCCCCCTTTGGACGCAGCCGTTAGCATTACTGAGCTGGGTATGTCATCTCAAACGAGTTTGGTGAGTATTGATGCAGTTCCGTGCAGTTCCAAAAATCAAAATTCGCAAGTTGTGCAGACCTCAGAGGAACATTTAAAAAAGGCTACCTTCCAAAGTATCTCTTCTGACCCAGGATTATGGCCAGAAATCATGCGCGCAGCAGATAGAGTTTTTTTTTTTTGGTTAAACGTGGTCCAGCTGCACCTTTGTATAATTTTGATTTTCCTTTTGATGATCAGCATAGAATATTCTCACCAAAACCTTACAAGAAAAGGCTTTAAAATTTAGAAGAGGCTTTAAGAGAATGGATGGTATATTCCGAATTTCAAAACGTTTTGGACTGTTTTCCATGTTGGCTTTTTGCTGCACCATCTAGCTTGAGAACTTTGGCATACGGGGATTTAAAGACTGGAAGCATTTAGGGGACTCTTTAGCACATTACGAAAATGCTAAAACTCATATAGATTGTTTGAAATCATGGCTTGAATTGAAGCAAAAATTACATATAGGTGAAACAATAGAGGCAATTTCTCAGATTCATTGATTCTGAGATAAATCACTGGTCTGAAGTTCTTTTACGCATTATATCAGTCGTTAAAATGCTAGGCGAGAGCTCTCTAGCTTTTCGAGGAACAAGCGATAGACTGTATGAACACAATAATGGAAACTTTTTGAAGTTAACTCAGTTATTGGCTGAGTTTGATCCAAAAATGGAGGAACACGCTCTCAGAGTCCTCAATAAAGAAGAAATCAAAGCTACATATTTAGAAAAAACTATACAAAATGAAATAATTGAATTATTGCATGACAACATAAAGCCCCACATCAATGAGCAAGTTAAAAAGGCTAAGTATTATTCTGTGCTTTTTGACTGTACTCCCGATGCAAGAACAGTAGAACAAATGATATTTGTGATAAAATTTGCCTCCATACCGAAATCAGAGTCTGAAGTTCAAGTTAATATCCACGAACATTTTTTGGGTTTTCTACTCATTGAGAGATAAACAGCTAAGGAATTCTCGGAGGTTTTACTGGAAGAGCTAGAGAAAAATAGGCTTAAAGTAGAAAGCATGTGCGGTCAAGGGTATGACAACGATTTCAATATGAGAGGAGAAAAATCGGGAGTACAAAAAGAATCAGAAATATAAACCCCAGAGCATTTTATGTTCCATGCATCAGACATTTGTTAAATTTGGCTGTAAACTGCATGGCAAAATCCTCGTTTGAGGCAGCCAACTTCTTCAATATTGTTCAGTAGTTATATACATTTTTCTATTCCTCTTCTTTTCATTGGGCAATATTTCTGAAATATACACCCTAAAACCATTGAGTGATACGTGATGGGAAAGTCAAGTCAACTCATTAAAAGCTCTGCGGTTTCAAATTGGTCCAATTCACGATACTTGGTGCAGCATAAAATGAAGATTCAGAAATCGAAAATATGATCAGAGACGAGGCTAGCGGATTATTAAATAATTTAAAGCAATTCAAATTTATAAGCTCTGTTGTGATATGGTTCAAAATTTTGAGTCATATTAACCCATCAGCAAACTTTTGCAAACTGTAAATTTTGATATGTATCAAGCTATTGATATGCTTAGCAACTGCAAACTCTTCTTTGAAAATCTGAGAGCAGATGCAACTTTTGAAAGCATCATTTAAGAAGCAGCCGAGCTTGCTTCACAGATTGACGTGGAAGCTAATTTCGAAACCAACACACATTTTCATCGTGTCAGAAATAAAACAAGAATGTTTTTGTATGAGGACCTGGTTTAAGACCTCAAACAAAAATATAAAATAGATTTTTTCACATTATAGATTAAACAATAAATGCCTTGGAAACCAGATATAATTTGCTAAATACTCACAATTATTTCAGCTTTTTGTATAATATTTTTGGTCTAAAAGACATGCCCAAAAATAAGCTACTGGCTCATTGCAAAGATTTGGAAGTAGTTTTAACTGATGAAAATTCAAGCAATCTTAACGCTCTGAAACTAGCCGATGAAATAAGCATTGTTTCGTCATTATTAACAAAAAAGGAAAACCCTGTTGAAGCTCTCAAGTTTATCGCTACACTTAAATTTTCATCAAACCTCAGCATAGAATTAAGAATCCTACTTACATTGCTAGTCAATGTGGCTTCAGAGGAAAAAAGCTTTTGAAAACAAAAAATAATAAAAAATATTATTTAAGAACGATGCAGACGCAAAATCGTCTTCAATGGATTGGCAAAGATAGCTATAGAACACCAAATTAGTGATAAATTAGACTTGAAGTCACTGGTTCGTGAGTTTGCCGAAAGAAAAGTTAGAAAAATGCGTTCTAATTACTTTGATTAGTTAGAATTTATTTATAATATGGGATATTAGTTTAGTTAGCATTACTACATTTTAATTTTTGTTATTCTGCCTTAAGTGCTGAATTGCTTATCTTGTTATCTGACGCTTGAGTTTTTAATAAAACGTTTTTTAAAATTTTTTTTTCAATCCTTTCTTGACTTTCTGATATGTTCGCACGATTTTTATTATGTTTTTAATGGTTTTGATATTTTTTCAATTTCTTATTTGGTTCTATATTAAATAACGCCTGAGAACTTGATTCATTTTAAGCAACGAAGGGACACCTGCAAGCATTTCAGATTGTGGGAACAATAGTCGAAGACACGTGGATGTCAAACATTTGATGAGAAAAAACTGTGGTGTTGAATTTGACTCCTATCCGCTCCTATGTAAGAGCAGAGAGGGGGGGGGGGTGCTTGTCTTCTTCTCGCATGTTATAACATAAAATTCTGTGTAAAAGTTTAGGCTTCTTGTTTTTCTAGTTGGTTTCGTTTTATTTGAACTTCTCAGTTTATGAAGCTTCGTTTGCCGAGAAACATTATACTGATTCCGTTGAGAATTTGTCGCATTCAAAAAAAAAAAAAAAAAAAAAAAAAAAAAAGTGTTTATCAGTTGAAGTAAAAGCAATTCTGAAAGTAGACGAAAAATGTTAAATTAGGCAAAAATTCGCAAAATGATATGGAATTTCAAAGAATAATTTCTTGATTTTTTTAAAAATTCTGAAAACAATCTGAGAAAGAAAATGATCGAAAATATTGTATTCTAACTGGGAAAAGCATCACTTGCTGGGCTGAAAAAAAATTTGAAGGAGGAACATTACGGAGGATGGTAATATCATTAAAGAGAAATCCAACAATTTTGTTATGAGGCTTAACATAAAATATTTCAAAGCATTTGATGGTTGGTTCCAAATTTTTAAGGGATGACTAAAAATTTCAGCTTTAAAAGTTGTATGCAATTAAAGTCAATAAAATGAAAGTAAGTGTTGTGTTTTTAAGTATCAATATATCTTAAGTAAGTGTTGTTTTTAAATATCTTTTCTGATAGTATTTAAATTAGTTCAGTAAAAAATCAGATTTCAATAAATTATAAATTATTCTTTTTACGAGTTTATTTTTTCTAGAACTGTTTTTTTTTAGGTCCTTACGAGTTCCTATAAGTGAACGTCCACGATATTTCAATAATGATACTGTTGCAGCTTAAAATTTAGAAATTATTTCATACAAAGAAATCTTTGCTTAATAATATCTATCTACCTATATATATACACACACACACACACACACACATATATATATATATATATATATACACACACACATGTATATATATATATATATATATATATATATATATATATATATATATATATATATATATATATATATATACACACACACATGTATATATATATATAATCTTGAATACTTTTCGGTGGAATATAGTTTATTTACTAATTTATGTTTGAATTAAAGTTGATAAATAATTTGGCATTTTTATGATTTTACAATATATACATTTACAAAATTTATGGTATCAGTTGCTGTTCTGCTGTTTTTGTTACTTGACAGTTTTTGAAATTTATAAAATATCAAGACAATGCTTATTTTTGTGGAAACTACTTTGTCCCATTTAAAAAATGAAAAAAGGCTCTTTCGGGATACTGTTTATTTATCTTTAACAAGATAAGATTTGATTCCACCGGATAGAATGACGTTTATAGTTCTTTAACTTAAATGAGATAAATTAAGCACTCACTTTATTTGGTTCCAATCTGATACAGGCAGATACATGATATACCAATCTGATACCGGATTTTGTAGTTTATTATTAAGTATTTTTAAGAGTCAGAATTTATTGTTTTTACAAAGAGTTGAAGGAATGTAAAAGAAAAAATTTATTTTAAAATAATAATTTATAAGCAATTTTATCATTTTTTGTTTCAAACAATTTTTTCGTATTACTATAGTATTCTGGCCTTGTTTTTCAACATTTTGTGATAATTGTGTTTTTCCAAACCGATCATTACAATGAAAAAAATATGTAGTCAATAGTTTCGATTTTGGGTCAAATATTGAAGTTAAATAATTGTTTGTAGCAATATTAATTATTTAAAAATGTTTCATTTCTAAATGTTTTGTTTTAATTTTATAATATTTTATTTATTTATAATTATATGTATTTTAAAATAATTTTAAAATAATAATTTATAAGCAATTTTATCATTTTTTGTTTCAAACAATTTTTTTGTATTAATAGTATTTTGACCTAGTTTTTTTTAACATCTTGTGATACTTGTGTTTTTCCAAACCAATTATTACAATGAAAAAAAATATGTAGTTAATAGTTTAGATTTTGGGTTAAATATTAAAGTTAAATAAATGTTTGTAGCAATACTAAATATTTAAAAATGTTTCATTTTGAAATGTTTGTTTATAATATTTTGTTTTATAATATTTTGTTTTCCATTCACGTACTACAACATTTTCGTAAGTTCATGATTAATAGATATTTTTTATTTCTAATAAATCAAATTTTAAGTATTAAATGAAATTTCAAGAATTTAAGTACACATTTAAGTAATACATTACATGTGTCTATATAAGAAATGGTATATTAATTGAAAATAAAATTTTCATCAATTCGTTTCATTGAAAACATAAATGAATTGCTTTGTTATTCGCTCCCATTTCGAAGAAGTACTAAAATTTGAAGCCTTTGTCAACATGTATTTTGCAGAAAATTATCGACAGGATAGAATATAAATGTCCTATTTTTCCTTAATAAAAATAAAACAATGAAAATTGAAACAAAAAATTTCTAAATATTTTATATTGCTGTATAAGATAAATGAAACATTTAAATCATGAATTTACAAGTAAAGAATTCTATTTGAATATGAAGATTAGCGTTAATTTTAATCTTAATTCTTAAAATCATAAATGGCTTACATCATAAATGGTTGCAAAATCAAATAAATCTTATTTCGGCTATAACCAGTTTCTTAATTCGATAAATTATAGGCATTGCCGAAATTAGACTCAGGAATATTTCCAAGGACCGAATAAAAAAAATTGTATTATAAGCCAGAATTTTAAAGTAAAAAAGAGATTTTAAATCTTCTAAGCAAAAATTATCACTAGTTTGTAAAAAAAATCAAGTTTAAAAGATAGGATCTTAATTTATCTCAAGAAACAGTTCTATTTATGTAAGTAAAATATCATTAAAGCGAAATAAGTGACTAATTTTCCGGAATTTTAAATACTTGTGTTAAATAAACTCCTATATTTTCTTTTATTATATAGGATTGTTAAAAAGTATCCACTGAAAAAACTCACGTTCAATGCATGCAAAGTTTTTAAAATTTTACACAAATAGTTCTCGTATTTATTTCCTTTCAAATTTAAATAATCCCAAAACATCTTAGAGATGTTCATTTTAATTTGGATTAGTTTTTATTGAATCTGAATTGCCAAAGTTAACCACATTTTTCTCTTTTAAAAATATTTCAATATTTTTTTATATTCTATTTTTGTTAGTTAAAATTATTGATCAAGATCGATAGCTAAAAATTCATAAATTCTCATAAACTTCAATATCTTTTACAAAAAATGTTACGTTGACTGTAAAATCTCCTAAAATAACATGAAATATGATGAAATTTTTCTTTTACTGTAACGAAAATAATAAGATAGCTAAATATTTACATGGGAATTATTTTAGAGTTTTAAAAATATTAACTCCTATATAAAAATCTCCGCTATTCCAGATTTTAAAATATCAACTTTTATAAATCTAAAAAAAATATAACGGTCTTAAATATGTGGCACGATCATAAAAATTTAATTACTGATTTATAAACTGCTTCATAAATGCAAGCAATTTTCTCTCATGAAAATATGTTTTCAAAAATAATTTTTTAGTAACAAGATATTCATATTTATAATTAAACTATTGAATCAAGACTTACTGTAGTTCATGAAAAATGTTATTTAATGTTATTCTTCAGATTCAGCAGCTTGTTTAGTTTTTGTAAAATCTAACGCAGTTTAAAATTCATTAGCAAAATAACTGTTGTATTAATTCATTGAACCATAAGTTTTAAATTAATCTTTTTATAGGTAAATATATTTGACATTTTAAAATTTTATCTTTGACACTACATTAAAAATTATGTTTTGTATTTTAAAGTTATGAATTCTCAAATAAATATTTTAGTAATAAAATGTTTCTTACAACAGTTAAATGTTTCTAAAAAGCTTAATGTCGTCAACTTTCTCCAATCGACTTATTGCGATCATATTAGCCAGACAAGAACAGGTGTCTTTTTGAAAAAACATCTGCTTGTGGACTTAATTCAGTACATACATATAGCATTAATAAAATGCCACTCCAATTTTAAATTAAAAAAAATCTTTTTATATATTTTACGCTGGCTCTCGAAGTTTCATTTTTCATTTTCTTTGACAAAACTAAGAATAAATTAATAATCTTCCCCAAATTACGTCATACCGTCGGAAATATCTCGTATTCTAAGACTTTTATTATCGCATTCAGATGCCTCCATAATCTTTTTTTCTGTTCGTATTTGTGTCAACAAGTCCTTGATTAATGTTCGCTTCCACGAAATATCAAGCTCAGCCGGAATTTTTTTCGTTATCGTTTGCATTCATTTATCTTTTTTGTTCTTTTTTTGAGGCCTTGCTTTGGAAGCTTTTTATTAAAGAATGCCTTTTTTTTATTTTCTCTCCTAATGTCTAACGGTAATGCGTTGTTTATTAAAATTCTTTGTGCTTGTTTGCTTTTCAGGTTTTTTCTTTACTTTTCTCTCACTGTATGTCGCGTTTCAGAAAAAAGTTCAGAATTTATTAGTGGCAACATGCTTCTAATAGATTCTAATCAGGTGTTTCGTGAGATGTAAATAATTATAATTAATATTATGGTTAAGAATAAGATTAATTACTTCGAAGTTATTTAAATAAGGGCTGAGAAATTCAATTTATTTTTTAGATGATGATAAAATTAATGACATTTTTCTTTTTGTGTTTTAAAGCCCTTTATTTTAATTACTTAGAGGAAATAAATTAAGGTTAAATAGACATGCATAAAGAAATGAAAATGACATTGTACATTAGTACGATGGTTGTGCATTTTTCATTAGCACAAAAGATTAAATCCATAGTAGATAAAATTAAAAAGTTTTGGTTAATATGTATATAATCATAAATATTGCACATATTACTTTCAAATAGAACTGTTTTATTAATTTTATTTTTAAATGTAGTTTAATTATCAGAATTCTTAAAATGTTTTTTTCTGAAATGCATGCAAAATATCAATAAATATAGTTGCGCTAATGTATTTATTTTAAAATATAACTGCTTCTGAGATTACTAAAAATTCTTTTTAATAAATTAAGTGTTCATTTATTGAAATTTATAAAATATTTGAAATATATTGATAATTATTCTTATAAATTATCACTAAAACTTGTCATTACAGCAAAGTAATAATTAATTTTGAAGTAAAATAAAGTGCATTCACTGATTTTAATTAAAACAAATCTTTCCCAAAATTAATAAAAAAAATATGAATAATATGATAAATTAACCAAGAAAAGTTTTTTCAAGATAAAGTTATTTTTATATACATTTCGGTCACTTGTTAGTATTGATGGCATACTGACAAATGACCGTTAAATTTTTACTGTTGTGTAAAGGACCTGTCTCTATCAAGATATGTGAACCCTATGTTTCAGCATGGCAATGCATGATTTTTTTGTTACCAGTATTTTACAGTCCTTATTTGATTCAGAAATGTGCTCTTGATAAGTATGTTCTCCAGACCTATTACCAATAGGAAACTTCTGTTCATTGATTGTAGTAATGCAAATGACTGATTGGTTATCATATATACCAGCTATTGTGGCTGATGAACTATTACTCTGTTTAGAAAATAGATTGACTGTAGTACCTGCTATTGCCCTAAATCTCTGTTTAACTCAATGTCCACGCTATTTTGTACTGTATAATAGTCAGTATGATACTGTATAATATCAGTATCGTATAATGATAATAAGTTGAATTTGTTGCACAATACTTTTCAAAGATTCAAAGAGCATGCAAAATGAGATTTCCTTTTTGGCTACGTTTTTGTTGACACCGTCCTCATCGTCCCTCACTGATCAGAAGAACTTTATGTGCATCTTGAAATTCAATTTAAGTGCTAACAAATATATAGGATAAGTTTAAAATCATTAAAATGTACTTCTGGTGAATCTTTTTATAAAATTTTTACTATTCAATGTATTTAAATTATTTAATTTAAATACTGAACCTTTATAGGGTCATAACAACTTATTTTGAAATTTTTCCAACCTTATATACTGACACATGACTTTCTTGGATTATATAATGTTTCTAAATGCTGTATACTGAAAGCTTGTCAAATATTGTCTCTAATAAATAAATTAAAAAAAAGTTAAAAAATCTAATTAGCACTCCAATGAAGCCGACTAATTAATTCAATGGACAGAGGATGAGGGATACATCTTTACTAATGTAATTTTTCTGTGCCATCTGATTACTGGAGCTCAGTCGAGTCTTTGGATTTATGCTTATGATAAGGCTATCGTTGGTTTTCTTATGCAGCTAAACAAACATAAAAGGAAGACCTTTACTTCGCATAAACTTTCAAAAAGTTAGCAAAAGTTGTCAACCTAAAAGTTTCGTCATGTAAATTTCGATAAAACGTTTTCATCAGTCTAGAGTTAAGAAACTTTACTACATTACTGGCCACCCAAATTGCAACACCAAGAAATACAAGAGATGTTGAAACAAAATTTATTTTGAAGATAATATGCTGATCAAGTGTCAAATGATTAAATTTATAGACTTCTGTAAAGTGTGGTTCATAAAAAAATCAGTGGTCACATTAGCTACCATCATTGGAAATCACCGCTGCCACACGCCTTGGCACTCATTCAAAGAGATTTTGGATGAATTTGTGGGATGCAGCAGATCAAGCAGCTTTCACATATTGCCAAAATTGGTCTGCTGTGACAGCTGGGGATAATATCTGGAACAATTGTTGAGCAACCATGGGTCCCATGTTTTCTATCAGCGAAAAACCCGGAGAGCAAGTTGTCTAGTTACGGAATTCAATCTGGCGATTGACGAAGAACCCTTGGACTATGCGTGCCATGTGTGGCCACGCATTATCTTGTTAAAATATGACTGTGGGCAAGTCCTGAATGTAAGGAATGACAACTGGCTCCAACACACCTGAGATGTAGCTCCGTCTGTTTAAAGTACTGGCAATGATTACTAGAGGAGTGCGAGAGTGATATCCAACACCACCCCATACCATAATACCCGAAGCATCACCAGTGTGGCGAGGCATAACGCCTCCTATCTTCACGGTGTCTCCAGACTCGAATGCAACAACCATCGTGATGTTGCAGACAAAAGCATGACTCATCAGCAATGACAATTTCATTACATTCTGACATCCACATACTTCTTTCATCGTATCATGTGTAGCAGAGATATCTGTAGTTCTGCATCAAGGGTAGCTGAATCAACAAACGTCTTGCTGACAGATCATTATGCTGTAAATGGCGTCGAATGAAATGCGCAGACACTGGATGATGCGTTACAGATTGAATGCTCTGTGCTACGGTTCATGATGTGGCTGAGCAATCTGTCACTGCTATGCTCACGAATAGTCTGTCATCATGTGAAGTAGTGCACTTAAGTGGATGCGATCTAACACATCGGTCCGTCGTATCCTTTTGCATCTAACGATCACATACCCACATCACAGTTGTTTGATTTCGTCCTACACGACTACCGATTTTCCTGAAAGATAATCCACTATCTCAGTAAACCACTATCCTTCCTCTTTCGAACTCGGATACTTGATCAAAAAATGATCACTGTTTTTTTATAAAGAATAATTGATAACTTTTTTGGAAGAAAACACAAGAAAAACACTATTGGAGAACTTGAAATCGTCGAAGTCACCAAGTTTTAAATATTGCTTTGAAATGGCACCACAGGCGCTCGTAATGTGCACCTACCTTGAAATTCTAATCATTTGCATACCTCACCTCCACAAAGGCATGTTGTAAATTTCATGTTATTTTCACCCTATCTTCAGGGTGTTGCATTAACGGTGGCCAACAGTGTATTTATGCAGACCAAAAGCTCCATATCTCTTCGTTTATGAGGAATCTAGGCAAATGTAATCCTCATCAGTATAAGCATCCTGATTATAATTCACATTTTAATATAGATATCCACCACGTAAATGATGTCTACAACTGTTACTGTTGCTCTGTATCAAGTTAAAATTGACTAAATCTGTAGCTCATATTTGAAATTCAAAGCTTTTTCAAAAGCACAACAAAATGACATAAAACAAGGCAGATTTCAGAATAAAAACGAATTTTCTCTTATTTTGAAAAATATTCCATCCTTAGTATTTGTTACAGAAGATATTTGTGATATATCAATAAGGATTTTTAGATTATTTGTAGTTGTTGAGTTTCGTAGAATTGGGTCTCATCATTTTCATAACTTAGCTCAGCCTGATGTTGCATTATCATGAAAACTATTATCATCCCAAAATATATGGTTCAACATAAAAAAGATGTGAAAACAAGAGTTCAAAGCTGCATTATTTGCCAAGGGTCAACAGCACATTAACATTATAAAATGGATTTGAATATTTTTATTTAAATAATGCCAGATTCTTACACATTCACATCAATTTGTTAGGTTCTGTACCTCAATAAGATGAAAAAAACGTACTATTTGAATATTGTAAATAAATTTACTAGGTAGTTAAAGGTAATTGCTATCTCATTTGAAACAGTTTGTCTAGAAATGTTTCATGTCTGGATTTCTTGTTTGGTTTGTCCTATGATAGTAACTGCTGTATAAGACCATCAGTTTGAATCAGCTTTTTTCAAAGAGCTGAGAAAATTTCTGGATACAAATCAAAATTCAAGCAACATCTTATCATTTTCATTTAAATGATTTAGTTTAAATTTTCCACAGACTTTGCAAAAGCTTATTGAATGCTTTCGAGAATGTCAAGTAGATTGAAATTATTCCTTCAGATCTACTTGGTCTTTGATATCAATTTTTACGGTAGTAAAACCTGATTTCAAAGAGCCAAGTGCAGTGGTTGCGTATAGAATTTCTCTCCGATTGCCAACTGAAATGTATTCTGAAACTCTATCGGCAGTTTCACGTGATTATACTTTTATGCAACAATTACAATAAAAGATTAACATCTTAAAATTAACATTCACATATGCTCATGGGAACTCAAATGTGCACACTCAGTTGAAGGATTGCAGTTACGTGTTTCTTTGTGTTAACAAAACCGCCAGCCTTATACTGGACCACGTGAAGTTCTGTCGCGAACTGATAAAGACATTATCATCGACATAAATGTTCAGTAAAGTTGTGTTTTAATAGATAGAGTTAAATCTGCATATATTTTTGAGGATTTGCTGATTGACAAGATCATTTTGGCATCAGAAAAGTTTTATCTGATGTTTTTCTTAGTGTTTTTAAAATTCCAACAACAACATTAGGCTGATGAGTAAGATTTTTTAAGAGAGAGAGAGATTGGTTACCCAAATGAAATAATGATAAAATCCATTTCCCATATGGTATATGCTCCTGAATATTTATGCATTTATGTGCATTATTCATATTTCACTAATAATTTGTATTTGTTTTATGTGTAGACATATCATGTTCATATTGTTTTTAAAGACAGCTTTGCAACAGAAATACAAACTTATGTTTCATGAACATGTTATGTATTGTTCTTTTGATTTTTCTCCATCAGTAGAGTTCTCATGTAACAGTATTGCTATCAAACACTGTCAAGAAATAAAAATCTAGCGAACTCATTCTATGATCAATGTAACATTTTCTCTCTCTATCTTTGCAGTCCTTCTTGGTAGAATTCCTATGAATGTAGAAAAAAAAATTATGCCATACTGGTAAAAACCAGATGTTTCTTGTACTCTCTAGTGCATGTTGATTTATGTATGTCTCGTGAAAATAAAGTTTAATCGAAGCTCGTCTTTCTAAAATATTATTTTAAAATGGAATATCTGACAAATTGAACAGATAAATTGATTTGTTATTTCTATTTCAGCGATACTGCGAAACATATTTATTTAAATGTAATTTGCATTTTTTGCAGTATTTATATAATTGACAAAATGTGCTCAGTAATATATATAAAGAAAGGTATAGTTAAATCACTTATTTTATTTCTTATTATTTTTAGCTTCATTAAATGAAATTATGTATAAGATTTTCTGTTAATATTGTCTTAAAAATTACATCTTTACTAAATTAAAAGCATCTTTTTTTAAAAAAAATCAAACACCATCTTTGATTTAAAGGTTTGAGTAACATTCCACTAAAAAAATTCAACTAATTTTTTTTAAAGTATTGTATAAAAATACAAAAAAATATTTAGGATGATTGTAGATAATTTTTTCTGGTTTTCAAAAAAGTGTAAAATTCGTACCGCTTAAAAAATGTTTCAAGATTAAGAAAACTAACATTATGAAAGCAATAACTTATTTCTATATTTAAGTAATCTAAATAGAGAATATATACTTTTACAGATTTATAGAAATTCAAGAAATACAAAAGATGATTTTTCTTGTTCTAAGACTCAAAACAAAAAAATCGAAAACAATATAAAAATTGTTGCTTTAAGCAATTTACTAATTGAAATGTACTTATTTGTTAGGAATTTACTGATTGGCCACAAACTATTTAAAAAAACAGCATTACAATAACAAAATAAATGCAACTGAAATCTTTTTAAACAAACATATATTGTAATAAAGTTAAATGAAATATTTGTTATTCTTCTAAGCAATAAAAGTTATTCTTGTGCAGCTTTTAAATATTTTAAAACATTTCGTTTTTTTAAAAAAATGTTTGAGATTATCAACAACAAATAATTATTCCCACAAAACTTCCCAATCATAAAAAAAAATTAAGATTTTTGGAAATATTTTATTAAAATGTATTTTTTTTATACTTTAAAATCATTTAAACAACTCTGGGAAATTTTCCTCATCGATGAATTTTCTCTGTTGTGCATTAATATTTATTATTTGCTTTTAAAGTTGCTTAAAGACTGTAAAAATTACTTCACGTCAAAATTATTACCAGTTAGTATAAGGGAATACATATTTCAAAGTTTAATTTCCTTACATACATATCTTTGACGACATTATTACTCAATCGATTAATCGATGGAGATAGGAGTGGCATGGTTGACGTGAAGTGGCTAGTTTAGTAAAGGGGTTCATTCGTACGTCATTTCCTGTTAAGTGGTTGTTTAACTAGACGCTTCATTAAGAGGAAGTGCTTTGTAAATTGAAGTTTTAATCAAGTGTCTCTTCATCTGATTGCAATATGTGTTAAGGGATGTTATTAAAAGCAATAATTCTATATCATAACAGCTGATGTTCATTTTTCTTCTGCTTTGAAAGGTTGCAAAAGTTTTAAAGTTGTTTTAAATGTTCAGATTATTTAGAGAATTGGTTTTTTATGTATTGATGCTGAGTATTTTCTAAGAATTGTCTATTGTTCATTTGTATGTAATGAAAAAGTATTAGAATAAAAGAGAAATTCTTTTTCGTAATTAGAAATTAATATTAATTGTAAAATGTAAGTAAAATAAAAATATTTTTCTGACTGACAATCAACAGGCAATCAATATGCACAAAAAAAGATTTCCATTCAAAGATAAAACAAATATTTTGTAAGGGTAACAATTTATGCTTTTTTTGCACACAGAAATCTATTTTCTTATTTTTTCGCATTAATAATAGTTTGTAAGAACATTTCTTGAAGCTTAAGTTTAACAATGCAATGTTTATACATTAAAAATCTTTATATCTAAGCTTTACTAATCCACATTATAAATGATTTTGATGATGAATTGTGAATAATTATAAATAATTGCGAAAATTTCCAGTGATAAATTATTTTCCTAGTAAGGATTATAATATATGTTATTTTCAACGGAAAAGCCTCTTAAGATATGCTAACTTCCTCTCTTTCATGCTTTAAATCCACTTGCCGCTCCTTAAAGCAGGTCTTCTTTCAAAATGTCGTAAAGATGTCATTCTGCTGCCATTATGCAAAATTGAGCTTTTGTCAACTGGCCAAAAGTGACTTTAAATTTCTATTCGAGCAGCGATTTATGTTGGTAATACGACTCTTTTCTAGGGCGTTTTCAAGGAGTGGAATGTCGCCTGTCACATGACTCGTCTAAGAATGCAAATGGCTTGCGCTCTTATTCGAAAAATACTTAAAGTAATGCGTTATAAGGAAATAATATTTTTTATTTTTCGAATAATCTCATACTAATAGTATCTAAAAAGTATTAAATAATATGTAATTCTATATGATTTTGCATTCACATATGTGTAATATATTACTCTAGGAATCCATATTTAATCTCTTTTAAAATTTAGAATATTTCTTTTCGATCTTATTACAGTTTTTATGGAAATGATTTTTAAAAGATTTAAAGAAAAAGTTTAAAAATTATATATATGCTAATAAGAGATCGCGATCGATATTATTCATATTGCATATTTGCTTCTGTACATTTGAAAATTTTTTTATTTGCTTATAACAATTGTTAAGGCAATTATATTTAAAATAATAAATATATAATTATAAAATATATTTGTAATGAATATTGATATTCTTTTCTTAAATTGTTATATGTTTAGTTTTGTGACAATCTTGTTTAATAAATAGTCATAGTCAAAACAGGGTATGTTCCTATATCACTAATTTTCTAATTTTTCTAATATTTAATAAATTTTTAATAATTACCATCCCTTATTTTTTAACTTCCTATGTTTAAAATCAAAAATTTTATAACTGATATTTGATTTTAAGATGCACATGACAATTTTTTTACAAAGAATTATGTACCCATAATGGAACCTATGTTTTATCTAGAAATAGAATATGACTCAATTTTGAAGGGCACAGAAAACATTATTGTTGTATGTAAGAAATACATAAGTATAGTAAAGTCAATTAAATTTGTATTAGAATTTAGATACATTAGTTTATTATTATATTAATTTTAACCACATTTTTTTGCTTCTTTAAAGCATATTAAATTAAAAATGTTTTTGTAGGTATCAAATAATTTTGATTAACATATTTTAACAGATGGGATCTTAATAAATAATTATGAGAATTATAAATTTTTACTTCAAGAATTTTTTTTTATAACTAATATGCCATGCTATTTATATTTTAGAAGCGTGGTATATTTTCAAAATATCCTAAAAGTATTGATGAATCTATATATTTTATTATATTATGAAAATAATACATTATTATTTTCTAAAAATATTAGAAAATACAGTATTTAATACAAAATTGTTAGAAAATAATATATTTGAATATTAATGAATCTGTATTTTTATTATTTTTTTAGAAAATAATTCATTATTTTATTTGCAAAATCATCTGTATTTTTACTGATAAGTTCAGTAAATACATTTTGAAAATTTGATTTCAGTGAGAGTATTGTTACATTTTCTATGAACTTCTTCAATGATAGTTGGCTAAATGAATTGTCTAGTTTCGAAACTTTTGCGCTTGGTTAATTTTCATTTGGACAAATGTGGAAATATCTTTCTTGTATACAATCAAATTGCAGTTAGCATATTTTATTATTAACATGATTAAAATAAATTCATTTAATCAGATAAATTTTTTATATTACAAACATCATCTATTAGTTTAATCTTTCATCATAGACCATATATTGACGATCCTTTTTACTATCTCCAATTTCGTTCACGTTTTTAAGTGATATTTTGAATACTAAATAAGTCAATAAACTAAAGAAAGTTAAAATATAATTAATTATAAAATGTCAATACAAAGAAAATCTATTATTATTGCAGAAATTAGCATTTTCTTTTATTCTTTAATCAACATAAAAATAAAATACATTTCTGTGAGTTAAGGTTTGTCATTTCGCCAAGTATAACTAAAGGATAATCAAAATCATAAATTGAAATGGCTTTAACATCCTTGATGATTATTGAGAAAACAACCAAACACAAATAAGTTAAAAATTTAAACTGTTACAATTAAAAATGAGAGCTGAGAAAAAAACAATACAAAAAATATATGGTAATGAAACTATATAAATTATTTATGAAAAATAATCTCGTCGACGCCAAAAGCGATATAATCTCACATGAAATTCAGATTAAAAGAAAACTTATTTTTATTTCAGGATTATTATAAAAAGAAAATTTTGCTGTTGATAGGTTTAGTCTGATGATAAAATATCGTTTGAGACCTGTTAATAAGGAGAAAAGGAATAAAAATTTTAAGTTATTACTAATTATTTTGGATCTTAATAGCACTGTCAGATTCACAGGAAAAATGTTAAAAGGGCTATCAACTTGGAAGATGAACTTTGCGTAGAAATGCTATAAATATTTTTGTTGTAGAATGTCTTAGCATTTTTCTTTTTACTTTCAAAACTAAAAAGAAAACTGTATTAAAAACAATTAAAATCTAAAGTATTTATTCTGTATGAAACGTTAATAGATTTTGAATCATTTTTTTGAATACTAATGAATGCACATATGCAACTAAGGCATCACCTAATAAATTGTATAACTCTTTATATCTCTGATACAATATAATTTAAAAGCAATATAATTTAAAATTCTTGAAAAATTTTTAGTTAATGATGAAAAACACTATATGGTTTTTAAATATAATTTAATTATAAATACGAATCGTTTTTAAATGTAAGTTATAAGAATAAATTTTTAATTGCAGTGGCTCGATGTCCTCCCTACTGGCTCTGCAAGATGTAACAAGTTCTAAAAAACTTATTGTAGAAATCCAGACTTCAATTAATATGTGTGTTGTCAAAAATATTTCCTTCACTTTCTCCCATGTCAAGGTTCATAGTGGTGTGTATGGAAATGAAAGAGCAGATTTCCAGGCCATATCTTCTCTTTCACTTCCAAATAAACTCGTTATAAGCCTAAGTCATTTTTTTAAAACCACTACCAAAAAGAATATTATCACAGAATGGAACTCAGGTTTTGTTTCCTTTCCTAATAATCTCCTTTCTTCTCCTCCTGAAAGTGAGCAAAATCTTTTTTCTCTTCAGTTCCCTGCAGAACTAAGAACTACTGGCTCTACACTGACTTTAAAATTACGCTATTCCTCACTGGACGTGGGAAATTCAATAGCTATCGTCACCGTTTCCACATTAAAAACAGTGAGGTGTGCCTGTGCAATTCTGGGAGTGACAATCCTTCTCACATTCTTCTTGAATGCCCATCTATTTTAGAAGAAAGGAACGAGCTTTGTAAAGACTTAAATAACAAGTGGCCCCCGATTTTGGTGGACCTAGTAAAGAAAGAGAATTTTGAATTCGTAAAAAAAATTATCCATGATGTTATCTAACTCCTTTTTTATTTTTTTAACTCTTTTTTCTCTCTGCCTCATTTTATTATTATTTTTTTTCATCCCATGATTTATTTGGATTTGTTATGTAGTGCATTTGTTGTTCCTTCGGGCCCTGTTTGGTATTCCTTGGTGCACAGGAAGATATTTTTGTTTTCCCAAATAAAAAAAAGGTATAAGATTAAACCTAAAGTACATTTATGACCAGAGAATTAATAAAAGTTGTAAAGTTATTTGAGGCACGAAATTAAAAAAAATCTAAACAATTATCGTGAATCCAATATTAAATCATTGAAGATAGACATACCATAGATTGAAAATGATAAATTATCGATGCTAAATATTGTCAATTTGTTTTATCATTAACATATTTCAAATTATTAGCGTATTCCAAACTACATTTTTACTAGGGCCGTTGTAGCCTAGTCTTTAGGGCATTGTCCTTCCGTCCGGAAGGGTTGGTTTCGACTCTAACTCCGCCAAAGAGCCACCTTGTACAAGCGATACACGTTCTCGTTAAATCTGTAGAATTGGAAATCCTGTGATCGGTAGTTGTGAAGTTTCCATGGGTGTAATTATCTGGAGAAAATATTCTCCGCTTCCAGATCAAAGTCAAATTTGAAGAAGCGGACACTCTGGTGGTGCCATCTGTCGGAGAAGCCTTAGAGCAATCTCATCTTTGTGGTGCTCTGGATAAACGAAAGACGCACCCTACTGACTTAAATTTGTATAGCGGTTGCCAGAGCGAGCTTGGCTTTTCCAAGTGTCACGAGTAACAACAAAAGCAACATATTTATTAGCCGTTATAGACAAATTAATCTTTTGAATTTAACTATCTCAGTCAATTTATATACCTAATCCTTGATAGAAGCATTTGAATATTTTTTAAGTTTTCGCTAAGTTATCTAAAAAATACACACACACACAGTTTCTGTCTAATGTCTAAAAATAATGATTATTTTAGTTGTTACACTTGATGTTAATTGATCATTTACTCTTTTCAAAAATTTAGGAACAATTTAGGAATTATTGGTTGTTAATGAAATTACCAGAATGAAACTGAAAATATATTTTTGAACTGCAGAGAATATTAAAAATGTGTTACCATTTTTTATCTCCTAATAAAATGTTTGATAAATTTTTTAATTTCTTTAAAAAGAAGTTTCATTGTATTTGCTGTGGTAACAAGTAGACCCATTCAATAATACAATATAATTTAATCAGCGAAGGATTTCTTCTTACATATGACATTGTACCTTTTATGAAATTTTGGCATCTTATTAAAATATCCCCACAGAAATATCCGTATTCATGAAAGTCCAAATTTATGGACAATTTTTTTAGAGTTAGTTTTTAAAATTAATATAGCAAATTCAATCTAAAAAAAAAACACAATACAACAAAAAGTTTAAAATAGCAAAAAATAAATACTCGCTAAAAGAAAATAGGAAAATGTTTTGTTACATATGAATAATACGGTTAAACTATAAAAAAAATGAAAATTTATTCGAGCTAAGTACTGCAACGATAATCATGTTCAACTCAACTTTAACATGAAAAATGTATAATTTTATAAGACATTATATATATATTTTTTGTATATGTATATGTTTACATTTATGATTAACAAAATGCAAGTGACTTGAGGCTTATGTATTTTGTAAGCAGAAATGTAAACTTCAATTTCACGCTTAGCTGTATGCATTTAGTTAATTCCTTTCTATCAAAAATTATTTTATTATTTATTTATTTCGCAGACACAATTAAATTTATAGTGGAGGAGAAATTTTAACTGAGAATAGAAATGTGCTTAAACTTATGATAAAATATTTTGTATATTACAGTGATTTTAATAGATTAATATACCGCTTACTTAGTGTCAATGATAAAATTTGAAACAAAATTTTCATGAAGTAATTTATTTTATTCTTTATCTTTTTTAATATAATAATTTATTTGTAAGTTCTCTAAAATTTATTAATTTACAAGATAAATTCGAGGAGAGAGATTCATGATAGTAAACACACATACCCTTAAAATACCAAAAAGTATTTCGTACATTTATTTACTAAGCACATTCCGGAGTACTTATCTGAGAAAAATTTTTTTTGTTGTATCGAAGTTTGACTATCTCAATACTGAACGCTTGGAATACTTTTCCTTATGTCAATGTATCTCTTATATATATATATATATATATATATATATATATATATAGAGAGAGAGAGAGAGAGAGAGAGAGAGAGGTAAACTGCATCAAATGAAGAATTTAAATTTATTTGATAGTAAAATATCATATTTGAAAATATCCTCACTTTTATTCAGATATCCTTTCGAATTCATACAAATGGCAACTTGATGGGATAAAACTTGAGGGCAATTTTAATTAAAAACATTTGTTGGCTTAAAATGTATGTGTTAACAGCAACTTTATATGATAAACACTTCTTTTCTGAAGAGAGTGATACTAAAAGTTATATTGCATTTATGATGAAAATCATATGTTTAAAATGTATCCATTTAGCATAAAATTAAATTTTATGTGTTTTGTTTCATCTTTGACTGACTTTTGTGTTTGAACAGGAGTTGCTTACTTGAGCTGTTATGCACAACGAAATATTATTACACCTTTTATTTAATAAATCACACTCACACACAAAACCATTTTTTGTAACTCTTTATTTGGAGCGAAATTTCATTTGGAGCAGTAGCACGTCTTTCCTGGTTTTTCTAAGTTAGTGAAAACAAATTCTGATAATCTTGTATGGAATTCGAAATTTTCTCTTAGAAAAAAAAGTCACTGTTGTGTAGAACTGAACTTGTTTGGTTCCACCAAACTAAAACATTGTTTGATACAACTTTTTTGGTAAAATATATCATGTTTTTATCATTTGTTATTTTCTTTTATAAAAGTGAAGGCAATAATATCTGTTGATATGACTTTAAATATAATACAGATGATATTTCTACCAATACAAGCAATATTATATTTAAAAGCACTTTACTAAAGTGTTTAATGAATATTTAATATTTAATAATTATGAATTTTATTGTATGTTCACCACATTTTAAGCTTATTTATTATTTATTTGTGTGCGTTAAACGCAGATTTTATTTACGCAATTTTAAGTTACGCAGATCTGGGAAATATTGTCTTAAGATACTTATTTTAAGAAAGATTTTTTCCCTCATAAATTTAAATCAAATCTGTTGACAAATGATACATTTGCAACAAGTATGTTCAAAATCCTATTCCCTTCTATTTATGAATATATTATTATATTTATGTTAATTTCAGAAAAAAAAAACAGACAGTTGTTTTTCAAATTTTATGCTGTATTAGAATTTTTAATTCAATATTTCGTCCTTTATATTGATAATAAGAATGCACTTCAATGTATAAAATTTGTTTCAACAAAAAAGTTTTGCTATTAAAAAATCAAAACAATAAGATCTACTATTACAATAGCATGTAATAATTTGTCATCAAAGCAATCACACAATTCAAGAGAAAAGTTATTTTGAAAACAATATTTATAAAATGTCGATATTTACATATTTAAAATTAGCTTATTAATGAAGTAAAAAAATAAAAAGGAAACAAGAGTAGTTATTTGAATATTTCAATATTATTAAATGTGGTAATAAATGGTACAAAAAGCAACTTAATTTTTTCAATATATTCACGATATTATTTTTACATTCTAGAAAAACTTTCAATTATGATTTTATTAAGAAAACTTAAAAGAATGGCCAGGAAAAAATTAAATGCTAGAAGGGCCAGCAATAATTTTGATGAGGTATGCTAACTTATATTATGAGATGCAATTAAAATATTTGCATTACCTTCCACAGGAAGTTAAATCAAAAGTTAGAACTAAAATTATCTTCAAAGTCATGAATATTACATCCAGCTACTTCTGTCTAACTGGTAGAGCCCTATTCATGTCTGGTAAAGGGAAGCATGCTGGTGCAACAACAACAAAATCTTGATCAAACATTCAAAAGATAAAATGATCAAGGATCAAGCATGAATTTCGTTGCCATGCTCGTTTCTGCTGAGCAACTTGCAAAATATGAAATCGGTAATTGCGGCGAAAAATCTTATCATTTTTCACGTTGTTATTCCGCAAAAATTACGAATGGGGCCATCAAAACGTTTCTGAAGACATTATAGGTAACTGAATGAATTCAGAAGTGGACATATTGCCAAAATGCTTGAATATGTTTTACGGTGGAGTGGGCCGCCACCTGCAACGCACAGACCTGCACCGTACTGTGCAAAAGAAAGGCGGGACCAGCTGTCTCAATCAGCCATTGCCATACACCCTGATGTGACTGTGTGGAATGCTATTTCATACAAGACATCTCTAGCCATCTTTGACGCATCTTTAACAGTTCAAAGATATGTCAATACCATTATATGACCAGTTGTGTTATTCGTCATGGCACGTCATTCGCGGGGTAATTTCCAACAAGATAATGCCAAGTCTTATACTGCTCGAATATCTCTGGACTGCCTTAGTATAGTTAATACTCTTTCTTTTCAGCATGTTCACCAGAACATTCATTAAACATGTCAGGGACATGGTAGGGTGCCGGATTCGGGCACCTCAAGGTATCGCAGATCTGGAGAAACAACTGGTAAATGTCTGGCAGAATGTACCGTAAGAGGAAATAAGGAGTCTGTATCACTCTTTACCGAGTAAGCATGTAGCCTCCACTGCCAGAGACGATTTATTTAAACTTTCAAGCTGTAATCGTAACCAATATATGAGTCTTAAGACCCTGATTTTTTTATCATTTCATTTTATGTGTATGAGCAGTACACGTTTGATTTCATTAAAGCAATCACTTCCTTTTAATGCTTTTATTATTTATTTATTATTATTATTATTATTTTTTTTTTTTGCAAAAAAAATGTAGTTTGGGATTTTGTTTAGGAATAATTCATATGAAATTGTAAGGAAAACTTTAAATCATATTCATCTAAAAACATTTATTGAAGATTATACATTTTATTTAGCATTAATAGAACTAGAATATTAATTATATCATACTTTTACAAAATCATATATAATGCGAATAACGCGAAAAATAATGTGTATATTATCATAGTACTTGGAAATTCCATGAAAATTTGAATTCACTTTTCTTTCGAAAATTAATTTCGATTTAAAGCTAACTGTAAACAAATTTTTTTTTTACTTTGAATTTTTTTTCAACTTAAATTAAACGTCTACAAATAATAAATGTAAAAACAAATGTTTTTGACGTATCCGGAACTTTACCTATCAATGTATAGTTTTCAAGTTAGGAATAAATTAATTTCTAGATTTATATTTATAATAATATAAATCTATATATATAGACTTGGAATTTGAAAATTTTAAAATATATAAAGCATGATATCAGTTGGATACGTTTCTGTAAAATGAAAGCAAATGTTTTTTTTCGAATTCAGTATTTTTAATATAGTTTATGGTAAAATCTTCATTATTCGAAGTGGCTACGCATTTCATCAAATATGGCGTATAGGTTTCCGAAGTCATTTCTTTGAAATTAAGTTAGTTCTACGGATAAAATATTTTTCAGTTCCGCAAACTACAAACTTGATATAACATAACACTTTTTGTTCAAATGATTTTGTGAGAAAATTGCGAACTAATAAATCAGGTGAGGAGACATGGAACGTAGCTTCTTAGAAATGAAATATGATATGTTAAAAATGATATTTTCTCAGTGAGAGATCTGTGTAACAAATTAACGGACAGCTGAGGACTTTACTTCCTTCTTGAAACCCACGCAGCATAATTTAAAAAATAAAAAAATCGATATAAATTTTATAGAAGAAAATTCGACATCAAATGAATGATTTCATTTTTTATAACCTAGTTTAAAGTCTCATAAAAAGTACAGTTTCTTCTGTTCCTGTTCAAAAAAGTGAATATTTTTTAAAAACAATAAATGTATTTAGTTTTTTATTTGTTAATGATATGTCTTTTATTTTTTCATTTAAATCATTTAATAGTTTCAGCGACATTTTAAATGTTTTAGGAGATTAACTATAATATTTTCGGATAAAATAATGCAGATATTTATAATTTTTCTTATGTATCTCAAAAAATTCAAAAATATAATACAATCAAGATTACTTAGCTTTTTGTATTTTTAGTATTTTTTTTTATAAAAAGATTGAATATTGATTTTTAAAAATTGAAAACAGAACAATAAATTCAATTTAGAATAAATTCAATGTAAATACAGATGCAAAACAAAGGTATACTACTCAACATGGAAAATGCAACACCAAGAAGGAGTGGCTAGAAAATTATGCAAATTTTAGAGTAGACATACCGTACTGAGTTATGCAAAATGCGCAGCTCTCCATCGCATGCAGAATAAAATATAAGGCGAAGAATCGCTATATTTGCGCCGCTATTACTGCTAGGAAAGTAACCATGAAAAATTATTATTGTCGCAAAGGATGCCTGTGATTGCAAAGAATGCCAGGCCATCGCTAATGGAGTCAGTTCTAACGGACAAACGCGTTTACGAGGGGCATGTTGATGGGACTGAAAAGGACAGTTTGGTCTTTATGGCAAATCGCGATTGACAGACACCTAGAAGCTTCATAGTGCACCGGTTGTGGCGGAGATTGTTGGAACAAAGAAATGTGGAACGTTTGTGGGGTAGCGGTGGAACCAGAGTGAACTAAGACATCTTGGATGCTCCCTTATTGAGCAGAACCATTTATCGTCTATTGGTTGCTAGTGGCCTTCGCTTATGGCATCCGTTAAGAAGATTGACATTGACCCCACAGCCTAGACGCTAATGTCTGGAATAGTGCCGGAATAGAGTGGTGTGGATGAAGGAGTGGTACAAGATCGTCATCTCAGATGAGTCACGCTTTTGTTTTTCCAATGATAGTTGCCACGTACGAGTGTGGCGTGGATTTAGAAACGTCCCATCTTGCAGCAATTGTGAAAAGCCCGCCTCGTAACAACGTGGCATCATGGTTTGGAGCGCCGTTGCGTACGATTCCAAGTAACCCGCAATTCTTATTCATTACACTATGACAGTTCAACGCGACATGGATGATGTGGTAATTTTCTCGAATAAAACATAATTCGATGTGGTAAAAATTATAGGGGGTACCCAATCCCTTTTATCATCAGGATAACGCTCGACCGTACATTGCTCTCATCAGCTAACATCCCCTGCAAGGTGTACAACTGCTTCTGTGGCTACTGTGCTTTCCAGATCTCTCACCAATTGAGAACGTTTGGGATATGATTGGATATGAGGTATTATTTGATTTGCAGACACTTCTATTGAATTCTTCAGAAGACTCCCTTTGTCAAATGGTTGGTAGGAAATGGGGAGCCATCCCTCAGGATACTATGAGTATTGTGCCTAGACGTGTTGCTTAGTGTCCGCAGAGGTCGTGCAACCTGCTGACCCACCTCTGTTCTCTCTCTGTATTATGCATATCATTTCGAAATACAGAAAACTTATTGTTCGTTGCTGTCTATCTCAGTTAGCAGTCAGGAGTTGTCAGAAAGTGAAGTCTCAGTTCGTCACTTTCTGACAACTCCTTCCTGGTGTTGCATTTTTCAATGTCAGTCAATGTGTGTAAAAACGCAGATTAGTTTAGATATTAGAATTTGTGCTTGTTTAATTAATTTTCCTTTGTGATTCCAAATTATATTATTTAAATAAATACATCATATATGAAAAATTCCTTTGTATATGAAATAATATGAATGAATATAATTTTATAGGAAAGGCAATTTTATTTAATATTAAGCATATTCATTTTGAAAAATTTAATCTAACTATTTAGAAATTTTTTCTTTTAATCTTAGTAATGTATATATACTAAGTTAAGAATTCTTCATTTCAAATACAATAAACATTTCATATAAAAGCATGCCTTTTGACAAGATAATTGTAATTGTGGAAATTTAACCTCAGATTTTAGAGAAAAAACTCAAGTAGGCAAGGGTAAACTAAGACATATTTTTCATTTAACATTTTTAATTAACTTTCCCTGAAATAATCTTTTTATGAATTCAATTTTCAAATATTCAGATGTGCTTCAGTTCATTTTAAAGTTAAATCTGTGGTTTATTTACATACTCTAACTTCATATTTACATGTTTTTTTTTTAATTTAAAGCAATACTTAAAAATATTAAAATAATTTTGTAGAAGAAAATAACCAGTTTCTCGTAACATTTAAAAGAATATAATATGAAATAAGATAAAAAAAAAATAGAAATGATTTAATTTAAGATTCTATTAACTATTTTAGAAAACTGTAAATTTGGGTAAAATATAAAAGATATAAATATATAAAGATATATATATATATATATATATATATATATATATATATATATATATATATATATATATATATATATATATATATATATATATATATATATATATATATATATATATATATATATATATATATATATATATATACAAAACGAATGATTTATCTTGACATTAAAGTTTACATTAATGTTGAAAATTAAAAGCAAACAAGATATAAATATTAATAAAATTTTTATTGCTCAAAGTTTCATAAGAATATGTTTTTTGTCACTAAAAAGTGTAGTTTAAACTGATATTAAAATTTGATTGAGTACTTAGGTGAATTAAATGTATGTATACCAGCTCATATTCATGCATTACATATAGGCATTCACTAAATATGAAAAATGAAATTTTCTTGTTAGAATATTTTCTTTACAAGTAATATCTGAATACATGATAATAAATGAATGCTCTTTCTCCATAACTAGGGTTGGAATATAAATAGAAAATTAACTGTGCATGCACAAAACAAATGGAAATTGTTTTTCAGATAAATCATTATTATATTATAGTATTTTTAATTCATGTACAAAGCACTTTTAAATAAAAAAAATGTAAATAATAACTCAGTTAACTGAATTCTAAATTTTAATAGTTTACTGTTTACTTAGAATTTGAATAAGCTGAATAATTAACTGTTTAAAGTATTTGCAAGTTACTATAAAAGTTTTCAATGTTAATGGCATTCGTCAGTGGCATACAGACATAAATTTTACTTTTATTGTCTGGCGTCAAGAATAGAAATAAATATTATGACGGTTAAAAATGTTTCAAAGCATTAAAGGGCGTAAAATTATATGAAAACTATTTGTGTGTGAAGAAATAAATATACTTCGCTCATACTCAGCGTCTATTTAAGTTGCCGACCTCTGGAAACTGAAAACTCATTCATTTTGGAGATAAATGTAAAGAAAGTCGTCTGGTGCTTGGTACTTTAAGCAGACTTGAGACAATAAATTTGATCCATTCTCTGCTTTGTAATAAGATCCATCTATTATTCCATTTCTCCCTAAACGGTATGGAAAAGGAAAGCCACTTTAAATAAAGTGCTCACAAATTGCATAAATTTATCCTTGCCTTGTTCCTTTATTATCATTCGTTTCAATTAATCTTTCCTTCATCGATTAATCGGATTCATGCCGCTTTAAGAGGAAAGTATCTTGTAAAGTAGGTGTTTCCGGAAAACTAAATCCATTAATTTCAATTTACACTCTGCCTGAAGATCAGAGAAGGAAATGTAGAGTAAAAAATAAAATTAAAAAGAAGTATCTACAACTATTTCGACAATTACTACATTATAAATGACACCGTTTCGAAACGTCGGCAGGAGAAGTTTCGAGAAAAGAAGGGCAGAGGAAAGAAACTGAATCGGTAATCCAATTGTACAAGTTGTTCAAATTTGTTCCATTACATTTAAAAGGGCAAGCTTCTCAGAAGAGGATGGCAGCAAGCTGAAAGAAAAGAAATAGCTGAAGTGCTCGGTAATGCAATGCCAATTTCGGGAGAAAATGGAGTGATTATAAGCAGTGAATGTGTAGTTTCAAATCATTTGTCTTTGAATTTGGTACAAACAATGACATTTATTAGAACCTTGTTTGAATAAGAGATTTGGAATAACAATATTGATTTCAGAGACATCAGTTAAAATTCCAAATTTAATAAAACTTTTTACCACTTTATTTTTTCTAAATTTCGTAACAGGTGGGAAGTTTGTTTTTAAGAGTAGAAGAAAATTTTTTTTACAATTATTATACGTTTTAGCAATTTGTGTTTCATAAGTTAAAGTAACAGTTTGTAATAAAAATTATTTATTCTGAAGTATATTTATGAATAAAACTGTGAAAAAAATTAATAAAAAACATTCTCACTTTTAACCTTTTAATTTATTATTTTATTTATTCATTTATTTACTTATTATTTATTTATTATTTTGTTTATTTATTCATTATTTTATTTTATTTTATTTAATTTTCATACTT
Organism: Latrodectus elegans; assembly: GCA_030067965.1. Classification (NCBI taxonomy): domain Eukaryota; kingdom Metazoa; phylum Arthropoda; class Arachnida; order Araneae; family Theridiidae; genus Latrodectus; species Latrodectus elegans. The sequence goes on from CM057819.1 coordinate 89,315,532, forward strand.
TTTAATTTCAGAAGATTTCCTAATTTCCTCGTTATAGAGAATTAATTCAAACTGTGTTCAAATTAACACAGTTTATTTGTAATAATTCTTACAGATACATATTTCAAAGAATAATAAGTTTAAATAAATCTTGGTTTGATTATTTGATCGATTCTATTCTATTTGCTTAAAATTTTAAATGATAATATTGTTATTATTTTTTGATAATCAAAAAATTATTCATTTTACTTTCTGTTGTCAAAGTATTTGAATCATGAATATGCTCTTCAGACTACTGCTGACCACTGAAATCAAATTACATAATATTAATAAATAATATTTGTTTTATTAAAAATATTAATTTATTTAATCTGTTAACTAAAGTTAATATACATAAATAAAAATATTCAGTATCATAAATGTTCTAAAAGAAATACAATCTTCTGGGAAAATTTTGAAATCCAAGAAAAAATTTAAATCTAATAGTGTTCTTAAATTTTAATTTAGAAATTACAAATTGAAATATTCAAAACTATTAAAAACAATAAATTAAATATTAAACTGAAGATCCTGTTTTCTATTTATAATAGAGAGCTTTTGAATGTTAATTGCTCTATACTATATATATAGCAAAATTTGTGCTGGATTTTAGATTAATCAATAAACAGGTTCCTTCAAAACCCTAACTAAATTATTTTTATTATAAATAAATTTAAATAATTATATAGTGAAATGTAAGATAAATGGGTTATTTTGATGAATGACTTTATTTACTTCCACATTTAATTGAAATTAAAATTTTTTTAAATTTCAAATAAGGGAAATTTTGTGTAACATTGTTTAAGAAATTTACACAAGCACTAATAATTTAAAATTTAATATGAATTCTGTAAACTAATGATATATGAGTAAAATGCTTGAAATGTATATCTTTATCTACATCTTTCTTCTTTTTGCATAAAATATTTGGAAAATTTTTAATTTTTGACACATGAAAGATACGAGAATGTTTTTCGAAATTAATCTGTAAAAAAATTTTTAAAAAACAAATATTCTCCTTTAACCCTTTTAATATTAAGAGCATTTAAAAGAGTTAGACTTAAATCCTTTGAAATTTAAATAGTCAAAATAAGATTTCTCAAGGAATACAAAGAATAATTACAAAAGTATCTTCACATATTTGAAAATGTATTTTAATTAAAAAATATGTAACATTTGGGTATCTCACGCTAATTAATGTAAGAAAAATCTTAAAAATTCGATAACTATTCAATTTTATTTTCATTTCCCTGGAGGATCGGTGCTGATTCTTTTCAACGTGTATCCTGTATTTCAGCTAACGGGAAATGAACAACAAAGCAAACAAGGTCCCCCCCCCCCTTCTTTAACTTTTTGCTTCTCCATTTCTACTCCTGGAATATTTTTCTCATAAAATATTTACTCAAGATAGCTGAAGCAAATGAAATCAGGAAAAGTGCATTTCTTTAAGGAATGGGACTCTTTAATTTAGCCCAGGATTTTATTTCCTGTTTATCTTTCATGACCCGTAACGTTACAAAATGGAAGGTAGTATTTATTTTTTCACTCAGATAGAGTTTATCTTTGACAAAGTATGTAAATAACAGATATTTTTTTGTGTCTTCCTCGAAAATAGGAAATTTTCAAAATTGAAGGGCATTTTTTAATTTTTGAAAATGAGAGAGAATGTGAAATCGCTTCTTAAAGAAATAATGCGTTTATTTTCAACATACTGAATTGAATATTCAAATTAAATGTTTTGAAATCAAAGAAAATTTATTTCATTCGATAGGTTATTTGAGGTAAACAATTTTGGAATACAAGTCATCATGTTGATAAAAATATTTATTTAAAAAAATGTAAAAAATAATTTAAGGAAAGGAATGAGAAATATTTTAAATATGTCATTCAAGAAACAGCCTATATCTTTAACTGAGGATTTTACTATTTAGCATTAAGAAAAAAATTAGAGTTAAAATTATTCATGTGATTGAATAGAAATGCATGCATGTGCTTCAAGACCAACATAATATCTACATAAACAAAAAAATCTTTATATACTACAGCGCCCTCTAATAGCCATTGTAATAACTGTTCTCATCCTAATCAAATTTTACAAAAGTAAGCTTGGAAAATTTTCAGGGTTTTGATTTTGACTTCTAAATTCTTGCCAATCTAATAAATTACAATTTATTTCTATAACTCATGCATTAATTTTTAGTTGAATTTGTTTCGAAACATAATGATCTTATTAAAGTCACAGATATCGAAAAAAACAATAAAATTTTATTTCATATTAATAATAGTTTGTAGAATTTACGTAATTAATTTTCAGGATAAGAAATTACCGCGTATTTTATTTCCTTAATTTTGAATTAAAACTGCGTTCTTAAAACATTTATATTAAAAATTATTAGCAGTTAAAATTCAAGCATGTTATCAGTAACTTTTTAAATTTTATTTCTTTCTCATAAAGAGAGATCCTTCACATGTTTTAATGGTCGAATCACATGTTTCATCGATTCATAAACAAAAATTTTTCAAGATTCTCTCAAATATAGGATATCACGTGTGACTGGACACGTCGAAAATTTTTTCCAATTATGTAATCATCAACACATCCTCATAAATTAATTTGCATAAAATTACAATATGTGAAACTTTTATGTAATCTAATCCTGACCAAATATAGATTGATTGATCATGATTATATATATATATATATATATATATATATATATATATATATATATATATATATATATATATATATATATATATATATATATATATATATATATATATATATGACACACACATGAATCTGTAATATAATCATTCATGTACAATGAATGATCGTAGACTGACTGAGAAAGCAAGTGATAGTCTAAATCCGAGAAATAAATATCAAGTAAAAGAAACTGTATCTATTTAAAAATATTTTTTTCATTCATAAAGTTTTTTATATTGAAATAAATTTTCGGAAGACAAAATCAGCTTGAATTCAAATGAATCATTGTTGATAATTGCATTATAATATATCTTAGTTTGCATAGAGGCAATTTTTTGGAGAAATATATTAAGTCAAATTTTTTTGATTATCAATATAATGTTAGTTTTGATCATATATATGTTGATATCAATTTAATGTTAGTTTTTTTTGTTTTCCATGTTAATTTATTGTAATTTGCTCAGATTAAAAAAACCATTAAAAAGGGAACAGAATTTGGCTTAATATTATAAATATTGTTACAAATTATAAATAATTATAGTATTTGTCTTAAAATATCTCAGGCAGATCGGAAATACTCACATTTTGGGCAAAAATTGCGGTATTTAGAAGTGTTATACATTAAAATTGTTTTCTTCTAATGATTTGGTGAATCGGCGATGCTCTGGAGGGAAACTTGGAGAGTTTGCAACAGTTGGCGAGATTTTTGGCGACTTGGCCAGAAATAGATACTTCTGTAAACATCCATCACCTAAGCTCTAGGACCAATATTTAGCGAGATAGCTTAGAAGCTTCCAGGACCTTGGAGAAATTAGTAGATTTCCCCGCCAAGTCAGGTATAAATACCGCAGCCCGACATAGTTTTAGTTTTTGTGAAGACAGTCAATGAGTGAAGACGATTAGTCATGATTGATAGTTTAGAGAAGCTGTTCTCTGCCTGAGATATTTGAGACCTGTTATTGGAAGCTGTGACTTATTGTATCTGACGAATTGTAGCTGTATAATTGTGGTTGTTACAGCTGGTATATCTAGTGAAATTTTTACGAATAAAAGTCTTGTGTTCATTGAGTGGTTGCTTCATTCATCTCTCAATCCACACGAACCCCGAAGCTCGGTACAATATGAATACATTCTTTTTTATAATAACATAATTTTAAGCAATAAATATCAAGAAAAGATGGGTGATTAAGTAAATAATAATAGTAATCTTTCACGTTCTTCTTGTACAAAACAATCAATAAAAATGCTCCTTTTTAAGAAAATAATAAAATGACACATTATTTTTATCAGTCTTCTATTAATTAAAATGATTTTTTTCCTTTAAATATCTTTTAAAAATAATATTTTGCATAAAGGTGAAAAATTTGAGTTCTTAAGAGTCAATTTTATTATTGTATTTAACAACTAAATTAGGAAGTTCCAATAAAGGGTAGTTATGTTTAGTATTTTTTAATTGATTAAATATTTTTATTTTCTCGATTTAATCAAACTAAATATGTTTGTTCCAGAATAGTTTAGAAGTAAACTTTCCTAACTAAAAAAATATCCTTTTTCCAGTTCTCAAAAACACTTAAATATAAACATTCACTATTCACAAATATATAATTTTAAGCAATGAATTTTCTTGCAAAGAATAAGCAATTGTTTTAGTTATGTGTGAAATTTTATACGAGCATGCAACAACAGATCAGTAGAAAACGTTGTTGTCGTTGTTTTGGTGTGCCAGCTAGGCTGGCAAATTGGGGTGTGCCGCTCCACTTTTTCAACTGAACCGTATTTGGTGTGGAGTCCGATTTTTTCAGTACACACATGCATAGGGACCCGTTTATAGGGTAGGCAACTATTCAGACCTCATTCACACACAAGGAAATTACAAAGACAGGATAGAGAGAGAAAGTACACCCATGCCTGAACCAGGATTCGAACACAGGACCTCCCTTTCCGTAGTCAGGCATGCTGACCACCAGACAAGTTGGCCGGCAGTAGAAAAGGTAGTTGATGTTTTCCATAACATACATGCTTATAAAACATTGCAAGTGAGATCCAAACTATACTTTAACGAGTTTTAATTAATGTACCTATATTAGATATCATGCAGGTTATAAATAAATATAAAACGGATTCATACTGAAGCGTAAACAAAAATTAAATACAAAAAATGTCAAAATCAAGTGGGAAAAATGTAAAAATCAATAATTATGGGGATTACGAAAATACTCCTCTTTGTTTGTGTGTGTTCATATATTTAATAAAAGAATTTACTGTTTGTTGTACCAGCATAATTTCCTTTACCTAGACTTGAGTTGGACTCTACCAGTTAAATAGAAACCGCCAGCTGGAATCTTCGTGAATTTTAAGTAGGGACCAAGCAGAAAACTCCCAATACTTGGCCTGCCACCATCAAAAGTATCATAAGAATATACTGGTAAAATCCCTCTTATATGAGCCTTAAAACACAGTGCAAATAATAGCAACACTGTTGTTAACCAGACTGCAACTTACAAGAACTGAACAGAAAAACAAAATGTAAAACTGTAAGGAAAGTGTTTTAAAATGATCTTCCGATTTTAAAATACGCTTTGCTATGCCCAGAAGTAAATTATCTATAAATGATTTAAGAAAATAATTCAAGGATAGAAATTATTGAATTAGTTTGATTTAATCAAATTTTGTAAGTAAGACAATGAGAAAATTATAGCAACTATTTTTTTAAAAATTTCATTTTCTGTGATCAATAATTCTCTTTCTTGTCGAACTCAGAAACTAAGTCACATTACGCTTGATCAATTTTAAGAATATTGCTGATGTAGCGCATGAAAAGAAAATCACGTAAGAAAACAATTTAAATTTAGATGAAAGAGTTTTTTGGTATTATATGCCAATTTCAAGCATTGCTGTTGTCATTTAAAATATGCTGTTGCACTGAAATTATGATAATTTTCTTTTTTCATTGAATTCATATCATTAGAGTCAGATTCAAGTATACGTGTTCCACTTTGACTGCACTATGAAGTAGGGGATTTTTCCAGAGCAGTTTTCAAGAAAGAATATGTTGTGATTTTGTTAAACTTATTTATAAGGGAAATAATTATCACAGATGGTGAGAAAGTGCTTTGGATCTCTTGCAGGCTATTCGAAGACATTAATGCCAAGAATATATTGTTAATACTTAAACAAATCGAATGACATCAGACAGTAACAAACAAGCAACTACAAACAGTACCATCGGCTTCAAAATTTCATCGACTCACTTTGGTGGTAATTAGCAGTAATTAGCACAGTTGTCGTTAATTAGCCATTTCAGTTGTGTCTGATCACCCAACGGATCATTCATTAGGTAACTGTATTAGGCAATTCTTTGAAAAAATGTTATATTTCAGTGCTTAACTTTAATCTTCTCTACAAACATATACAATAACTTTTAACTTCGAATTTAAAGCAAGAATGATGATTGTTTGTTAATGAGTATTCATGAATTTAAAAAAAGATTATTTTTCACTTAATACTTTTTAAATCAATGATGATGTAATGAATTAGTTAATTATGTTGAAAAACTTTATAAAATCTCTGTTTATAATTGCTGTTTTGAGTATGTGATCCTCTCACCCACTGTCGACGAGAATTTGGCAGCTAGTGGTTGAATCATTGGTGACGTACCTTCACTAAGTCACTGGCCTTAAAAGCAGCAGCTTGCATTTAGCGTTGCATTTAATGTGGTTGATTAAACTTGAAAAACCTAGGAAAACTATCATTATAGATTCCTTGAAGAGGCCGTGCACGTGAGATAGTGTGTCTAAAAGATGTTATCAAATCTCATGTCATTTATTCGGTATGTTGCTTTGGATGGAACTATTTTCTTCTTTTGTTACTATAAGTAAATATTAAGGAATCCTTTGACTGTATTCAGTGAGCTGATAGCTTAACTACTGATAGTTTTATTTTATCATCTGTTTTATCAGTTATATGCATGTTTGTACTTTATAGGGCTTTTTAGTAGGTAGAATGCCAAAATATTTGTGGAAAAATAGAAATATTAGAAAACCCTCAATTACACACACTGACACGTGCATTGAAAAAGCAGAAACGCTAAAATCATTTCTCAATATTTTCTACAATTTATAGTTTTAAATTATGACTTTCCATAGAAAATCATTTAGTTCCATTATTTGGTTACGGTCAACAATTTATAGTTACTCTTATTAAAATTATTAAAAACACCTTAATGTTGAAAATGACAAATTATTCTTGTATAACAGAGTATAACAGATTAGAGTATACTAAAAACATATAACATCACACTGTTTATTTAAATGAGACAGTCAATTATTTAGTCAGAGGAAAATTTGTCAATAAAAGTTCTTACGAAAGTATAATAAAATCATTCTTCTCTGAATATAAGTTTCAATATAAACAATAACACATTAGAAAAAGATAACTATAAAATATGTTTGTCATTTTTCCACATTTATTTTAGTAAACATTCTCTTAAAATTTAATCAAGAAATTTAAGAATTATTAACATCCTCTTCTTACTTACCTTTAAAAAAAAAAGAATTATTTTAACCATAAAATAATTTAGACAGAGAGAAAAATTTTACAATATCTATTCATGAAGGAATTTAGAAAAGATGATTATATTATCTCTGGAATCGCAGAATATGAACCATTTCATCCCCACTTATTGTACATAAAACAAGAAAAGATAGCGGTTTTGAAGAATCTTTTCCTATGCTGTGAATTCTTATTGGCAGTTTTTGAGTTTGCTCATTTTGACCAAACAAAACAAATGTCAACCATGTAATTCCATTAACCATGCATTATTCAAACAATTAAGTTTGACACTCGGAAAATGGTTGTGGAACTCGAATACCGAAATATTAGACATTACCATGTAACATACATGTTAATATGAATCTGGTGAAGAAGCACTGACTTAAAAATGGGAGTGCTTACATTTTATTTTTATATTACTACTAATGAATTCAGTCATAATGCGTGCATGTCACTGATTGATATCACTACAGCATCAATAAATATATCACAAGAAGTTCCCCTGGTATTAAGAAAGCAAATGTCTGCAATGTCCCTGTGATATTAACAGATGAGTCACTATTTTGATTACTTTTGACTCTAATTCACCAATTTTCGAATAAAGATACAACGAGTAGTAAGCATATATAATCAAATATCACGCAATATCGATCATACGTTTTATTGTTTGTTTATTATTCTCCCAGCATGCATTATCGTATCATTCCTCAGCAATACTTTTTGGGATTTTCCAGCTTATTCTCTTTCTCAACCTTAACAGCGATTTAACCTTGAACAGCGATCATATTCATTATCACAGTATATGTTCATATGTTGCATGCAATTATCAAAGCTTCTTTTTATTTTCTCATTTGCAGATTAAATAACTAGTTTAATTTTTCTCCAGATATCTCTTTACACATTCTCTTGTCCAATTAGGCTATTGAACACGTCTGGTCACAGATTAGAGTATAACGAGTACAGAAAACAGCTCTGCTCTCGTTTGTATACCTGATAAATTTTGGAGACAGCTGGAAGCAAAATAAAAATGATATTTCTTAAAAATGCAGCCAAAAATTTTATTTAAACTCAGTGACATGTAATTATTATTAGCCAAGATAATACTTATTTGCCAATTTTGTTATCTGATTCACATCAAATTGGTACCCATTTTTTATTAACACTTTATATATTACATATAATAGTTAAATTAAGTTTGACTTTAATATTTATTGTTCTTCTGCATTTCAGTGCTGCATTTTTAATCACAAAGAATGTAGAAAGAAGTTTATTGAATTGGCAATCCCAATGAAAGTGTTTTAGTCATGTTCAATGCTACATCAGCGTTTTTTTGACTAAAAGGCTATTGGATGTTATTTTCTGAATTTTTTTTTTTGGGTTTTTGCCAGATGTTTAATGCTTGTCACATAATTGTAAAAATTAAACTAATAAAATGTTGCATTAATGCATACTCACTTGTTCAGAAGTTTTATTTTTTGCAAAATTTAAATACTATTGAAGTAAATGATTCAATTTAATAGTTTAGAGGAAATGTGTAAATTTAAATTATTGTGTTAATAATTTAATGCAAATAATTGATAAGAGATAATTGCCAGTTTAGCTATCAAATTCATTCCATCACACTGCTTATAAATCTTGTAAAGCATTGTCACGATCAATTTAAAGAGTGTACGATTACATTTTATATTATATTATGTTGCTTTTATGCGATTCAAATACATAACTACAAATATTAAGTGATGGTGGTGCAACGCAGTCTCTCATTATTGAATTTTAGAACATCAATATTAAGTCTCCAGCCAAGTGTGAAAATTTATTAATTAGCAAATGCAAAAATTGTAAACACCACATTTAATTAAATTTATTCATTTTGGAAGAAAATATGTGCAAGGAAATTCTTTTAAAAAGAAAACTTTGTTCGATGGAAGGGTTTTAATCTAGCAATGGTTAAAAAATAATGAATTTAAATTTATCTAAAATGAATATTTTTTTTAAATAGTTGTGAATAAATGAAATTTATGAAATGAAATATATGCTATATTAAACAATTATATATTTTTTAATATTCGGTTAAAATACGTGCACTAAAAATACATAACTTAAACACATTAGTATTTGTTTGTCTGATACAAGTCTATTGAAAAATATATTTGAAACATTTATGAATGAGAATTGGAAACAAGTTCTAAATCAGAATTTATAACTGAAAATTCACATTTATCTCTTACCTAGAGATCATTGAATAATTCACATTGAAGCATGTAGAAATATCTGCACCTCTTCCTATCTACCTATTCCCAAATCACAAGTGGGGAGAAATCGGGGCGGAAACAGGATAGAAAGCAGATGGCAGGCAGACGATAAGTTAGAATATTTCATGCGCGAAGCAGATTCAATTCTTAATGCAGAATGTACAACCTCATTCAGTAAGGAAAACGATATTATCTACAACATGGCAGTGTACGTTCTAATGACTGCTGATTAATACGTTGTTATCGAATGTTCTACGTTTTCTGAGAATCGAAACACTGAAGTGAAGTGAATAGATGGGGAAGGGGTTCTTCTCTTGGGGAATAGGAACATCGGAGGAAATCGAATTAATTATTCAGCTCGGCCCTCGCTGATCTGTCCAAAAGTGTCTACTAAAGAACAGCTCCTAATTGTCCCTGAAGTACATTTGCATGTTTCCATATTCGTAACCGTGTCTGTATGATATGACGAGTATAGTATCTTTTGGATGCAGCAGCTGTTTCCGTAAAGAGGAACAGTTGTGATAAGTTCATCAATATAAATGGAATAACAACGCTAGCGTATAATTGGATGGTAACAGTTGCCCTCATGTAATAACTAAGTAATTATCATGTAATTATAAAGCTGTTTTATTACATAAGAAGGTTACGTATTAAATTATTCTTTCCTGTTATACAAAATTTTAAAGTAATAAATTAATTTAACATTTGCAGCTATATGCAAATACATAAATAAAATTGAAAATATGACATTTATATATATATATATATACATATATGTATGTGTGTGTGTATAATATAGCATATTTTATTTATGTATTCTATGCTAGTGATTTAAAATACTTAGAAGACAATTATTTAAAATATTAAATGATGTTTGAAGTTTAAAATAAAAACACCGTAATGAAAATAATTTTTAAATAAATACTGAATTGCAAAAAATTACATATTTTTAAAATTCATATAAAAAGCGATTTCAATTGTTTTTATTGTCTTATGCAGTGCAAAAATACTATACTCACTTAAAATCAACAATATTATTTAGGAGAACTATTGATGATAATAATGATAAATCTTTAATTTAAATTTTTTTCTGTAAATTTGTTAATTATCGTAATAAATACTTAAAATCTACTTAGAATTATAAGATATTACATTAATTTCTTGCTCATTGTTATTGTTGCTTTTTATCCTATCTGATTAGCCAATAAGTTAAATCAGATCCATGAACAAACAAAATGTCCAAAACAAGAAGAGAACTCTTTTCTGAGTCTAGAGAACTCTTTTCTGAGTCTATAACTAGAGGACCAGGGTAAAATGTGGGATGTTGAATTTCTTGGGAAAGATCTTGTTTTCTTGGTTAATTTTAAGACACTTCCTCCTACATCTACAGCTACTACATATATTTACAATGGATTTCTCCATATTTTCCGTTTAATGAAATGAAGCTTCTGATTAATTGGCAAAGTATGTAACTTTAATGACCTTAACATCTAATTTCCTGACATTTTTGGAGGTATACTCAAAAGTCAAGTCTACGGTATCTTGGTGTTTTTACCTATCTCATGTTTGGTAGTGTGGTAGGATAATAAGAGGTGCAGTCACTTTAAAATATAGTCGCGTACAACAGACAACATTATTAATAATCTCTTACTAGTTTATTATTTGTACGATGTAGGGCTCACATTCACGAAGTAATATTTTGATCATTAAATGCGCGCTCCAAATACTGTAGATATAAAGGACTCGTGGATATATAATGAAAAATGTAAAACTATAGTTTTAAATTCAATGATTTTTACGAAGTCAGACCGTAATATAAAGGATTTGATGTATCTGAATTTCAATCACAGTTTTAACAATAAATGAAGTCATGAATTATGGAATTAAATGCCAGAACTTTGACTGTTGAAAAGCAATCACAAGGAAATTCCATTTCATTTTATTCAACATCTTAAATTCATGAAATAGGAAAATTTTTATGATGTTATTAACTTAAACATCTTAAAACAAAACTCAGATGAATTTTTCCCTTAAATGTTTTTGACTTTTTCTAATAATTTATTAATTTTAGTCGTTTTTATTTAATTGCTTGCTTTAATGCTTTTCTTATATATAAAAAAAAACTTATTTAACTGTGTTAAAAGTGTTAAAATCAACTATCATCGGCTAAAATGAATAATTACCATCATCCTTGGAAGTCAACGATACGACTTCAGAGTTTTGACAACTAAAAAACAATCACGCGTTAATTGGAACTAAGATAAAATTCATGAAAAATTGAGTTTATGAAAAGAAATTTTCCTGATTGAATTCACAAACAACAATTTATTATGATTGTTTATTTGCTTCATATTCCAGGACAGTTGTTTACAAAGCCATCAATTTTCACCTTTTGGCACAAGGAGTGAAAAAAATGGTTTTTTCCATATGGAGCACCAGTGAGTATGTCATTATAATCTCGAAAATAAGTAGGTTCTCGTAACTTACAAACAGAGACCATACAGATCACTCGAAGTATTATTTTATTCCTGAAAATTATGATTACATTACATTTTATGTACTTCAGACCTCATTACTGAATATGACGATTCTTCTCTTGGGTTGGTAGAGAAGTCACAACATTCCGTTTGTTACAAATACATGTGTCCCTATCAAGTCCCTACAACTTCTTACTCTGAATGATCCATAACAGTCTATAGAAAATTATTATGCACCACCAAATCAGATTATTAAGAACTCACACATGTTTATAAACTAAAATTTTTCATGAAAAGTGTTAAATGCATTTTAATACTTCTGCAAAATAAATCTTTAATTCCTTTAATCAATTTATTGAAAAGTAATCAAGATAATTTAGACTTTTAAGGTGTATTGGGTATTAAAATTATTTTAAAATTTGAGTAGTTTTTAGTTTTTTTCGTTTTCAAAATTTTTAAGTTAAGTAATTAATAACATAACTGAATGTTCATTCCATCTAACCTAATTTGCAAATGTAATTTTAAGTATAGTGAAACACTAGTTAAAAAAATTTTCATAGCAGAGCTGAACATTTAAAAATTTTCGAAAAGAGAAATTGTGATGTATTCAGGTTTAAAGTTAAGGCAATCTTCAAATATGGTGGCTTATCTTAGAATTACAGGACAGATTTTAATGAAATTCCGTTTGAGATGGACTAAAGCATTATTAAAAAAATAAACATTTTATAACATTTCCATGAGATTAAGCACAATATAGTCCTCTAAATAACAGTATGAAACTTTGCATACTATAATACAATAAACCTTAAAATAGCTTAATGCCATCAAATCAAGCTTGGAATGTTTTTGTAGGTGGTTTACGAGTTGTAATTCTGATACATATTTATATTCCATAGGATTTAGCTCTGGGTAGCCAATTCATCCATCAACTTTATAAACTTCATGAAAATAAAACATTGTCATCCGTTAGGGCCTGAAGTTGGAAAAAATTGCCCCATTGAAAAAGTAAAATAAATCTTCAAAATATACTATATAACATAGCAACACTATTCACATCGCCTCTTTCTAGTACATAGATGGATTATAATACTGCAAAGTAACAACCAATCGATCATCAAATCTTTGCTGCATAACAGCCAATATTTTAGATATTGTAGATATGGCAATGGTTTCCTGGTTTTCTCTAAATGACTATAAATCGAAAATCAATTATTAGGTTGAATTGGGATTCCCACGAAATACAACAAAGAAAAATCAATTATATTATTTATTCACATCATAGAGATTGAAATGCTCTATTGTGCTATAATCTCTACAATATCCGTAAAATACTTCGTGGATTCACATGTTTACAAAAGCCAGTGGAACGCAAATAACAAATCCCTTATTATCTTATAAAATTTTCTAGAAAGATAATCCCTTGAAATTTAGCGTTCCATGTATTAAATCTTTTAGAAGATCTTGATAGGTTTTATTTTAATGAATTGTGTGTCGAGAATTTTTTTTTAATTAAGTTGGACATTGCGTTAAATGATTACGTAACATTCTTTACAAATATGCATCTTGCCAATTCAAGATTCCTTATTTCATCGTATAATTTAAATATTAGGGATTAATTATTTTTATTGCATGAATATGAATTTAAGAAATATTTGTATTAAAATAGGCGAAACTAAAATTGGATTTAATAGAAAAATGCTAAGATATTTCGTGAAAAGGGACAATGGTATGGATTTTGCTACCATCGCTTTTATAATTCGTTCCTCTAATAGGTCCTCCCCAAACACATATACTCTGTCAGACCAGAATAAAGAGTAGAATTGCTTTTTTGTTGCCAAGATTACAGATTTAACTAATATATTTTAGGAAAACTCAGTAAAATGTGTTAATTGTCAACTTTGTAACACCAGGACATTATTAATTAAAATTTCTATAATAAAAAGTGTTAACATACAATTAAACACTGCGTGTAAAACATGTCAACTTACTCTAATTTATATTAATACAGAGATAAAAATTTAAATATTACTATGTTTAGAATTGCGTCTTGTCGGAATAATAAAACTTTCTTTTATATATGTAAAGAAGTTATTTATGTTTTAAAATATTTCTCTCTTTATTATGTATTCAGAAAAATGATTACTGAATATATATATATATATATATATATATATATATATATATATATATATATATATATATATATATATATATATATATAGTATGTATGTATATTAATTAAGTATGGAAATTAATTGAATTGGGATTTATATTTATTTATAATCCAGTTTTTTAATATCAAATAAACAAAGAGTAAATTTTGCATCGAAAAGTATTAATAATTTACAATTTCTGATTCCCTAGTTAATATCCGGAATAAAAGGGATGTAAAGGAAGTCATATTCCATTTATCCACCCCTAAAACAAGTCGAAAAGTCGAGCAATTCACTAATGCACTTAGTTCTCCAACATGTCTGCTCGGACAGTGATAAGGTAAGTGACACTAACCCCTCGTTCTCTGATTCCCGGAAAACTGGGAGCAATTAACGAAGTTAAGGACATGGATGCCGTCGAACATTTTCCCCAACATGGTCTGAAAATTCCTTTTGGAATAAACTTCCGTTCTCTCTACTCAATAATCACATTTCTGGAAGCCAATCCTCTCTTCCAGACAGCCAGCTATTAATTAGTTTAGCTGCGAGATGACAGTTCTGGCAACAGGTATGGGGACACAAGTTCTGGCAGTTTTCATTCCAGGCATGTGCCGGACATGGCAGGGAATTAAATTTTGTGAGTTTCAGGGAAAGGGATGGACCTTTTACTATATATTAGTACAGGAAGAATTTGGCTAGCAAACCTTTCATCAACCACAACAATCTGGTGATGGATGTGCCACAAGCTTACATACTGCAATCTTTTAAATGAATTTTTTTGTTTTCGTGTGCTCTAAAGCGTGTTTCCGAAACGTGTGAACCCAAATTTAATTAACAGTTGCCACTGAACTGAAACTGAAGTCGAAATAATTTATGAGTATGTGAATATTCATATCACACATAAGAAAGTATGCATTATTTTAATGTGATTATTAAAAAATGAATAGTAGAATATTCAGTTTAACTGCTAAAATTTTTTTATTGTGCATTAATAATAAATTATCTGTTCAATTACGCCTGAAAATGATTAGAAAATACACTAGTGTTCATTTAACAAAAAATGCTGACTATATGTAGTTACATATTTAATATCATCAAATATTAATTTTTGAGGGTAAAATATTCATTTTAAGTTCTTATGGGAAGTATTATATTTAATAGAAAGAATCTAAATCAATATTGTGTATAGCCATAATTGTATATAATTTTTTAACCTGTAATTAATTTAATTAATTAAAAATACAATATAATTTTATTTGCAGTATCTTTTCACATAAAAAGGAACAGAGAATTTTTAGTTGACATTGAATTGTACCAATAAAAATAAAATGAAATTTTTGTTACTAATTAGTGCTTATTATCAAGTAAAAATGTTGTAGAAATAATGATGAAATTAATTCAGATAATTGACCTACAGACATATGTTTTTCACTAGTGTACACACATAATTTTAAAATAAATCCAAATTGTTGGAAACATATATGATGAGAAAAAAAACTCTTGTGTCAGACACTCAGATTCTGTGCCGACGTAAATGATACTAACATACCTTAAAATATTATTTTTCTCATTTCACCTTGGTACAGGTATATCTACACAATAGACTCCATCACATGAGCCTCAAAAATGTATCCTGTTGTAAAATTATGCATGTTAAGAAAAATTATTTACTTTGGGCTTCGTAGTTTGCAAAGACATATTATTTTCTCATTTTGATTTCATTATCTCATTGAATTATATACTGCACAAAAGACTAAGACTGGATGATATGCATTCAATATCAATTATATCTTGTAATCAATGCATAAATGCAAGATGTTGCAAAATTTGAAGACAGATTTAGAAGGGTAAGATGAAAACTTACTGCAAAACTCTTTGGATCAGAAACCATCTTAAAAGGGTAGAAATCGTGGAAAACGTACGAAAGTTAATACTTCATTATGAAATGACAACAGTGAAGTAAAAATCATAAAATTTCTTTGATTTCATATTGCTGAAATAACAAATTAAATTTTCAAGAAATCTTGACATGTAAATCTTTAGAAACCAGTACCAAAAATATACATTTTTATCGGTGAAAACAACACATGCATGTCAAACAGCATTTTGCCAAATGAAGATTAGATAGCATGGACAGGCACAGCTTTCCATGCAAATTCAACACGTTTCAATACATATACCGAAGTAATTGGCGCAGAATGACAAGACAGGGACAAACAAAATTTAATCAAATATTTTCAATTAATGAGCGTGTTTGAAATTGTGATATTCATATTATAGTCGAATATTTTAGTGTATCAAAGAAAATTCTCCCACTATTAAAACCATGATATTGCGCATCACCTTGATGAAATGTATCTTTTCGCAATGGTTAAGTGAAAGATAGAAGCATGGGTCTTAACACAATAGAAATCTTATGGCCACTTTTCAAAGTACCATTAGTACAAACAAGAATTTAACATCACTAATAGGTTAGTACAATGATGTCGACTGTAAGAGAGCAATTTTCATTCTATTTTATGGTGCCGGTCACGGCGAATATCTCAATTCGCAATCAGACCCTAGATTAATAGAAAACACGACATCATAAGATCTGCGGTAGACTAGTTGGGTAGGGCATAGGTTTTATTATTGGAAGATAATGGGTTTGAATACTTGTTTAATTAAAGATCTATCAAGTTTGCTAGAGGCGAGTTAAATAGATCGTGATAGCAATGTCCTCCAAGTGAAATGATATCTTTGCTGGTGGCAGGCCAAGTATAGAAGTCTTTTTCTTTGGTCACTGCTTCGAAATCACGAAGATTTCATCCGTCTGCTTCTATATAATTAATAGAACCCAAGTCAGGGCTAAGTACAGGTAAGTATTCTGGTGCAACAACATCATAATATTGCTTATAATTATTGTAAAATGTGTTTGATGTATGTTATGAAATACACATTATCGAATATTCTGCAAAGAATATACGACAGTGACAATATGTTTAAGCAATTATAAATAGTATTAAATATTCATTACCATTTACCATTGCGAGAAATTTTTAAAATGTTTGAATTAAAAT
Source organism: Latrodectus elegans (assembly GCA_030067965.1). Taxonomy (NCBI): domain Eukaryota; kingdom Metazoa; phylum Arthropoda; class Arachnida; order Araneae; family Theridiidae; genus Latrodectus; species Latrodectus elegans. The sequence goes on from CM057819.1 coordinate 89,332,752, forward strand.
ACCTTATTATTTATTATAAGTTTATAAGTATTAATTTTTTTAAAATTGATATTAAAAGTTCATAGTTTTATGACATAATTATTAAATGATCAACTGCATTATTGGTTACTTAATAAGGAATAAATAAGATTTAAAATTGAAAAAAAAATTGATGTATTTCATTCATTTACATAAATATAATCATTACATTTATCGGTGACAATACAAGCCTGTACTTACTATTCTTTACTTATCGTGAGCCGAAATAATAATAAACTATCACACAATATATTTCAACCTCTCAAAGTTTTAATACATAATTTACCCGTAACATTTTTATAAATGAATACTTTTTGCAAAAATATATTTAAAAAAGGCATTTTGGGAGTTATTATTGGGATCATTATTCTAAATTGAAGATATTTAATCATTATATACTTATAACGCAATTTTGTAACTATTAATATAATTATCAATTTCTTTCATCAACACTTTAAAATCAAACATTTCTTACAATATAGCTATTTAAGATATTATATTCCCATTTAATGTATTCTGTTGTTTCAAAAAATGCTTATCATTCAAGTTTCGATAGTAAGATATCATCTCTTATCGCTTGATGATCTGATAACTTATGCATTGGACAAATCCACCACAATACATTATAAATTTTTGAGTTGCCTAGAGAACGATAAAGATCAGGTTTTACGATCTAGAATGTACAGAAGAACCATTAAGAGAATGTATATTCTCTAAGGGAGCTATGTATATAATATTAGTATAGCCTAAAAACTATGTCTAAAATCTTTTTCTTAGCGATTAATATATCAAATCTAGGTTTCTGAGATTATACAGTGTAAAGAGATATCTTAGAGAAATAAGTATCTCATCCCTACCATTCGAACACAGATACATTGAAAACAATAAAAAAGCAAGCAGAATGATTAATGATATACTGCATCCAAAAACATTAATAACATTCAAACTCTTCTACAGTTTTTTCTTTCCCTCACACACCAACGCCCTCTAACAACAGGAACAGGCGCTACACTGTCTGGTCCATGTAAATACGCTTGGAATACTCCTTTCGCCCCACTAACCCTAAGAACTTGAAGTTGTAGTTCTTTTTTTCTCTTCCCCTTCCTTTTTGTTCTTCAGTGATAGCGGAAGATTTTCTTCTCGACATTTTTTATCCAGTGTGCCGGGTTGAAAAACGAACATCCTTCGAGATTTAATGGATAAGAGGGTATTATTTAACGTTCTTCCTTCCAGCTGCTTGATTTTAATATTTTCCCCGTAACCGTATTCGCGTAAAAAGAGCGAAGGATTGTGGGAAATGATGTATGGGAATCGGGTATAGGTGGGGATAAATGTTTTTCAAGAGAAAAGCAGAAGCAGTGGATTAGAAGTCCTTATAGTGAATAGGTAGAGGGATAAATCGAAAAATTTATAGAAGTATTAAAATAATCGAATAGAATAGAAGAAAAAATATTTAAAGCATGAATAATTCTTAATTTTCCGATTTTTCTTTTTCTATTGTATAAAGGATATTCTATTAGATTTATTGTTTTAAAAATACAATATATTTAAAGTTAATGTGTTAAACATGACGAGAATTTGTTACTATAATTACGGATTTTTATTTACATTAATTAAAAGAAACTGTAAGTTTTGATATTTGAAATGAAACTTACTTGAATCTGACGCGACTTGAGTATCAGAAATAATATTTATAATGAATCAATTGCCTATCAGAGAGAGAAACGTTAATCATTCAAAAATCATATTAAAAATGTATTAAATACCAAAAATCTATTGTAATAAAAAATTAAATAGCTTTAATGACAAGACAATAGCAATAAAAACTTCAAATTCCAAAGGTTTGAAAATGAGTGAAAAAAAATGATTCCTCACATTGGTTTTAATGATAGTAAATTTTTTCAGTAATTTCAAAAGTGTTAATCTCTTGGAATAACTCATAGTTACATTTTCAACTATTTTTTTTAAATTTTAATAATGTATTATATTCTTGAAATGAACAATAACTTGATAGATATATTGAATCTGCATACTTAATGAAATTAAAATTTTCAACAGCGATTGCACAAATGTTCAATAAAAAGTCACATTAAAGTTGCATCATAAGTTGAAAAATTCATTCATTGAAATGCACTTTTAACATTCTATTTGGAATTATTTTAAGCAGATTTGGAAAATATTCAGTTTCACCAATTTTTTTCCGATATTAAAACTGGAATCGGGTAATTAAAACTAGAATCCGTTATTAAACAGAATCGGGTATCAAAAAAAAAAAAAAAAAAAAAAATTCAATAGAAGTATATTTTTTATGCCCTGACTAAAATTATGTATAGTTGTTACAGTGTCAATAAAAACTGGTGAAAGAAAATCGAATATTTGAAATAAATTTTATAAAAACTTTCTCACAGTTTAAAAAATTTTTTTTAAAAAATGACAAAAAAGTTTTTTTAGAAAATTTTAATTTTATTAATGATATTTATATTTTTCTTATTTGTAATACCAAAAGCTGCCACCAAGATGACTATTAAAATTTGATTAATAAAACTTATGCATTATTCTCAATAAATAGTAAAGCTATTGTAAAAAACGGAATCAAACGCAAATGTAACAAGAACTATGCCTAGTTATTAATTGAATTCTTTTCATTATGTTCAATGGAAGAAAGACTTATTACACTTAATCTCTAATAATAATTAATTACACATCAAAAATATTTTTAAGCGAATTTTATTAAATATTGATATTCCAGTTAAAATCTTTTACATGCTCGTCTTGTGAATTTTAGATTTAGTATAAAATGGTCGTAAAACATTTAATAGTAAAATAATGACTTCTTAGTAATTGTCTGAGACAAACCAATAAAATTTTAGGAAAAAATTAAACGTGTCAATGGAAATGTTTAAAAAAAAGTTTTTTTTGCTTTGATATCAGCGTGTGTTTATTTAGTATTAATAACATTATTATTAATTCCTCTAACTCTGTTTGCTAAAACTATTTTAAAATACTCTATTAAAATTTAAAGGCATTTTCATTTTTTTCCATAATGGATTCATATGCTTAAAATCAAAGATTATATTCGAGTAAATAATAAAGTAAGAATTATAAATTACCTGAATGTTTGGATTTTAGTTTTATTTGATTTAGTTATTTGTAAAAAAGTTTAGCGAATCCATGAAAAATAAAATCTTATGAAATTTGCGAAAAAGAATTTATGGCTCTGAGGAATTTTTATTTTATGTGTATAATAATTTACTGAATTTATAGAGTATACACAAAAAATCTGAATCTAATGCAAGCATTTCTTATTAAATTTAATTTTTAAGTTTCAAAAGAAGAGAAAATTTATCGTAAATTTTAGCAACAAGTGCCCAAAGTTTCATTCTTTATAATTAAATTTACTTCCTCATTAATCATTAAATTGATGTATAAAAGTGTTATATGGATGGTAATGTAAATTAATATATGATGATATTAAAAGAGTATTAAATTATTTCTTATTTATATTAGTCGCAGTTGTTTTGTTTGACCTGTCAAAATATATTTATATTCATTTGGCTGTTATAGTGATAAGGAGGGAAGAGACAACGTAATATGTCTTTTAATTTTATAGAGATGCGCAGGGTAAAATTGTGATAGTATAATATAATTCCATATTTATTTTTTATTCATAAATTTGTTGAAAATAAAATATAATTTCCTTCCATTCATGACAAAAAGTTTTTGTAGTTCTCTTGATTTTTCCTTCTTCTATAGTTTTATTCCACGTTTTTCTTTCTCACTTTTATTTAAATGGGATTTTTTATATTGAAAAATTTCGAAAGTAAAAAAGCACTAATTAAAATTGTTTATCGTATAAAATTTTAAATCCTTAAAAACTGTAAAAAGTCTACCACCAGTATTTATAGATTATTTGAATTTCCATAAAAGATCTTGAGAATAACTAGTTGACATAATGATGCTGACTATCAGATCATGATAAAAATGTGAGTTTTTGGAGCAAACATTTTGAAAAAAACTTGAAGAATCTTGAATGAACTATTATTTATCTATTCAATATACATATATACTACCAACATTGAAAATCGGTCAATATTGACACCAAGAAAGAGTTAAAAAATTATGCAAATTTCAGGATAAACGCACCTTATCGAGTTATGCAAATGATGTGAAGTGCGCAGCTCTCTAGAGCATATATAATACGATATAATGTGAAGAACCGGCAGAGAGGGAAATAATCGTGTCGTTATTGCTACTTGGAAAATAATCGTTGAAAGTTTGTTCTTGTCCATCAAAGGGTGCCTGTAATTGCAGTTACAGGCCATCGTCGATGGAACCAGCTCCAGCATATTGAGTTTACGAGAAGTAAGGCGATCGGACTGAGAAAGTCTAGTTGGTCTTTACGGCAATTTGACAGACACCTAGGCGCGTCCACAGTAAACCGACTGTGGTGAAAATAATTTAAACAGCGAACTGAAGAACGTTTGTGGGGTGCCACTGTAACCAGAATGATGTCAGCACTTATGGATCGACGAATACAATTGGAGGACATGACAGCACCGCAAAGTACGCCTACCGAAATTCTTCAGCGTGTGCTAGATATCTTGGATGATTTCATATCGAGCAGAATCAGTGGCCATCGATTAGTTGCTAATAGAATTCGCTTATTGCGTTTGTTAAGAATACTGCCATAGACCCTACAGCATAGACACCAACGTCTGGAATAGTGCCGGATTAAAGCGTTGTGGACGAAGAAGTGGCACAGTATCGTCTTTTCAAATGAGTCAAGCATCCTGTTCTTCAGTGATAGTCACCACCTACGTGTGTGGCGTCGACATGGAGACAGGTCTAATTTTGCAGCAATGGTTGAAAGCCCCATTGCGTGACAACGTGGAATAATGGTTTGGGGTGCCATTGCATACTATTTCAGGTCACCTCTAATTTTATTTACGGCATTATGACAGCCTAACGATGAGTAGGTGGATGATATGCTAGTCCCATCGGCACTCTTCTACCTTTAGTGAGTGCCCAATGCCCTTTATCAGCAGGATAACGCTTGACCGCACATTGCTCACATCAGAATATGCACTTTGGTAAATGGTTGACTGGGAATGTTGAGCCATTATTTAAGACCCTATTCATACTCTTATTGACTCTGCGTCTAGACGTGTTGCCTCTTGTATCGCCATCCATGGTGGTCCTATATCCTTCTAACCCGAGCATTTTTTACTCTGTATTATGCATATCATTTCGATATACAGATCAATTATTGTTCATTTCTTGTTTCTTTTTTTTCAGGTTTTTGATACTTTCTGGCAATTCTTTCTTGAGTTTTATTTACAGTGTTAGACAGTGTATATACACACATCATATACACACACATAAGTTAACTAATTATTATTTCATTTTTATTTGTAAAATTATTATTTACATGCAGTGAATAATTTTAATACATTTAATTACATAGTTCATGGATTATTTTTCAAAAATAATTATGATATCTTCAATAAAACTGTTAATTAATTTTACTAACAATGCATAAAATTACTAATGTACTTGCTGTTATGAAATTTTTATTTCCAAGCCTGTTGAACGTAATCTTCAAGCAATTACATTCAATAGGGGAACAAGCTTTAATTGTATTAATATTTGTATAATTTAACAAGCTCACATTCTTTACCTTCAATGGATAATATACACATATTTGTAAAAATTTAAGTGCCATAAAGGAGTCCTTCAAATCAAACCAAATTTACAGGAAGTATAGAGAGAGGTAAGATATGTAAATGATGAGAAATACAAAGCGATTGTGCATGCTTAGAATGAAAATCATTTTCTTATCAGCCGCTTGTTCCATGTATATGAAATGTGCTGAAATCTGTCAAACATCCTCTGTTTGAAGTAAACATTTTATTAATAGTTAATTTGCCTCATCAAAAGAGAAGAAGGCCATATGAACAATTTACAAAATTTGTAAAAGGTTGCATTGTGAGTATGAGACAGGCTAGATTTTTGTAGCGAGAAATCACAGCTTGTACGCAACGTGATACCAGCTTTGATGCAAGTTTAATAGAAATGTACATAAAAATAGAATTTCAATTTACTCAAGCTCTACTATACCTGAATTGTTTCAGCATCATCTTAGAACCTCAGTTCTAAACCTAATGGACTCATAATTGAATACTAAAGAATATAATCATCATCAGTTGCATATTTTTCTTAATAATGAATTATGTGGGCAATACTTACCTCTAGCAAATAAAATATTTATACTTGAACAAAATGTGTGTGACGTGTTAATATAATTTTACCATTATTATAAATGTACGTATGTTCAGATATTCATGAAAAGCATAAAGTAAAAGAATTTTGTTAAAAACAAATATACATTTACAAGTTTGATTATTTAGAGCATATTTTTTGTTGTTGTGGCTTATACTCCAAACGTCTGACGAAGTAAAATAAGGTTCATCACCGTTGATTCTAAGGAAATCGAGGCCAGATGGGGGATGAGTATTTATCCTCTCTGGAAAGTCCCAAACAGTCCAGGATGTGATTAGGAGAAGGCTGCTCAGTTTTACATTTTGAGCAAACCTCAGAGATTCTCCTGCCTTCGAAATACGTGAGACTCCTAGAGTGACCACTTTCTAGCCAAAAATTTGCGGTTCTAGAGGCTGTGTCCCAATTGAGATAGAATGAAGACCTAGGCTCTTTGCCCACGTACCAGTAATGGCAGGGAGGAATCCTCCACCCTTTCAGAATTTTAGAATTAACAATAGACTGATGTTCTAAAAAAGAAAAAGGTTAGTGTTTAAGAGGAAGGATTATCGTGGTAACAGCTCTCCTGGGCCAGTTTATCCACCAGTGCACTGCCGTATATATCTAAATGAGAAGGAATCCATTGAAAATAAACTTCCTGGGACTTCGAAATGATCTCGAGCTTGAAAAGCAGAGAACTGCTAGTTTGATCTCCAATGGCAATCCAATAGTGGAGGTGCCGAAGAGAGTTTCTACTGTCCGAAAGGATCCATTGGTCCCCAAAATTACTTTCATTAAGAATATTTAGACATATTAGAGCATATTTAGACATTCTTAGAGCACATGTGAAGGTAGTTCATATTATTTAAGTTCATCAATCAAGTTGAAGGTGAATAACACTTGCAATAAAAAGGAAAATCAGAAACATAGTAGTGAAAAAATGCTTACTATTTTGGATTAGCGTGTCGTGTTTGTAAGATGATATATCTAGATAACACGTACAAAGTGAGTCATAAGTAACAATCAAAGAGGATTTTATAAGTTTTCCTGTCATTTCTGGGATAAAAATTATTGAGTAAATGGTGAAATGAAATTAAATGATGCAAAAATGTAAAAGTAGACTAATCTTGAAGCCCTTATTTATGTTAAAATTATTGCGCTGCCGTCAGAGTTAAAATTCTTAACCATATCACACAAACTATTTAGAATTCAAATGCAAGTTTTAGTTAATAATATGAATTATTGTTAAATGTGTTCAACATTATCAATGAAATCTTCGCCAATACTATGTTTATAATGTCATAATTCGCCAATACTATGTTTATAATGTCATAATTAAAGCGATACTAACTTATTCATCCAATAGTGTGTGTTACCATAACAGTATATTTATAAATCAGATATTTTATAAATCATATTATTTTATCATTTCACTAAATTTCGTAGGATATGCATTTTAAATGCAAAAGTTCCAATAGTTTTGTGAAATTATCTTTATATAAAATAACATTATTGGGGTTGCGTTTTATTTAGAACTATGTATAATTTTTTGCTCAGCTTCCAAAATGCATTCATAACTTTTGAGAATTTCAAATAAAAATGGAAATTCCACATTACAAACCAGGGTGAAAATTTCTCTTTGAAATAAAAAGGTATTTAGTTTTGTGCATAATAAAAAACTCTTCCTTTTAAGATAACTCATAAAAAACCGGAAACATTCGAAATGAAAAACTCTATGAGGACTCTTAAAGGACTGATACAGAACTTTTCGAATTGTGCTCATATTGTTTGATCAAAACTTGGCGCGAAATGTATTTGCACGCCAAATGACTCTCAACAATTCAATTTCAATGTTTTTATCCATTTGGAAGTGTACGTGTTTTGGCGGTTAGGCATTTGGCTAAGAAAAGAAAAAAATTCTATTGATTGCTCTTCTAACATAGAAATCTTTTCAAAGGCAGGCAGAAAAAGGACCATTGCGAAACGGTGCGTGAAATGAAGGTAAACGGAAAACAAAAGTTTAAACCACACTTTCTTACTTTATTTTTTGTGAAAAGTAAGACAGAGTTCCCGGTGAATTTGAAATTAAGGGCTTAGGAAGAAAGTAAGTTGCTACTAAGTTTAGAAGAGTGGAGAATTCAAGGGGAAGAGGGAGGTGAGAAGGAATGAAAGAAATAAAAGTTGAAGGTGAAGAAAATTGAAAATTTACGTGCGGAAATCCATATTCTTTTATTTGTTTTGTTTCTCTTAGAATACTTGTGGTTTTCGCCTGTTGTATTTTACTGAATTGATATTCTTGGCGGGGTTCTGTTATTCGAATGCTTTTATGTATATGGATATATATTTACTTGATATGAATTTATCTTTCGTATTAAAGATTTGAAAAGAATATGTAAATTATAACGATAAATTTTAAAGCAATAATACATTTTTCAACGAGTTTGAATTATATCTGAAATAAACTGAGTGAAATATTTATTTATTTTGTAGTTATTGATTATTCATTTAGTACAAATTAATAATATAAATTGATGTTTTCTATTTTACGTTAAAATTAATTCCAATACATTCATTACCACAAGATATTTGTTGTAGGTTTGAATACAAATTGAAAGATTAGAAACACGTTTTCTATGTAAGATGTCCACATATAAAATCATTATAATTTTAATAAATATATTTCTTATTTGCATAATTTTATACTAAAACTTGCAAAAATACTGTTGAAAAGAAGTCACCCTTTTCCGGATCAAGAAATTGTGATATAGAAATAATGATTTAATCAATTTTTAATGTAGCAATGTACATGTTGAGTAATGAGTATAATGAATAATCTTTAACTAGTTTAATGCTGTGTTATGAATAATTTAAATCAATTTTTCAAATTGAAATTATGTTCGTGTAAGATTTTACATAACTCTTCCTATTAGTAAAACATCATTCACGATGTGAAATGATGGTTTACTAGTGGAATAAGTTATGAAACTCCGAAAAGCGAAAGAACCATTCAGATTTCAAATGACCATAAAATTATTTTAAATTTGCAGTTAATACAAATAAACATTCGATACTCATTATTTTTATTAATAAACTAACCATCAATTTCGTGAATGAATTATCATTGAAAGTAAGTACAATTATTAGCGTCTTAAACTTAAATTGAATAATAAATTACAAACGGTTTAGCATATCATTATGAAATATAATTAATATTTAGAAGGAAAAAGGATTTCATTTTTATTTTTAATTCAAGATGCAGAGATTAAATACTTATAGAAAATAGTTTCAAAATGCTTATGTATATTTTATTGGTTGACCCAGCAAACAACGTATCTAAAGATACCAATTTGTTTTCTTTTCGTGTTTCCATTATTTTGTACAAAATCATATATTTCTTTTTATAGGTCATGTCTTCTATAGTAATGTATTAATAATGTACTTCTATATTAGTGTATAAAGGCATGTATTATTGTATTGCAATAATTGCAGATTTCTAAATATGCTACAAATTTGGCACAGGTACCGTATAATCCAGGAAGCCAAATTCTGAGTTTGGCGATTTGTGGCGGATTTTCTTGTGTATCTGGCAACCTCGTTTTTATTACGTCATATATATGGAGACCTATAAGAATTATGCAGAAAATTGTATTTTGGTAACCCTAGTATTTACATCATCAATCATGACATAATACGTCATCTAGGCAACATTTCTTCATCGCCAAAAAAATTCAGAATTTTTAAGCATGGATTATACGGCACCTGTGCCACAAATTTGGCAAAATTAAAAGAATCAGATCATAATATTCTTATTTTACCAAATTATTATTATTTTTTCATGAAGATTTAGCTGAGATTCATTTACTGTACAGCCAAGACTGTACTTTGAAAATGTATCTCGAACAGGAATTGTTGATTAACGAATTAGTAGAAGACGTTATTACTTTCAGTGAAATTTCTCCTTATGATAAATGCCTCCGATATTATGAATGTCTTCTCAGTATATTCCGGATATTAAATTCTATACTGCGTTGAATCAAGTTTTAATATTTAATTTTCAACTGTATTTTACCTGTACAACTCTTTTGTACAATAAAAATTTGTTTTCAAATAGTTAAAATAATTATGAATAATTTCTTAGAAATAACTGATTAATGCGTCTCCTAATAAAGTTTCTAATTTAAAAGGAACATTCTTTATGCTTATTGTTCTTTTTATAACGTATTTAGTTAATTTATAGTCATAAAGCAGTTACATTCAGAAACTATATGACTAAGTAATATCTAATTTCATACTGTTTTTATTGTTTTGTTACTTCAAAATAAAAGTTTTCAGCCAATTTCTTATTTTTGCTATTATTTAAGAACTGAGTCTTGTAATGTTAATATTTATCAACATGGCAATCACAAAGTGTTGGGTAGAAAATATTTTATTTATGAAGACATTATTTACCATTGAAATCGTTACGTAAGAAAAGATGTAAGAAAGTAAAACGCTCATAAGAAATTTACGTGCACGTAAATCATACTCTAAATAACCATGTGTGTACATTTAAAGCACGAGTAAAATTCAAATAATTAGATTTGCAACACAATCTCTTAAAAAAAAAAAAGATGGTAGCAATATGCGTAAAATATGTAAATACAAAATTTTTGCAGTAAACATTTCATAAAGGAATTGAAATTCAACATTATACCTATATAAAAGATAGAAAAGCTTAGTATACCGTTAGTTGGAGTGAGGACAAATAAACCAATAAATATTTGTTTAATCTACCCAGGTAGGTTACACAAATATTTATTATTATACAAAGTACTAAGGTTTGGTCTATCGAGATCCCGTAATTTTGTCAGTCAAATATTAAATCATGACAATTTTATGGATCATCAAGATGGTTTTTAGTGCCTTTCCACCACTATTAGCTGGAGAGTCAGACATGGCATTTGTATAATCTGAAGATATCATAAACTCATATAATAAACTATGGTTGAAGAAACGAATATTTTCTAAATTGTGCTTGAAAGATAACAAGTGCCCGCGTGAACAGTTAGTTGACGCTTATAACGCATGTACCGTCAGCAAGTAGACTGTGACTTCGATTACTTTTGACTCTATATCACAAATATGAATACTTAAAGTGATATGATCAATAGCGATGAATTGTTTCCATAAATGAAGTGAAGTCATCATTTTTAAGATATCATGATGACAATATCAGTGGTTTGATGGCATTGTCGAGAACACACTTTCAAAAAGTGCAGTGTATTTGGTATCGTAACCTTCAAATTTTATGAAATTTCAAAGATTTGTACTTCTCAACATGTAATGTTTGTGTCAATAAATTATCTCCTGGGAATTATAAATTATTGCATTTTTAATTAAATTATATTATTTATAGCAAAAATAAATATGGAATCAGAAATTAATCAGTGTTGGAGGGATATACATTCAAGTTGTGGATACCATACAATTATATTCTCATTTTCTATCATTATGTAGAAAATGAAACAACGGTTTTCTCAATCGCATTGTAAGTAATCCTTTCTTACAATAATATTATAAGAAAGAATTGAGTAACTAATGGGCAGTATGTTTATGAGTATCCTCAGTACTTGATATGAGTTTTTATTCAGAAGGTGCATTATTTATCCTCAACTTATGATGGAGAAAATAAGTATTGAAAAAAACTCAATCAGAAAAAGGATAAATTAATTAAATTATTTGCGTTTACTATAAATTATAACATCTACATATATTTCCACATAAATATAACAATTTTTATAATATATACACATTTTTAGAAGAGCACGAAAAATTTAAACATTCTAGATATTTATTGATAGGAAACTACGTGTGCCCTTATAAAGTAAATATCTTAAATATTTAATTTGAATATTAAAAAAATAAAAAAACTTAGTTTTTACATTATATCTTTGTCTTGTGTTGTCTTTGAATTATCTCTAAATACAGTGTAGTATGATTTGTTATTGAAACAGATTCTTTATGCAATGCCAAATTAATGGTATTAATATTGTAAGAAAGAATTGAGTAACTAATGGGCAGTATGTTTATGAGTATCCTCAGTACTTGATATGAGTTTTTATTCAGAAGGTGCATTTTTTTTTTAATAATTCAGTAGCTATTCCAATAAATGGAAACACTTTTTCATAATATTTTGGTAATTTGAAACATCATTAGTTATGATTTGGAATATTTTTAAAATATATTTAATATTGCAAAATATTCAGTTTTAAATGCCCTATTGTGCTTTAAAATGAACTTTTATTCTAATTAAATGAATCCCCTAACACATCAAATAATGATTTTACAGAAAACTATATTACATTAAAAACCTTAATATTAACCCTAATTAAGGTTGAAAATTATTAATAAAGCAAATAATTACTAAGCCAAAGTATATTAGTTTTATGGAATAAGTATTAAACAATAGTTTCAAATATAATGAATATAAATATATATAACATACAACATTGACATTGACACCAGCGAATTCCTCTGTACCTAACTCAAAGGAGCTTTACCAGTTTAATGGGAGCTGCTGGGACTTTTATTTAAAAATATATTAAAAAATGACAATAAATAAAATTTTTTGCAACAGTTGAACATGATTATCTTATAACATGGCTTTAAATATACAATCAATTTCCGGTTAGTTGTAAAGATGAAAACAAGATGAAAATATAATAGAATCTATGATGAATTTTATATAGTAAACATAATAATTGTAATTTTTCAAAGTTCTTGATTATAATTGAATACAAATTTATAAATCATATTTAAAAAGATTTTGATATTTACAAACACTGAGCCTTACTTTGGTCAAAACATGTTTTTAGCTAAGTTGTAGAAGAGTTCCCAATCCAACAAACTAAGCCTTCATTGTTTACTAGGAATTAAACTGTTTTATTTAATTTTGCTCTCGCTGTACGATTTCTCAGAATTCTCTTCTTCCAGGGGATCTTCCAATTTTCTCAGGGTATGGCTAAATGCCAGAATAATGTTAAGGAGCAGGTTGTCAAGAAGTGGAGTGGATTGCCTTCTTTTCCACAAGTGCAATTTTCGGAATCAGAAATGTGGAACTTGTGGAAGTAAGATGGAAATGGTCCGTGACCCGTACAGAAAAGTACCTCATTCCTAGTCCAGTTAAGGGTTTTCCTGCTAACTGTCGGTAACATCTCGTTAACATTTCTTCCAGTTATTCCATTATCTCAATCTTCCTGCCAACAATCCATTATCCAATTATCAAGTAAAGATTTGGTATGACAACGTGGTAATGGTAGAAGAATTACTTGATAGTGAAGCCGCTTTTGCAAGTCTGTCCGCTGCCACATTTCCCACTGTACTTTGATTGGCTTTTACCCAACCAATCCTGATGTTATCTGATGTTGTTAGGAGATCTTGCATTTCTCGTACCATAGGACATTTGTTAAGAGGATAAGATAAAGATTTAAGGCATGCTTGACTATCTGACCAGATGTTTGTTGGCAGAGGTTGTGAAGCAGCTACTTGAATGGCTTCAACCAGAGCATATACTTCAGCTTGATATACTGTGTTCTCAGGTTGTAGCCAAGTACTCCAAGTACTTTGTAATCCGAGTTCAGAGTACACTATCATTCCCGATCCAACTTTTTCTTCTATTTTTGAGCCGTCTGTGAAAATTGTTAAGAAGCCTTCATTGTAACATGGTATATGATTTTGCTCATGTATTCTTACTTTGCTCTCTATATTGAAGATTCCAGGGTGGATTGTTTCTCCTTTTATAACTTTCCCAATCAAATTTGGATAAGATACAACATGTATTAAAGCACTTCATTAAAGAAGAAAAAAGATGAAAACGTCTCTTAGGCTTTTCACTTTTTCTTAATAAAACACACTTTAAATTCATGCAATATTCATTGCATCAAATATTCTGGAATTCAAAAATTTGTATTATTATAAAATTTTATGAAATATTGGACAGAAATGACAAAAATATTTCAATTCATATTACATAAAATATAACAGAAATTTAATCATATAATGAACGGTAATAAGATTTTATGTTGTTATAAATAATTATACGGAAAAAATACTAAAAAGAAATGGAAGTTTAATATAAATGAAACATGGTTTCTTATATTTTTTGTTTTTACTTAGAACTTTATCATTTAAAAAAACATTAAAATTTTAGGATATTTTTATAGTTAGTTTTGATGTATTTGAGTTTCAGCTCAAATTTTAATTAAATTATTTTCATGCAAAATTCGGAAATTTTTTAAATTTTTATAGTATTTCAATTCTAAATATAATAATATATACAATAAAATAGAAAACTGCTTTTTATCACTTGGATGTTCATCCTCTACAGATTAAAACTGATATTTCCAATAGAGAAAAGTAAGAAAGTTAAAAATTCATGTCATCTCAATTTATTTCTAGTTCTTTTCCACATTTATGTAATAAATGAAATATTTTTAATACAGTTTAAATAAAAGCATCTTTAAAAGTGATATTATATTTTTAAGCATTTGGAAAAGTTAAAATTTGTTTTCAAATTTTTAATAGACTTTTATTTTATTCAATTTATTAGGTTCCTATATGTGCTTTAATGTAGGCATATATATTCATAAGTAAACAAAAAAGCTAGCAACATTCCTAAATTGCCATCGATTTAAAGCAGATTTAAATTTTAAGTAATAGATTGTTGTAAATTTATAAATATTCATGTATAAAATTCCAGAAGACTATAGTCAAAAATAAAACTATTCATTATTAACATTATTATTATAAAACTATTCATTAATAATTAAAAATTATAAAACTATTATATTAATAATTCATTATAAAACTATTCATTAATAACATTATCAAATTATCAAGTAAAGATTTGTGGTATGTAATATATTATTAATGTTTATATATGTATAAAATAAAATATTCTGAGTAGAGAAAATTTTACTAGGAATTGTTAAGTTTATTAAATACGCATTTATACATCAAGCGAGCATTCTATTACTAATTCATGATATAAAAAGAATAAATATTTTATAGGTCAAAATAAATAAATTTAATAGCTCCTACTGCTGATATTTAAAATCCCTCACATATATTATTTATTTAATGATAATAAAATCTTAATTCAACCATTTTATTCATTTTTTTAAATTTTACAATAATAAGGTTTTTTGTTTTCAAGAATTTTGCACCTCATTAAAATATGTGCCATAATTACAGGTTTTGAAAATCCTAATCTCAAACTTTTCCAACCTTTCATTTAAACGTGGATTCCTATAATTTTCATTTTATCACATCTTCCTAAAAATCCGTTATGATATTATTAGATGAAGCGAAGCCTTATTAACTCGGGAGATATCATTATGATTAATCACTTAATGAAAGTGCGCAATTCATTATGGCGACAGCGGAATTAGCAAAAATTGATCGCCAATAATTTTCCTCACGTGCCGTGCTTGGCAATTGGAATCAATCAGCGCCATTTAATAGTCGCCAAGATTGGCGTGTGCTGAGGGAACTTTTGATAAGTGCTTGTAATTTTCTTCAACTCAAAGCACTAGCCGGAAGGCGTGAGAAGAGAAAAGGGAAAAATAATTGCTGTCTACGGACTATTATTATCATTTACATTAGCGAAAAGTGATTTTCCCCTGTGACCAATTACATTTAGGGAAATGTAATTGCAGTTCTGATCCAATTACATTCCCACTCAGCGAATGACGTCATTTTCTTGGGAGAGCTCATTTGCTGACAATCTGTCTTCTCAAAGAATTCGACCAAAAGTGGAGAAGATTCTTATTTATTGTTCAAGAATTCTCTTTAATTATAGAAGATGGGGAATTAAAATTGCCACACTGTCGAAAACCGGAGACAGATGCGAGGGGATTTAAATGGATTCCATAACTTTATCGCCTGAAATATTTCGCATTTCACATTTTAATCTCAACAAAATGCTCAAAATTATTGCGCATTTAATCTCAACAAACATTTCGGGTTCTGTAACAAACTATCCAATTATCATAGAATTGAGAATAACTGCTTACGAACGAATTTTCATTAAATATGGTAAGACGAAACGCTTAACAAATATTTCTCAAAATTTATAACCCTTTTAAGAAAATAATAATTAATTACCATTAGATATATTGAATGTAGAAATTATAATATTATAAATGAGCTTAATATCATACAATATTGAAAGAAAAAAAAACAACTCAATTTTCAAAGATAAAATCATATCTTCACATATAAGAACACAATGATCTTCTTATGAGAACAATGTTATAACTTCTTATAGGAACATGATACCAAAATTAGGAAATAAAAAAATACTTAAGTAAATATGTTAGGTTGTTGTTGTTCTCGTGTGCCAGCTAGGATGGCAAATTGGGCTGCGCTGCTACACTTTTCCAACTGAACCGTATTTGGTGTGGAGTTCGACTTCTTCAGTACATACACATGCCATAGGGACCCGTTTATGGGGTAAGCAGCCATTCACACACAAGGAAAGGACAAAGACAGGATAGAGAGAGAAAGTACATCCATGCCTGAATCGAGATTCGAACCCAGGACCTCCCTATCCGTAGTCAGGCACGCTGACCACTAGACAAATTGGCCGGCAAATATGTTAGATGCAAAAGGATATTGAATTCATAAAATTTGGAAATAAAAATTAAATTGTCATCCAAGTCATGGGCGTTGATCTGCTAATTCTGAAAATAGACGAAATGCAAGAAAAGTAAGAACTTGATAAAATATTAATGCAATAATAGCATATGAAAGCCGAAAGGCTCTTCCTTAGATAAGAAATCTTATATTGTTGAATAATATGATAATGAGAGAAACACAATTGATGAAAAAAGTCTCCATTCCTTGTTTCATCAAACATTCATTATAGATCTCTATTTATAGATATAAAATTTATAATTCTATTTATTTCAAAAACAAATAAAGGATTTATAAATAGATTATGAAGCTTTAATCTTTTAACTATGGGTCGTTTGTAATTTTTAATTCATGATGTCAATTGTTGTTTGTTTGAAGATGATTTCTTCAAAATGATCTTTTAACACTCCAGAACCTATGAATTTAAAATCCGAATGTGTGATTTGTATGTTTTTACATCGAAAATCACCAGATTAGTTTTTCCACTGTACCCAACATCTATCCAAACCATTAAAATGCCTCCTCCCACCTGTGTGTCTGGTTGTTTCTTCTTGCGCACCCCGACCATGCAAATAATACTGAAAACCACCTGGCCCATCTAAATCGAATTTTTTTCCATCAGAAAAATAACTGAAGTCTATTCGGGGCTCCAAGACGTGTTCTTTGATCAATTGTAACCAATGCTCAATGCGCCTTTCGTTTCATTGAGGATGATTCTTTCTTTTCTTGAATATGAACGTTTCCGATTTTTTTATGTAGTTCTAAAGTTTCTTCTGGTTAAATGTGTGATTCTAGCTTGTTCTTGTGCTTTTCTAATGCGTCTATGCGATTTTTTTAATTCTCTACGGATTTTCTTTTTATTACGTTAGGTAAATTTTTTAGGATTGTCGATTTTGCTTTTTCACGACTCTTTGGATTTTTCAAAAAGTTACATAATTCGTTTGAACTGATGTGTAGGCGTTTTGTAATTTCGCATACATCATTGCTAACATCTTTATGAGTTAAAATATATCCTTTTTGAAATTAACTTAAAAGTTTTCTCCTAGGCGTTTTAACTGTACAAAACTTGAGGATTTTTTTTTTAAAATAAAATATACCTTCGATGAAACACAATTCAAAAAACAATGTTTTCAGCATATAAAATAGCTGTAGACTCCAAACTAAGAATACTTTTGCAGGTGCCCTTATACTTTTTTCACAGATTAAAAATCCGTAAGTATTTTATTAAATCCTTAGTGTATTTTATAATAATTATATGTATTAATTTTATATAATAATTCATTAGTGGTACATAAAACTCATTTACTGAAAGTAAAAGGAAATATATTTTAATAAAATAAAAAAGAAAATTCAAATTAATTGCTCTAAAATGTAAAAAAAATATTATAAAATATGAGTGTCTTACTTTTCACAGAGTATCAACAATTTTCTAGATTTTGAGATTGATCATTATCAATACTTATGAAATAACGCTTGCAAAGATAAAGGATGGTAAACAATTCTATGTATCCATCTCTCTCTCTCTCTCTCTCTCTATATATATATATATATATATATATATATATATATATATATATATATATATATATATATATATATATATATATATATATATATATTACAACCTGTTCCAGGTTTAATCAGTCAATTAAAATTTACCACACTTTTGAACATATTTTCTTTCACTCTTAAATCATCAGTACAAAAAAGAAAAAGATATTTTACGTGCTTCAGGACATTTCACCAAACACTCATGTATTCTTATTAAAAGGCATAAGAAAAATCACCAACTGCTCGATAAGGGATTGTATAAGGTATTAAATTGCATCAAAAATTACTTTAATGAAAAGTTTTTCTCATTAGCGAAAAAGTAATAACAATTTCTATCGATAAACTCAGACTTTATTATTAATTATAGGCTAAAGATCTAACTCTTTAATCCAAAATGTCAATGTTTTACTAGTCGCTGCCATTATATTGAATAATAAAATTATCAAGAATAGTTAAGCTAAGGATTAGGAAATGTTTCTTTTTCAGAGATCAAATAAATATTTATTAGTTAAGAAAGACAAATTAATCTACTCATTAGGTTTAAAAGTACTTTTTGAACTTTTCTAAACATTTCCTTTTACGTTTTCTTGTTTACTGATGAGCTAGTCTTGCATTCATTAGGTAATGGACATAATTTCCAAAAGTAATAGAAGAAGAAAAAAAAAACTATGTTCTTCCACCTATAACTTGTTTTTTACAAAATTTTCATAGCGTTATATGATTTAATAGTTAATCGGTAAATATTTAAATATATTGAATTTTTTATTATTATTAAATAGTATTGATTAATGAAATTACTAATAAATATTATTAAATGAAATTTTTTATTACATTCACACAACGCGATTGTATAACATCTTCATTACCGAATAGCGTTATTTTTTTCGATTAAATGTTTCTCAAACTAAGTTCTGTTTTCCATTCAGGGAAAATTTAAATTGGATCTAAATATTTTTCTGCTAAAAGAAAATTGCATAATATTATTTAATGTTTTTTTTATCTCCCTCAAATCGGCTTAGGTTTACTTCTCAGAATTCTCTCTTACAACTGTTGAAAATTATCTTTAAATATTTATCAATTAATAAGAAAATTATCTCTTTATGCAACTGTGTGCAAAATAAAATTAATGTTTAATCTTTATTAACTTAATATGCTAAAAATTTTAAATATTTGGACAATAGAAAAAAAATTGCTCAATTTTTAGAAGGAAATGTTTGATTTAGTTGAAATTAAATTAGATATTTTAATAATCTAAGAAATTTTATGTGATAGCAACTATGAAATTTACATTTTTAGCATAAGTAAAGAAAAATGTCAAACTTATTAATATGTGACTTGACTATACATAAAATAAAAAGGATTGACATTGAAGTAGTTGAAATTAGTATAATAATATGTTCTCTCCAGCCTTTGAATATATTATTGATGACAATTTGAGTTTTAAACTCAAGAAGTTTTAAACCATGAGTGGAAAGATAATTTTCGTACCATTTTAGTTTAGTTTAAATTGAAAATAAACAGACTGCAAAAGTGAAAAGCAAAATACTTTTCAACTGAATAAGATAATGCTACTTGGAAGTGGATGAAATCATATAGAAATTGTTAACAAATAACTTTGATCATTTTTCATCGAAAACACTGATTTGCTTATACTCTCTAATACAAGATTACAAACCTTTCTAGGAATAATTACATAGTTGGTTGAGTATTTCTTAATTTCAACTTATTAAATTTAAATTCAATATTCTAATTCAAAATTTCGAAATGCTTAGTAGACTTTTAGAAGAATATTTCCTAACTTTTAAACTTTTATTCCAAGTGATTATTAATCATAAGTTTTATAACTTATGTTTAATAATCACTTGCAATGCCATAAAAGTTAGGAAATATTCTTCTAAAAGTCTACTAAGCATTTCGAAATTTTGAATTAGAATATTGAATTTAAATTTAATAAGTTGAAATTAAAGTACAAAGTATCTAAATTTGATAAATAATGCAAACCACACACACACCCGTTTTTTGACGCTCCAACACGTCAAGAAAGCAAAGTATGGGTCTTTGAAGATGATCCCACGCCGACAATGGTGAAAAAACAAAGCGCACTGAAAAAAGTGATGTATGCCATTTTCTTCAGAAGTACGGGATTGCTCAAAGCCATTAAATTGGAAGGACAGAAGACAGTAACAGCAAACTGGTATACCCCTAAATGTCTTCCAAAAATTATACAAGAACTGAATGTTAGGGAGCTAATGCTTCACAATGACAATGCATCTTCACATACAGGCGGATTAACAGTTGAGTTTCTTACTAGCTATGTGTGATTTTTGGTTAGTCTTTAATCTAAAAAAAGAACTTACGTGGACGTCGTTTTCATTCAGAAGAAGAGATTAATGTGGCCATAAATGTATTTTTGCATCTATTCCAAGAAATGAATGGCTTGAGGCATTTAATCTGTGGAAAATTCGTCGACAAATGTGTATTGATGCTGGAGGAGACTACTTTGAACACACTTAAAATTTTGTAAGTATAACTTTAAAAACCTAGTTGTGTCTCAAAAATTTCAGAGTGTTCGTAGAAAAATTGAATGCTGAAGTATCAGTTCATTTATTTTGAAATTTGCAGCATTCTTCTTTACATTTGTTCTAAAAAATCCATTCAAACTTAAAAGTTGAATGCCTCATTTTTGTAATCGGAAAATAGTTTCTTCTGTTCAGATAATTTTTCGGAGGTCATGCTGGTGGCTTCAACTTATATTATACTCGTTTGGTCAAATGTTCATTTTTCGTTCTAGAATATTGAAAAGAAATTTTTAATTCTGGTGATAATTTCTTTAGTTGTTGATGTCTTGAAATTTAGGGGTATTGTTTCCGGATAAGTTTTATATAAAATCTAGATCACGAGAAATGGCATATTATTCTATTAAGGACAATATAAATGCAACCATAAGCTATATGTTTATCAACCATTCTTGTTAACTTGAAGGTAAACCAAGGTCACTTCTGTTAAGTTATAAGAGGAATATTGAAAATTCTAAGAAACTTAAATAGCTTCCCAATGTTGTTTTAAGGATGATTTATTAAAGTTTGATCACAAAAGTATCACAGCAAGTACAGTATAAACGGTATGAAGGAAAGTTTGTCACTACATTCAGGTTAAAGTTTTTGAAGAATAGCTTCCATGTGCTAGAACTATGTAAAAACAGTAAATTACTGTAAAACTCTAAAATAAAAAAAAGTCCATATTTTTTAAAATAAAAGTCAAAATATACAAAAAATGTATAAGTAAATGTACATGTTAAGTTATCTTTATCATCAAAATATAATCAATAATTCTTAAAAGTTTATATTTTGAAGGATATTTATTCCAATATTTATTTATGAGAAAAATTAAATATAATCTTACTACTGCTCAGGGGAACCTATGACAGTTTTTGAATTACAAATGATGTAAAACAAAACTTAGAATGAAATTTATGAAACATTAACAAAAATTTACCGATGATATAAGACATTGTTTTCTTTCATTTGTTGTAAATTATTTGAATTACCATTTTCTTTCCTTTTTTTTTTTTTTTTTTGAAAAATTCAAAAAGCTATATTTTTCAATTTTGTACGGTAACAAAGATATGCATGAAATCTAATAAGTGAATAGAATACATGTCTGCCCCTTTCTATTTTACCAATTTTCACATTAATATTACCCTTATTATATATTGAGAAATGTAATAAACTTTATCTCCACTTCTTGTTTAAGGTACTACAGCCTGTTAAGGCCATCCCAAACAGTTGTTACCACCTGGTCTTATTCGTTGCATAAGGCTATAATCCAGTTTCCTTTTTAAATTAAATTTCTTTTCCACTGAGTCAAGCCACCAAATTAGTGGTTTTCTTTACTTTTTGTTTTCCATGGGATTAGTAAAAGTTAGTATTTTTTACTGGGTTTGCATTGTAAGATCGTAACAAATGCCTGAGTCATCATAATCTATAGTATTTAAGATTTTAACAAGATCTAGTTGTTTGTATTTTTGATGAATTCTCAAATTAAATAAGTATTTCTAGCTATTATTCTCATGGACTGCAGAAAAAGTTTTTCTTACTTGTAGCTTTCAATATTTGCAAGTCTGGACACTTGCTAACATATTCTAGGAATTCATATATATTGATAGCGAGTCACTTCCATCAATGAAAGAACCCTTATTTATTGATTTTCATTTACAGAATAACAGAGTGTTTAGCTTATAGAATCTGGACACGTGGCTGATAATGATTTATGTTTCTTCACTTGTCTCGTGTGGGAGAGTGAAGTCCATTTTAGATGTTGACTTCTATATTTAAAACGAAGTGCGTTTCAGAATATGATTCGCATTAAGTTTAAGAATATTAGACCTTTAACTGTATCCTTTCGTTTAATAACAACTGAAGTAGCCTGGCAAAATGTATTAAATAAATAAATATTCCCACCAAGAGACTTAATTCACTTTTTAAATTCAGGTTATTGATTTAACAATCGTTCATATAAAGCCTGGAACTATTTTTATAATTAGAAAATTTGTGTAATCTTACAGGATGTAAAATTTTTCTATTATTACTTTACCAAAAAAAAAATGGCTGTTAAATTTCTTTGTTTTTGTTACTATTACAAGTAGTTCAACATTCCAAAAACTAAATTTTTAATGTTTCTGGAGAAAACGAGGTACACAGTGATTCTAGATTTTTCCTCTCGTTTACTCGGCAAAGTGGCGGAAGAGTGTATAGATTTTGAACTCTGTCGTAAAAGAGGGCAGGGTATTAAGGGGGTGCAAATGCAAGAATGTTTACCTAAAAATTGCTCTACCCCGAGGCTTATTTCAGAGGTTTGGCTGATCAGAAAGGGATGGAGCAAAAGAATGTTGACTCAGTTCCAACTTTATTCTGTGTATTTTACTTCACTCTCCCCCTAGCAGCCTATCCGTCGCTGTTTTAATGTCAACAACGGCTCGGAAAGTTGAGTTGAGAGGAGTGTTTGCATAATTTTTGCTGAGAATAGATACTCTCGTCCCCCGTGTCAGGGGAGCGAGAGTGAAAAGTAAGGCTTAACGGAAGACTGAGGAAATGGGAAATCTCCGGAAAGAAATCGTCTCTGATTTTTCCGGAAACAAAGATTGAGAATATATACATTTTAAATGCATTGTTCTTCTAGAAAATCTGTGGACTCAAAACTTTCTCCCGACTTATTCTTATGGATGTTCTGTTTCCAACTTGTAGAATTTTAAGCTGTTTTAGTTTTCTGCATCTGTATACTGACATATTACGGAGACATTCTATTTTATTGTTTTATTGCACTATAAAAGAATCTTAATCTGTAAAAAGTTTCTCCCATATGATCGCCATGACTGCCATTCTAAGTAAAAATATGTTGAAATCTTTAAGATGGATTTAAAGATCCCTCTTATATTATGTCAACTGAATTGTTTGAAAAATTTTTTAAAGAAAGGATTTTAAATAAATATAAACATTGTTTTCGACATCTAAAATTACTTTTCTTATTCTGTATTAAAACGAGAAATGAAACGTACTATTAGAGCAACAAACTATTTAATGAAATGCTACATTTATATTCCATGAAAAATATTAAATATTTGTGAAATAAATTATCTAACAATTCACATTATTATTATTTTCAATTTTCAGTTATTAAAAAATATGTATTTAACTATATGTTATAAAAATGTGTGTGATAAAATATATGTCAAAAATATACAAATTATGTCATATATTTACATAAAATATATTTAACTGCATGAAATTTTTTTTAATATTTTTTATAATAATTTAAATTATAAACTTTTATGAAATACACTGAATTCAAAATTTATTGAATCATATTGCGATAATAAATAAACTTTACAACTTTATTGTTTCGGAAAATTTTCTTTCATACGGATTAAAGTATTTCTTAAGACCTTGTAATTTGCTAGGATTATAAATAGTAAAATATATGCATAATCTTTTACACTAAAATTCATACTAATAAAGAAATAATGAACTGGAACAGCTGTGTACATGGAAATACAAAATGATACATGGTAATAGAAATTAATGGGACATATAAATAAAATTCATATTTTATGTAGCTAAATTCAAGATTTTTAAAAGGTTGATATACAGATTGAGTAAATAAATGAAATACTTAAAAAATAATCTATTAATAATAGTTTTCAAATATTTTTGAAGTTGGTTTCTAATTCATTGATAATGATATATGCATTAATTGAATAAATATATATATAATTTGATTTTAAAACTATATGAAAATATGCTATCCTTTTAAGGGGAAGTTTTAATATGAATTGTAATTATTGTTGCCGATACCATTAAAATAATCCAGTAATAATCCAATAAAAAGGAAACATAAACACGCATAATTTGGAACCCCTTTGTGGATACACAATGCCTCACTTTTATGTATTGTCCTTAACTTTTATTTATACTTTAATCTTCAAGTAACTAGAGTATGAGAATAATTCATTGGTATTTTGAATTTATATTTTTTGCCATCGATGCTTAATAAAGTTTCCCAGCAGACCAATTTTCCTGGGCCTTTTAATGAACAGCAACAAGAAAGTTCATAAGATATTCAAATCTTAGGGAAAACGAAAATTACCTTAATGGTGCTTTTAACTGAACGATTTCTCTTTTATATCAATTCAGTGAAATAACTTTAAAATTTAAGCATAAATTTTTGAATACGATGTCATTAAATTTCTAAAATTAACTTCAGTTTTAGATGTTTAAGATACTTAAAAGGTGTTAAGAGTCATGAAATGAATCACTGAAATGTCTTAAATAAAATCAGAATTTATGGATATAATCTACTTACGTTTACCAGAATTAAATTAAGTTTAGATAGAGATGAGAAATTCAAACTTGATGTGTGAAATATAAATTGTAAATAAACAAGTCACAGGTGAATAATGTATGCCACAGATAGTAAAAAAGTAAATATATCCTCAACCTTAAAATTAAATAAGTAAACTGGGCAATTAATGAATTAGTTGTAGACATAAACAATTAGAAAATACTTAAATAATAACGTTTTAAAAGTAATGCATTATTTTCATAAGAATGATACATTTGTCTTGCTTTCTTCTGTTACGAATTTGATTAGCTATGACACATTTTTCTTGAAGACAGATCAATAAAAATTAGGATGAAAGAACTCTATTGAATTTTTTAAATTCGAGATTTAGAATTGTTTTATGTTTACACATTTTCAATAGAAATTTTTTAAATCACCATGACAAATTACTGAAAATAATGAATTTTGCAGATTTTTTTCCATTTATAGAAAAACAAATAGAAAGCTGTTTGTTCATTTTCACTTCAGCAACAGTATTTTTATTCTAGTTTTTTTCATTATTTTTTTTTATAAATTTCATTAATTAGGATTATTTTTGGCATGTTATTTTATCACGTTTTTTTTATAAAATAATTATTCAAAAATGCTTTCTTGTATTTTCATTATAGCATTTCATTACAAAATATATGCTTAAAATCAATTAATAGTTAAATAATGAAAGAAAGCAAAAAGTTGAACATTGGAACCAATCTTAGAAACCATACACAGTCGAATAATTTCTCTTATGTAACTGTTCTACATTTTTTTATTGTTTAAAGTACATTTGAAACTTATAAGTGTTTTCCAAAATATAAAACTTTAAATTTTTATCAATATCAGGCCAATATTAGAAAATTAAAGTTTTCACTTAGAATTATTTATGTTAATATGATTTATATGAAGTAGAAAATTATGTTAATTCCATTTATATATGATTATACTATGTTGGCAGAATTTATAAATAATTTTTAGTCACGAAAAATTTTATCTGGCTAAATAAATTAAATGTATTATATATTTTTTATGCCAATCAGATTACTTCGGAAGTAATTAAATACATTTTGCTTGCCAAAGTTACGAACTGAAATTTGCAATTAATAAAAA
Organism: Latrodectus elegans; assembly: GCA_030067965.1. NCBI lineage: Eukaryota > Metazoa > Arthropoda > Arachnida > Araneae > Theridiidae > Latrodectus > Latrodectus elegans. The sequence goes on from CM057819.1 coordinate 89,359,230, forward strand.
TATTTAAAGATTTATTATAATTAGATGGTTTTTTTATTAAGAGTAAATTATAAAATGGTCTCAGGCATGGTTATGTATTTCGGGTCATATTCTTTAGGATATAACGAATTATATAAATATTAATTAGCTCACAAAAAAGCAAATTACGAATTAGTTTTCAATATATTCAAATAATTAAGTGAAATGACATATTTTAGGTTACACTTTACAATTTAATCAGTCAAAATTAAGTAAATTCTCTAAAAATCTTCGTATCATTCAATCTCTTTAGCTTAAAATCTTTTTATAATGGACAGGGAAATTGATTATTTTATTTCAAATGTTATGACACTAGTAGGTCTAGTCATTTTTCACAAAGAAAAGCAATCTCAAATAGATAGCGTTTAGAAAGACATTTATTGGGCTTGCCATTGTAATTTTGAAAATATGTGAGTCTTGCCACTCTAAAAACAGGGAAAAATCAGAAGATCCCTAATTGTTGTCTTCCATTACCCAGGAAGTATTATTTCACTTGGAAAATCTTTTGACTTTGACCGGCCGAGCTGGCAGCCGAATGGTAAGCGCTCTTGCCTTCGGTTCAACAGTTCATGGGTTCGAATCCACCTTGGGTATGGATGTTTGTAGTCATTTGTTGAGCGACAAACAAACTCATATAACTCATTGACTTTGACCAATTTTAGGAGATCTAGACAACAATAGTGAACATGACGGATCTTCAACTAGGTCATTATTAAACTTGGTTATCTTTCGGATGATTCCACCAAGTTACTTCAACCATTAATATTGTAAATATTATGCACGCTATATTTTTTAGATGCAGACTAATGACTGAGTGGTTAGCGCTCCTGAATCTTGTGCTGTGGGTACCGGCTTCGAATCTTGGTTTTGGCATGGATGTTACTTTCTTTCTCTATTTTCTCTGTCCATTCTTCTGTGATGATGTATGAATATGGCCCACCCTGTAAACGGGTTTGTGGTGGTATGAGACGGGCATCCGTGACTTGGTACACAGGTACCCGTTGGGTAACGACAAATGAGTAGCATAGCACTTTCTAACATTGTTGTGGCTAAGGATTCGTCACCAAAGTGCCCGCCGTTGGAAAATAAAAACTCTTTTTAGACATGTGTAATTAAATGCTTGAGAAAAGTAATTTAAAAGTACGAATGCTATAAAGAATACAGTTGAAAATATATAAATTTTCTCAACTTAATATGTCAGTAAATTTGATTTTTATTTTAAATCTAAGGAATTTTCATCATAAATTGTCAAAGTATGTGTGTTATTCTTATATATATGTGTTATAAGTTATTCTGTAAAGAAAAATATTTAATCTTAATTTCTTCTTAATTCCCTTTATCGAAGATAAAAATTGAAAAATAAATACACAGAAAGTTTTTTAGAACAATTTTAAGCGAAAAGATTTTTACTGATTAATGCATTTTGTCTTAAACTAAGTAGAATAAAACAAATTGGATTTTTAAAATGTATTTCATAAATTAAATATTTAACTATATTGTTGAACATATGGGTAAAATTTGCTTAATTTTCTGCCTAGGGAATCATTTAAACAAAAATATATGAATATTGCTTAAGATTAAGTTAATAATTTAAATTAAATTGATTAATTTAAACTATAATTAAGGATTAAGTAAGTTAATTTAAATTAATTTTCACATTAAATTATAGTCATAATATTTCAATATATAATTTTAAAGATTAATTCGATAATTTTTTAGTATTTAGCATTTTATGAATTTAAAACTTTAAACAAAAAATGTGAGAGACAAATTTATCGTAATATGATAAAGAAGTTTTTACTATGTATCCATGATTTTTAACTAATTCTGATTGTTAATGAGGACGCAACGTCTGTGAGAAAATTTTCTGATAATTTCTTGTTTATAGGTTTTTTATTCCACGAATATTAATTATCAGTTGGATAAATTACAATTTTTAGGTAATTCTAGTCAAATAATCGTGACAATAAATAGCTGTATTTGATTAGATAATTTTCGAATGTTATTTAAGAAAAACACTTTTGTTACATTTAAACTCAAGCATGGAAGAAATTTGCAGAAGATTATTCTTAAGTAATTCCCTCTTAATTGCTAAAATTTGTTTTAATCATTAATCAATAGAACGTTTTCTGCTATGATACAGCATCACGTGCGAATTAAGAATCTACTGACTCTGCAGCTATGGGTGATTGGGATGCTTTGGCGATTATTGTGCAAATGAGAAATTATCGACCAGAATTTTCGTGAAAGTTGCTATAAATTAAGCCCTCGTTTCCCTGAACTGTGAGTTTAGTTTCAATCAATGAACTGTGAGTTTAGTTTCAATCAATGAACTGTGAGTTTAGTTTCAATCAATGAACTGTGAGTTTAGTTTCAATCAATGAACTGTGAGTTTAGTTTCAATCAATGAATTGTGAGTTTAGTTTCAATCAATGAACTGTGAGTTTAGTTTCACATTCAAAGAAGGGTCTTAATGAAGCTTTGTAAAAATTTATATCTTTCAGAAACTAGTTCTGTGTGTTCATAAAAATGAGCTTTTTGTGATTACATTAACTTTCTAATACACCTATTCAGCATTTTTTATTTCATCAATAAATTATATAAGTACCTTCATTCTTCTAGTAATTGAAAAATATTTTTTATTAGCTAGTTTTAATTTTAAGTAAATAATGAGTAAATTTTTGGGATTTTATGTGTATCATTATTAACAGGGAAAGAGACTTCTAAGATTGACATCTTTTTTATAAGCATGAACCATAATCAAAGACAAGGTTGAGATCTTAGCTTTCTTCTTTAATTAAATTTTCTTTTTACATTCTAAATGAAATAGTGCGTCTATATTTTTGATTATTATATCATTAGTCAAACAGTATATAAATTATAAATTATGTAACAGATCATTTACAATCATTTATTTGAGAGAGAAACGATTTTAACCTTAATTTTATATATCATAAAAGAATAAAATTTATTTAAAGGATTAAAAAAATTATTTCATACATTTATCTTTGTAGATTAATCTATTTTATGCACAATAAGTAATTGTATTTTGGTTATATAAACAAGAGATTATGAAGTTATTATTGCTACAGTAATAAATAAGATTTTTCTAGGTTAGGGATAATGCCTTTAAAGTCATAATGTCAGTATATTTTTTACCCATGCTTGAATTTTTTACACATGCTTGAAACATTTTACAAAGTGTTATCCTTGATTAGAATCCTTTTGGATTGCAAAATGTATAGTGTAAATACACATATTTGACAACTTCTTCGTCGGATTTATACTTTTTTTTCTTTAGCAATTATCATATTTTTTAATTCAGTTTCTTAAAATTCATACATCAACAAACCTGCGATAAATTCATTTTAAAATTGCAGTACAAGAACTGAAACGTTTTAAAACTTTAATGAATTCATATGCATTTTTTACATTACTAAACTAATTAACGATGACAGTTATGATTTTTAAGTTCTGAAATTCTGAGGAAGGATTTCTTGGCAATATGTGCATAAGAAAAGTTATAATAATTGTAGATTTATTTAAGTAATGGAATCTCATGATAAATTTTCCAAAAGTTGTTTTTCTTTCTCAAAGCTATAATTTCCAAGAAATCTAAAATTTTTTCATATTCTCTTTAATTTTAAGTTTTTTTTTCATAATTTAAAATTGTAATCAGTTCATCAAACACACCCATATGTGTGTGTATATATATATATATATATATATATATATATATATATATATATATATATATATATATATATATATATATATATATACATATATATATATATATATATATATATATATATATATATATATATATATATATATATATACATATATATATATATATATATATATATATATATATATACATATATATATACATATATATATATATATATATATATATATATATATATATATATACATATATATATATATATATATATATATATATATATATATATATATATATATATATATATATATATATATATATATATATATATAATATAAATTGTGTATTATTTTTATATTGTAGTTAATCAATTATTATTAATAGTTAAATAGTTAATTAAGATGCATTTAAGCATCTACATTTAAAAATTCACGTACACTGATAACTAATCTATTAATAAATAATGTTCCAATGTCTCTAAGAGGTATTTTTGTGTCATAAAGGAAGCTGCCTCCCGCAATAAATTCTAAACCAAACAATTTGTGAAAATCTTTGCCAACAAATGGGGATGACTGCAGGAAGATAATATGTTGGTTTGTTTACCGTTGCCCTGGCAACTTCATTTCCTCTGTTTGGAAGTACGTAAACACGAGCTTTATAACTTTGTACAGAATTGTAGTCTTAATGACGCGGCCTCCTGCTGAGGTTTACACAAAACAGGAAATTATGTTTCCTAAATTTTATTATCTGTACATAGGGCCCTAATTTTGGTGGGAGTCTTTCCTCATAGAAAATTATATAAGAAATATAGTCCTATATACTTAAAAGAACTTGGTCTTGTGATATGTTTTTAGTTGCTGTGGTATGTTATAAGTTAAATTTTTTTGCTGGTAACGGTTTTTATTATTATTTTATCTTTGCTATATTTAAATACCTAAAGTAAATTAAATAACCTTCGTTAATAGAATATATTAAATCTTTCACATTTTAAATTTCACTTCAAAAGATAATATATTTCCCCCTAAGTTTAATAATCTTCACATTCATAAAAAATTAATATACTTAGGATTTGATTCATAATTATTTTGTTATTGTTAGTATTTTGTATTTTTCGTTTCATACGTTAACAAGAAAATATAGTTTTCAAAATCTGCAAATTTTTTTTACTTGTCTTCTTAATTGTTTGAATAATTAAACAAAAAGTAGTTTTAATGGATAAATTTAGTCCAAAATTTAAATAGTAATATACTTAAATTATCGTATTGGTGCAATATCTTATTTTTTAAAAAATAATTATTGCACATTATATTTTTTCACACAACTGCATGCTAATTTTTTGTTGTTCTTCTAATCAGGTTATATTGAAAAGCATTTGATTACTGAAATTTGGATTGAAGCGCATAGACGATATCTGTGTGAAATCAAATAATACCTTTTTTATTGAAAATATGCTTCCACTGTTTTATGTAGTCCATAATTCTGGTTATTCCCTTCAGATAGCACAGTGAACATAAAAGACATACAAATAACTCTTATGAACATGTTAAAAATCTAACTACACGAAATAATTTATGAAGTGAAAAATTGCGATGTTAATCATTTCTTTAAATCTAAAACAAATAACACTGTTTATTACAGTTTCTGTTATAAGTATCTTATATATGCTAATAGTAGCTACTAATATAGTCTTTAAAAAAGGATGTTACTTTTATTAATTTTTATCTTTAAATCACAATGATGGTTCTCCTTAAGGAAAACTATCATTAAAATGATTTTTAAAATTTGTTTCTTTTTTATTTACAAAAAAGGAATTTTTTAAAGAGGAATAATTCACATAAAATGCTATATTTACACCAGAAGTCAGTGTAGATTAAACTTTACAAATAAAAATTTTAATATAATTTTTAGTTATGACTGCAAATTAGAGAATTTCCTACATAAAATATTGTGCTATAAAGTTTTTAACTTCTTTTGTCACTACTGTGTTATAAAATTATACAAATAAATTGCATTTATTAAAATTCTCCCTTAGAAGGCTGCATTTTTATTATTATTTTAACTTAAGTTTATTATTTATTACTAACAATATGGCATATAATATATAAATTAGATATATTAAATACGGATATAAAAAGTTTAAAATTTTTGTTATAAATTAAAACATTTTTGTTTTATATAAAATTTAACTCTTGAACAAAATTTTGCGAAAAGAATCCTACACTTTTCTGCATAATTGTTAATAAAATTCATTTCATATTAAACTAATCAGTAAATTAAAAATTGAACTTCACTTACGTTCTTCTAATAATAAATGATAATTCTAATAGTTAAATTAAAAGTAATGCTAATTTACAGAAATTATACTAGTGTAATTTGTCAAAATGTTTTTTATTGAACATAAACTTTGCAAAACAAGTGAATGCCAAATATTCCCTAGGTCAGAAATATAATTATGGGGAACTTGTGAAATTGTGCCTATTTTGTATTGTTATTAATGAATTCCTTGTTTTCCATATATTTTAGTAAATGTAAAATATATTCATTAAAATAAGAATTAAATCATAAAACCTGTTCAAGAGTTAATAACAGTAAAATTATTAGTGGTCAAAACATGTTTGCATACACTGATTGTATGTATATGATACTTATTGTATTCATAGTTTACTTTTGGTATTTACTAATAAACTTCGATGCTGCATTTTGAATCCGCATTTTGAAGACATATTTTACCCATCGGAATTACATTTTTATTTGCATTAAAGCCTGGGTTTTTGTAAGTATTTATAAGATTATACAAATAAATTTATTTGGTAAAAGTGTAGTCAAAGGTTTCTGCATGATCACATTATTTTTTACACCCACAAATATGTATGTATAAAATCCTATACGCACGAGTAGTGCCTACACACACAGAAACACACTCACACACATTTATATAGATGTGATGCTTGCTTATATAGATGTATTCATTGTGCATTACTGCGCAAAACTTTAAGCAACAACATAAATTTAATAGATCGACATGAAATCGTGTAAAAATGAGGTCTCATGAACTGTGTATAATTAATAGGCAATTCAATGGAAACTTCGTACATTTGCAGGTGTCATGAACAACAAAATGTCACAGATGACGTGGGTGGAAACAGAACGTTTGCGGTGATCTCAACTAAAAATTACCTTAACAAGAAAACATAACTAAAGACAATCGCTGTAAGTGAAAAGTGTTATTTTTTCAAGAAATATGATTTGAAGAAATCTCCTGAGCAGCTTCATACATGGAGAAAGGAGCAGAAAGTTGGAGGATGGGCATACTGTTACTAGTGAAGCTGAAAAGATCGGAAATGAAAAAGTTCAATTTAGCTCATTTGAAAAATCCTCCAAATTATTACGTACAACTATTATAAAGAATAGTATCAGCCGGTCCAGGAAAGCGACTATAGGAAATGACTGATACACCCCACCCGCAGGCGAAAAGAGCATGAAACTTGTCTGTAAGTGCTATTGCTCATCAACTATATGCATTGAGAGGGTAACGAAGGAAACGATTTACTGTGTCCAGAGAATTTCACAAAGGTTAACTATTCGCCCATATATATATATATATATATATATATATATATATATATATATATATATATATATATGTATGTATGTATGTATGTATGTATGTATATATATTTAAGCAACTGTGTTTTTGTGCCCAAAAATTTTATCAGAAATTATTTGAGAAATTATATGAGACAGTATTTTATTAATAGAAAGAAAATGAATACAATGCCTACAGATTGGAACTAAACATAAAAGTCTTTATTAAACTCATAGTATCTTAAAACATGATTGCTTACGTAAGAGGAAAAACATCTACTGATGTATATTAGTATTATTTTCCCTTAATGAAATGGTTCTTTCGTACTATCTCTCCGTACTTAGCATGAGATTCATCGACAGTTCTTGGAATAAAAATGTGTTCATTACTCAATCAGCATCTGTTCCTGTTTTTAAGTGCTTAGCGGAGAATGCTTCAAATCCCAGATGGTGTCGCTAAGCTAAACCATCTCCATAAAGCCAAAAATCATTAAAAAGTCTAAAAATAAAATAAGATTCTCTAAAACCTCCTTCACAGTAAAAATCAGACTGTCAAGAAAAAGTCTCAGAAAGGTCTGATCAACCTTGCACCAGTGACACTCCAGAAAGACTTTCTGATCCTGTTGAAAAGAAAGAGACCTATTGTGACCACTCAAAAAACGTGAAAGTGCAGTCTGTTGTATCCTAGAGATAATGAGCTGGTGGCACCATGAGCATTTTTCCCAAAGTACCAAGAATGGGTAGGCAAATCTCTCCAAATTGTGTTTTAATTCCATCTTTTTAATAGTGGAAATTTCCGAAAACGGTAGAATAGCGTTGCTTTGCATGGTGTCAGCAGCGGCAGACTTAGCAAAGCTATCTGCAATTTCGTTATCATTCAATCCAACATGGGAAGGAATTTATTGAAATTGTATATAGTGCTTAGTAGAAAGTCGTGTCACAAGGTCTAAAATATTCAAACTTGTATTCCCATTGGTAGTCCAATGAGACAGGTGCTGTATAGAGGCACGACTCTCTGTTAGTATCCAGATGTCTCTGAAAGCAAGTTCAAAGGTCGTGTCTACATAGAGGCACGACTGTCTGTTAGTATCTAGATGTCTCTGAAAACGAGTTCAGAAGTCTTGTCTAGATTATTCAATCTCTCATAGATAGCTATAGGCTCCGATATAAAAAACGAACAATATTTAGCATTTCTAACTTTTATATGAATTGTACCATCAGATGACTCAATATGCGCGCCACTCCCAGAAATATACCACTGTTGCCCTCGCTGCCATCAGTATAAGTTTTTAATGCTGAATGAGGGATGCTATTAATTGTCTCAAGAGCCATCTGCCTAATAAAATCTGGTATATTAGATTCTTTACCCACTCTAGTCAAAAGCTCTGAGTGAAAATGAATTCGATCAGAATCCAACTGGAGAAAGGCCTCAGGGAATGAAATTCCACTCCAAGAGAAAACAAGTCCATTTGATAAGCTTTAGTAAAAGGACTATGTTTCTTTCAGTGTTGTTTATTGCTCCAAGAAAGGAGATAGGTAGAAGTTCTGTGTTGATCACTATAACTAAATATCTTATTGTAGTATTTAACCACGCATTAACCTCTGCTCAAAAAGACGTTTGGTATATATAAGTCACTCTCGTACAATACAATACTATTAGGTCAATTATTACGAAGACCAGAAACGATTCTTGCGGCACTTAATTGTACTCGTTCCAGTTCATTTAAGTTAGTCTCAGATGCACAAAAATATATCGAGAAACTGTATTCCAATATAAGCTTCACCAGTGAGGTGTATGTTGTCCTTAGGGTGCTATCGTCTGCACTTCAGTCATGCCTAGAAATATATTTCAGAATATTAAATCTTCTACATTTGTCTACCTGAGCTTCTATATATCTATTACTCAATATTTCTTGGTCTAGAATATACTCCAGGAACTTGGCCTTTTTTGTATAACATAATTGATTGGTAATTAAAAAAGAAAAACTGTTGGTTGGTATTTATAGAGATGATTATTAGTGGTAAAAAAAGTAACCGTTGACTTTGAGCTATGAATTTATGTGATTGAGCAAATGAACAGATCTCAACAAGAACATTGTTGAGATTAGTCTCAATTTTTTCTATGTCAGAATCAGAAGACAGTAGGACAACATCATCGGCAAATGGACCCACATTACTGCATTTATTGACTACCTCTTCAAGCCCAGTAACGTATAATGACAACAGTATCGGGCTTAGTAACGATCCCTGTGGCAGGCCATGTCTCAATCTGAAAGGATCAGACGTATATATATATATATATATATATGTGTGTGTGTGTGTGTTATATTTGTATGTATATTATATATATATGTATATGTATATGTATTATATATATATATATATAAATAAATAAATAAATAAATATATATATATATATATATATATATATATAAATATATATATATATATATATGCATGAAAGAATATGTATATATACGTAATTTTAATTATGGTTTCACATATTAGTAAAATTATACTTTAGTTCTTTTACGTTGCTTTCAAAAAATTTAGAAATGTTAAATAAAAAAATAAAAGTTAGTCAATCTTACTATACATGCCAAAGGAGAATTATTGTATACTGCTAATTTTATAACTCTCAAAGCTATACATAAAAAATAATTTAATTATTGAAATAAAAGTAATATTTTTTATAATCGTTTAGAAAGTATTTCAATGTAGTGAACGATTTTTTCTATAGAAATTACATTTTCGGTTTTTGGTCTTAAGTCTTTTAATAATGTATATATATATAAGTCATTTAATTATAAATAAATATTTCACATTATACCAATACCATTATAATTTTAGAATGAACAACTTTACTGTTTAAATGTGTAATATGACTCCATTTGATAAACGTTTTGAATATTTAATCCGTTTAGAGAATGAATAATTTTAACTGAGGAGAATATTAGTTCGAATAGAGCTCTGTGTTACTATGAATGAAATATCTAGAATGATATTTAAGTCACTATTACAAGTAATTACGTAATTTAAGTGGAAATAATTTAAAGGGTTTAAATGTGAATGTCTCAAAGGCAATATATTACATGCAAGGGAATGAATATAATATAAGTAGTATTTAATCCTCACACACACACAGCTTAAATTAATTTCACACTTTAGAGGTTTGAGTTTTAATAAATACACATTATTAAGTTTTTGGAATTTTATTAAATATTTAATATTTAACATTATTTATTTCTTAGCTAAATAGTAATAAGATATAAGTCCATTTTATTTAAATGAGATATTTTCATGTAAAATGATAAATAGATTATCAGTAATTTTATTGATTATTCTTTGTGTAATTGGTTAACCTTGTTTATGGTCGATGGAGTTCCTCTAAAAGCCTAACATTAAATTTATATGTATGCCATTTCTTAATTACTTTCTTAGGCCTGAAGAATTTATGTCACTCTTTAATAAACGTTATTTTTTGAGAAATGTTATGTATTAAATATGAGTTTTTGTTAAAATAGATAAGCAATTTAAATTATTTCTCCTTAAGTCTTTTGGCTGTCTGATGACTGGTTAATTGAAAAGTTGGAATTTATAATGTTCTTTATTTTTTATTGCAATATTAATTTAAAAGTTATCATAATCTAAAATAAAAATTTTGATTTTAGAGTGTTCTTGAATTTATTCATATAATACATTAGAAAATATACTTTTATTGTTCCTTTATGAATAATCTTTTCTTAGTTATTAACGAAAATTTTTTGAAACAAAAAAAAGCTTTGTAAATTATATGAAGTTAAATCCCAGTACAATTTAAAAACATTAAATAATAAAAAAGTAAAACAAATAAAGCTAATTTAAATTCACTTTTATTTTAAAAATAAAACAAGACAAGTAATAAAATGTAAGAAAAAAAACACGTCAGGTTAATTAAATGTTTTTTCTGAAATAAATTTTTATATTTGTGATTGCATACTCACGTCACTTGAAGTAGCTGCACAAATTTTAATCGCTCATAATTAATAAGTTATGTTTTTAATTTTCAGTTCTGAAAAGGAAATAAAAGACTTTTAAATCTAACATACTAGAAAAATGTGTTTTCTTTATTCGATATATTCGTCAAAATTCTCTCTCTTTTTAATTCTGTTCAAGAAGATATTATTTATTGTCATAATAGATTTCATCTTCAGAGCAAATTAGATAATGTATACGAATAAATTTCATCTTAAAATATCAAGTTATAGACATAAAAGCTTCTGTCATATTTTTAAAAATGACAGGGGGGAATTTATTTTTTATTTTAGTTAATGGAAAGAGCAGGTTTTACATGGCTTTCAAAGGCTTTTCTATCCTAATATTAATAACAACATTTTAATGCAAATGAGCCACTCAGCAGAATTGGTACTTCTTTTCATTCAAGCATCATCGTGAAAAGTAATTTTTTCTTTTTTTGATAGAGCAAAGTGTAATTTGATCCTCAAAAGATTTTTTAAAAGTCCACTCTGTAAGACTCATTTTCTTATAAGAATGTTTTCATTTTGTTGTTGAAATAATTTTATAGGGCATGAATTTCAGTACACTGTTTAGATTTTAAGAATTTTTTTCTTTTTTATAAAAATACATTTATCATAATTGAGCATTTATATTTCGTTAATAACAAGATTAGATAAAATCTGTATGTTACAAGATATACGTGAATAAATATATTTTAGAACTTTATTTATGAAAATAAATAAAATTTTCAATGATTTGTATTTTTTAAATTTTTGTATTGTGAGTAAGTTGTTAAATATTATATGTATTGTGAGTAAGTTGTTTTGACTTGTGAGTAAGTTGTTATAAGGGTTACTTTTATAATAAAATTAAAATATAAAATGATTAAATCTCTTTTAATTTTTTATTTATAAAGGAAATAACTTTTATGTTTAAGTTAAAAATTATTAAACAAAATCAAGATAAAAGCATGTTATTTTCATGTGGAATCAGATGGATTTATTAAAATCAGAATAATACATTTTATTTGTTCGATTTTTTTAAAGGAAAGTTATAATAAAATGAATCATAGGAAGCTTGGATTTCTAAATGGAATATTTAACTCAGAATATAATATATCAATCATTTGTCATATACAATTGAACTACATGTAAATTTGTGATAACGTTTTAAATTGTATTCCGATAAATTCATATCGCTATTTAAGGCAAAGTGTAAAATAATATAATATGTTACCTAATGGCATTTTAAATATACTAACATTTGAATCAGTTAGAAGTACATGGAGCTCAACTAATAACGGCGAAGACCGTATGTTATGATATATATGCACTCATTATACATATACTTTGGTAATACGACGTAGAACAGTCTTTGGTATATAATCTAATCCAGCATGGGAATCGAGTCAAGTATCCTGGATAAGGATTAAAGTAATAATATGATACTCCAGATGAAAAAAATTTCAATGGAACCTCAAGGAAAGAAGCCATGTTTTCGTGCGGTATAGCGCTCTAAAATTACCTCAAAGAAAGAAGCCATGTTTTCGTACGGTATAGCGCTCTAAAATTACGACTGGGTTTGACTTGTTATGACGTTGTTGCCAGACTAATGCACGTTGGTTGTTATTGCTTAACAGAAACATAATTCATTCGAAAGCACTGCTTAATACTACTCCAAAGACTGAGTGGCTTTACCTTGATAACAATGCTAACGAAGTGTCCGTTTTTTTTAATGACCGTTTTCATATCAGGTGCCACGTAGTTCGCCTTGAAACGTTTTATGCAAATTTCGATCCTGCTTGATATGTTGAAGTCTTAAAATGATCTTGAACGAAGATAAGCTCTTTTCACATGTTCTTATAACATTCTGGCGGAATTGCGTTAAATTCATGTAATGAATGTATCAGACACTTTTCTTCCAGCTATTACTGACACAATAGGTGAGCAGATGACTCATGTAGGTGCTGCCCACTGCCATTCACTTTCCAGATAAATATCTTCTCCTTAGTCCAATTACCAAATTCTGCTAATTTGTCTGCAGGAAGTATCTAGATTTCAGTCACCTGGCATTCTCAACACTAATCGTTTTTTATGGTACAAAAAAGTACAGTTTAATGATTGTTCTAATCGACACGGTAAACCAACTACTATTGATTTAAAGGCGTCCTTCTTATATATCTTACTTCACTTTCCAGAATACCATACATATCTCATTATTTTAATAACTCTGCTTTCTGTGTTTTCACTATAAATTCACATAGTTTTCAGATTTAATAAGCATTATATGATATTTCCGTTACATGTTTTTATGGTGTATGCATGCGTGAATATCTATCTATCTATCTATCTATCTATATATATATATATACATATATATATATATATATATATATATATATATATATATATATATATATATATATATATATATATATATATATATATATATATATATATATATATATATATAGTGGTGTTACATCGTATTTACCAAGCCTCATTATTGAAATTATGATATCAGAAAGCATTTAAATATTCATAAAATATATAAATACCTATAAATTTTTATGAATATTTAACAAAAATAATAATTAAGAAACGCTTTTCTGTAATCGTACTCATATTTTCTAAAAGTTTTAAAATGCACCTATGATCACTAAGTAAATTAAATGTTAATTATCTATTCATGGTTTATAATAATTGCTTGCAATGAAATGTAATAATAAAAATTGCATTCCTTTAAAAATTTTACCTCGAGAAAAATTTGAGAAAATGATAACAGTGCTCAGTTTGTTTTCGAAATATAATTTAGAAAGAGAAGAATAATAAATCATTTGTCTTTAATATGATTTATTATAGAAATACATATTACATTTTTAATGCTTATTATTTGTATTGAACTGAAGATTTTGTATTTAATAAATTGATGACTTTAATGTTATTTTATTGTAAGGTACGGCTAATTTGAATTAATATTTTTTAAAATTAAAAATAAATTTTTTTTATTATAAACTTAAGTATTTTTAAGTATTTTATATGTATTTAAATCAATGAAAATGAAAAAAGAATGTATTTAATATGTATTTTATAATTAAAATATATCGTTACATTCCCACGAAGTAGTTAGCTAATAATGTAAAGTACGACTAAAATTAAATTGATCAGAAACTATATTGTCCTTTCTACTCTTAGATTTTTATGGCTAAAAACATAAAACAAGTAAAGTATTTACTGTATTACAGTAGCAAAAACTAGTCAAATTTCTTTTATCAACATATATTTGGGGGAAGCCAGATAATGTTTAATTAACATTTTAAGTTCAAAAATTATCAGATAGAAATAATCATGATCAAAACTTTTGTGTAACCAAAACTCAACTGACTGATACAAATTAAAAAATTTACTAATAGCTAAATTTGCAATTGAGAAATAGGAAATTAATTGAAATTTATGTTAAAATAGATCACCAGAGTAAATCTATAGTTATTACGATGTACTATGTTTAAAAATTATTCCAAAGTTAGTAATGCATTTGAAATGTTAATCTTTTTCTCTATCTGATTGGACTTTTTAGATGTATGCTTTAGAGCCTGATGTACTATTTCTAAGATTAGAAAAATAACATTGTTTTCAATAGATAGATTATTAAGGAAATTTTGCTTTAATCAGCCGCAAAATTTTCCTTATAAATAACCTCAAATTAAATAGCTCTGTTAATAAGAACATTGCTTAAAAATTAGAAGAAAAAACAAAAGAATGAAGAAAACCATCTCGTGGAATGTGGGCATAGAATAGAGTTCAAAGGTTGAAACAAAGCTATTTTCTGCGGTTGCCAGGGACAGGATAAAAACACATAAAAATCTCACAAAACTTCACGAGCAGAGCTATAAAATAGTTTCTAAAATATAATTAAAAAGTGTTCTTTTTTATCTGATGAATAGAGACCACATAAAAAAACAGTGTAGAATATAATTTAAAACTTTGTAAATTCACTAGGAATTGTTTTTTTTTTTTAAAGAAATCAAGACACGAAGCTAATACATTCAAGAAAGTGAGACCCAGTTAGGTAAAGTAGAAAATCAAGTGTTTTAAATGAATGATAAATGTATTGATGAGAAAAATTACATGGTACTAAACTAGAAACTTGAGAGAAAATGCTGCATATATATAAATATAGTTTCTAATGTGGTACACATTTAGCTGTGCTATCGAGGCTTGGATTGTACCTAAAGATAAATGAGATGAGAATACTCACCCATCACCGAGTGCCTCTGGACTAGGGCCATTGAACAAGGTCACACATAAACTGACACTCTGATCTTCACATTCACGCTAAACTAGCGAAAAGACTTTGGGCATCACATGTTAATGTATTTAAGTTCCCAATCCACGGACCTCCATTAACACAATGATGGAATATGTGGTCACCCTTATAGTGACTGCCATCGAAAAATGATGTTCCACTTTGCTGATCTTAAAAAGAAACGATATGAAGTTACTGTGACATTAGAACTCTTATAATGTGATGGCAATATCTATGCAGTGTAAATAGATGACATAATGTTTGTGCAATGTAATGAAATACACGCATAAAAAATCAAAGAAAGCTAAATGGCTGATGAAATCATTTCATTTTTTTGGATAATTTTGTCATTTATGTTATAATTTGATTGCAATTAATATACCACCTATAAATGCACAAATAAAAAATCAAACAAAACAAAAAGAAGCAAAAAAACAGTGTACAGAAAAAGGCACACAGAGAAAATTCAAACAAAAAAATTATTTTGGAAGATTAATTCTTTATAAATGCAAGAAGATCATGAAATAGAATTTGAAAACAATAATTTGGTTACACGTAAATGGCAAGTAATATTTTTTCGGAAATGATGTAGAATGCCTAATTTGTGGTGCCATTTACTGGAATAAGGCAGTCCTTGATACTAGCTGCGAATTAATACGATAAAAGTAGCCATAAGGTTCTTAGGAATGATGTTCCATTCCAGAAGAAATGAAGTATCTAATTCATGGAATCTAATTGGGCTTCACTACTGCAACAACAAGTCATATAAATTCATCTTATAAAGCCAACTCAATTGAATTTGTTTCAAGAAAGTATGGTGACCTTTCTTTATGTTTTATTGTTTTCTATTTCAATCATGCTTTCCATAAGAGGATTAGAATGTGATTTGTCATCCTCCTGTATTGAATGAAAGAAATCACTTATTGATGCAAAATAATTTAAGTCATTGGGTCTCAGTTTTTTTTTGTGTGCATTATTTTATGTGTGTGGTTCAATAAATTACTATTCCGAATGATATACAACTTATGATAATTCCAATTCTTTCAATTAATTTATCTTTTCTATTTTTCCGGACGGAATTTCTAGTATTTTAAGACCTTATACTGAACAGAGTTATCAAATAAATCGTATTTGACTTAAAAAAATTTGCAACATATCTTGACATTTAGTAACTCACCTCCTTTGATCTGCTTTGAATTTAGGTTACTACATGGTGCACAATTGGCGTTGCACACGAGACCGTTGCGGTAGAGTCTATTTTAGATCGTTTTCATAGAATCCTTCATGATGTTGCTAAAATGAGCTGTTTTTGTTGGGTAGAACTGACTTTACCTCTAAGAGCTATTAAAAACTATATAGCAGGCATTTGCCGTGGTAAAACTTGGGAATTCTATACGTTTTGCTTGATGTGTGGCATTAGCTGTTATTTGGAATCCATTTCACAGTTTAAAAATTTTACTTTTTATAACTCCATTTCATGTTTCGTAACTTTTCAAATTTCAATAAGAGATCAAGTCATAGACTCCAATAATAAATCACGTTGCTACGATGTCAAATTCTCTTTATTCGAATCAAACGTTTAGATATTGAATTTAACAACTGAGAAAAGAAAAAGATTTTCAATTCAGATTTTCTCATATGTATCACTGTTTTATATTGTTACTATTTTTAGAAGGTCTTTTCTTTTTTTAATTGTAGAAAAATTTTTCCCCAAATAAAGAAACAGGAATGTTCAATTATTTTTGTTAAATGTTTGCAAGTTTTATGCATTAATAAATAAATTTTTAATATTTTTATTTTCTTATTAAAATCTTTATTTCAGTTTTATAGTATATAAAATTTTGTAAACAAAAGTAATAAAATATTTAATTATACTGAATTTAAGATATTACAAATAAAGCAGCATTGCGTATTTCTTATCCAAAATTTTAAAAAAAATATTTTAAATGGTTTAATAATATAAGTATTGAATTCAACCAAAAATAGATTGAATATATTTGGTACTCGTAAATAAAACAAATATTTTGTGCATGAATTGCTTTGTTATTAATGATGAGAAATATTTTAGCTTTAAAGAAAGCAGCTTTTGTGCCCTTGTTAAAGCAAACACATAAGACTTCGCTACTTTAAATGAGAATTGTTGCAGATTTCTTCGAATGAGGTATTCAGAAGGAAGTAGGTACAACATTCCTTCTCTCAGAAAATTTCAGTACTCCAAGTTCCACAAGGCTAAAATCTTAACAATGTCACATCTTTATTATTAAAATACTGTCTGTGTGATTTATATATATATATGGATTATTTTACCAAACAAATCTATTGTATATATATATATATATATATATATATATAATATATAAATATATATATATATATATATTTATATATATATCATTATTTTAAAGTTTTACAAAATATTATATATACATATATATATCCTTACATTGAGCTCGTAATTTTACATTTCTTGTAAAGATTTTAAATGTGATTCATTCTGTACTCAATAAGAAAAATTTCTAGTTTAATCAAGGGAAATTTATTATAATTATTAAAAGCTAAAATATTTTAACGCATTATACAAATATTCATTCTGCAAGTAAGCAAAAATTAATATCATTGTAATGTTTATAGGTATGAAATTTCACATTGTTTGGTGATTTTAATAATTACATGAAACTTTTTTTTTAATTTCTTATTTATTGAAGGATAAATTAATATTAATAACTTTCGAAATTATTTTTTTATTTCTTTAATCGACATTACCCTTGAAACTTCTTTGCAAATACTTTTTATTGGGAACATAACTATTATTTACCTTAAGCATGTTTGAAAAAAGCTTATATTTATGATTAACACTTTTATTTTAAATTTAACGAGTTTAATTTTTTTTTTATTTTAAAAAGTATGCACTATGTTATTCTATTTTCTTTCTTTATTTACAATTAAAGTATTAAAATAACTATTTACAATTAAAGTATTAAATAAATTTTAACTCCTTTCTTGATACAACAAAAATTAATTTATTTTCACGTTACTCCAATTTAAGGACATAAATAAAGCATAATTAATAAATACTTAACAATGTCACATGTTTATAAAAATTGCAAAAAAAAGCTTGATTAAAGAAATTAAAACTTTGATATGAACTTTGGAAAATTAAAACATTTTTTTTTACATAAATTATTTTCTAACAAATTATTATAAACGCTAGAGGTATTTTTTCTAATATAAATTAGTGAACTAATAAAACTTAATGAAAACTGGTTTACTTATTTAAATGTTTTTTCTGATTAAATATATATTTATATATATTTCGTCTTAAAGACTACAATAAGTTCAGAATGTCTCTAAGTGGGTAATCTTACCTATTGAAACAAATGCATTGAATAATAACGTATATACATTTCATAAAACAAAACTATTAAGAAGCATTTCATCCAAGAAGTTAAAAATTGCTTGGGAATTATTCATAGAAGAAAAAACATTATAGTTAATTTAATAGTTAGGTGACAACGTAAGGATTATCAGAGAAAAAGATGGCTTCCTTTTTGAAAATGGTTTCTGAAGTATCTGGGGACTTAAGGAAATATGAAAAAGAATTCTGTTTCAATGTTTTTATATTTAAAACGTTTTGGTAACAATTTTTGAACTACTTGTTAGAAAATAATTTCTGATTTTAAAGGTTGTATTAGAGTCAAGAACTATTTCTAATAATAGCTATAATTGTCTTTCAACAATAACTTTACATTATATCAATAGATGAATGCAATCAACTATATCAATAATGATATGATTGAATGCATTATTCCTTCTTATTTGAGGATTTCCATACTAATAAAAGAAACTAGAAATACAATGAATAAAATGGCAACAGGCTGGTATTTAAGCTGAAATAGATAGAGCAATGCAAGATTCTATTAGGAAAAGATTATGATTCTTGTTTAGTGTGAGAATCTGTTTTGCAGTTCAGAAACAATTTAATATACTGTGCTGAAATGACAGCCGAATGGTTAGCAATCTTCCTTTTGATTCAACAGCTTGGAGTACGAATCCCTATTCAGCTTGGCTGTCTATATGGCTTAGGATCCATTTAAAGATTGAAATTAACAACCTAGCTTGCCCTGGTGTGCAAAAAAAATCCTAAAGCGAAAAACATTCTATTTACCGATGAAATAATTATGCAGAAAATTTCTTCAGAATATTTTTTATTGAATTCCATTTTAAAAGTAATTGTTTCTAATTTGTAGTAAGAATAACATTTTTAAAAACTTACTTTTATAAGACTGACAAAATTGCTTTCTTATTTTGCAGGAAAAGACGAGAATTCAATTTTTCACAATTATTCAAAATAAATGCAAATAATGAATCCCTTCATGGTATTGCTTATCATTATTTAATTTCTCTGTGTTAAATATTTGTATTGTTTACAACATCAATGATTAATATATCAAGTGACAAAATTCTTTTTGTTCACAATTCAGTTTAGAACCAACAATTTTAAGTAAATTTTACGAAACTGATTTCCAGTTTATGAACTATTTTCTTATCGTATTTCTAACAACATAATTTTTTTTATCAGAAGCACAAATTTAGAATAATCAAATAGTTTGATGTATTAATTATTTTCTTTTTTAAAATAGTTATATGAAAATTATATTTATGCAAAATTTCTCAGATTCTGTACTGAGTCCTCATAAAAATTTTCATACATTAAAATTTTCATAACTTATTATAAAAATGAAAAATTTATTGATACACAAATTATTGTTTTGAGTAATCTTATCTAGTTGATTTTAAAAAATGTAAAAGACATAGTATGTATGAAATTATATATATATATATATATATATATATATATATATATATATATATATATATATATATTTATATATATATATGTATATATATATATATATATATATATATATATATATATATATATATATAAGATAGATAAAATATGAAAAATATGAAATTGGAAAAACAGTGAAATATAAATAAAATAAAATAAACACTCATAATACGAACACTCTTTGGGGGAATTGCTCGAAGATCTTTAGACATTTGTCCTTCGAGCATGTCAGAAAAGAGTGTTCTTTCTTTTAGCATAGCTGGCCATCTCCCTCCTGATGAAGACGTGGCCCCTATGTATTCTTCTTTTCATCTGTTTCATATATTTCAGTGCTTTTCAATATTTTTCATGTTTTATTTTATTTATATTTCACTGTTTTTCCAATTTCATATTTTTCATATTTTATCTTATATATATATATATATATATTTATATATATATATTTTATATATATATATA
The DNA here is from genome assembly GCA_030067965.1 of Latrodectus elegans. Taxonomy (NCBI): domain Eukaryota; kingdom Metazoa; phylum Arthropoda; class Arachnida; order Araneae; family Theridiidae; genus Latrodectus; species Latrodectus elegans. The sequence continues at coordinate 89,380,133 of CM057819.1, forward strand.
TATATATATATATATATATATATATATATATATATATAAATTAAGAATAACACTTTAACTTTCCAACTCTACAAAGTGGGAATTTTAAATTTCAAAAGCAGATGCTTTCAAAATAAAATGAAATTTTTATGAAAAATTGGTAAACGTAAAATGAATTTCAAATTTTGACTGTAGAATCTGAATAGAAATTCATTATTTGATTTATTCAAGATCCGATTATGATTTTGTGAATAATAGAACTATACATTTTCTTAGTGATGACACATGGAGCTAACAAATAATTAAAACTTACATATTGTGATTCATATATTTTATGAATATGTTTTGATGTACATTACATGTTGAAATGTAATCAACAAAACTAAATTATAATCTTTTACAAATCAAATTTAAATTACTTATAGCTCTTATTTTAATGATTTATTTTACAGTTTTTGTAAAAATTTTTAAAATGTGAAGTACTTATAATTTGCACTGATTTAAATTATTTTCTCTCTTTACAGACTGCTATGATATTAAATAATATCTTTCATTCTTTATTACTTTTAGATAATACGATATGAGGCGCAGTGCTTTGAAAGATTTCCGCCTTCTCTTATTTTAATGTTAATAACCTCATTTTAATGCAGATGAGATTGTTTCCTAGTGGATGAGTACTTCTAGTATTCAAGTGTTTTATCGTAAAATACTTCTCTGAGAAAATAATAAAATCATGTCCCCGCATTTTAAATATTTATCATCATACATTTCATTCGAAAAATGTTTTCAATTTTGTCTTTTTTTTCGATGCCAATATTAATAGGCAATAGGCATTTGCATTTTATGTAAAATTTTCTTTGAGTTCTGATTCATATTTCTATATATATATATATATATATATATATATATATATATATATATATATTTATATATATCAGAACGATAAGTTGGTCTCTTAAAAAATAAATATCATAGTATCATAGGTACTCAAATGAAGTAAATCTATGAACAATCGACTCAAAAGAACAAAATGAAAAACCATGTATTTCTGAGTAATTTTATTATTTTATTTGGAAGTATATGATATTTAGTAATTCAAAATTATTATCTGTATCCATTTACTGTTGTTTTGAGTATTTATACAGAATATCTGATATATAGGATGAAAAGAAAAACTGGTGCATTATTTACTTATTTTCAAATGCAAATAAATTAGGAAGAAAGGCCCTGTTCACTTGTAATTAAAATTTAGTTTCACTGATAGTTGTTAAGACATTTTATAAATGATGTTTGTTGGGATCTAATGCTATTGATTTGACTCAAGGTGCCTTCATAAATACTAGGATTTATTTTCGTTTAAGAATCTACTTAAAAAGGATTCTTGTTGAAGATTGTTACACAGTATAAATTCAAGTTTCATGTTTAATATTTTTAAATACAATTGTGATTAAGAATGTCTTTGAAAATATTATCTGATATTATCTTACATTAAATAACATTCCTTTTCTCCTTGAAATGTGAAATTTTAGATGGTTTATAATCCAAGTTAGAACACATAGTCTTCCAGAATCTGAATTTAATTGTTACCACATGTGTATTAAATGAGCGAAATTTTATTCAATTCACATTTTTTCAACTAAAGCATATGGCTTTATTTGAGTTGAATGATACTCTGTACATATGATGGATTAATCTACTTATGATATATATGAGTTTTGTTTTAAATTTATTTTTTCTTAATTATTTTATTTAAAGGAAAACCCGATTCAATCTTTCATAAATCAGTTCTTTATGTTTAAAGGACATAAAATTTGAAGCTCTCTTTATTATTAATAATATACAATTAGCCGAATGGAATTACATTCAGAAGACTATTGCTTCCATACAAAAAGTAAACATTTACCTCAGATGGTGGGAATAAATATTTTCATATTTGGATGTGCTTTGCAGTCAGTTTTCTGAATAATACTTGAAACTAAAATGTGAATGTGTTTGTAGATATTTTAAAATAAATATAATTCAAATTTTATTTTAGGAATGTCCCAAATTACTTCGAGAGGTTAAATGCCTCTGTGAAGTCTCATTCTGGAGTTGTTAAAATGAATACATTCGCATGTATACATCAATCTTATTTAAAGAATATCTATTCTATTCTATTCCTTGGTGATGAAGTCAATGAAATTTTTTTTATATTAAGATTAGCCAAAAATAGATCGGTCAAATGAGTACAATAGATATTATACTTATATTACTTAAAATAACTTTTTGTAAAGGAAGTTATACTGTCAGTTTTATTGAGTAAGATCCATTGTGTGTGCTTACTGAGAGAAAAACAAGATTCCCCAAGCATTCACTCCTTGAACAATTTCTGCAAAATATTCATTATTTTAAAAATATGCTAATTAGTTGCGAATGTGTTCTGGGCTTCGAATTTATTGCTTGACCATTCCTAAGCACTTGAAGAAGGAGTTATTCACTACTTTTTTAATTTCACTTTATCTTTATTGTATTATAGGCATGATCATCAAAGATCAATATTTTACTTCTTCACATGATGCAACGTCAAAATAGGGTATGTATTTTGTATCACAACTTGCGTTTTTTTTAATAATGTGATAAAGGGCATATTTAAGTAATTTAAGGATTTCTTCATTCAGTGGATTTCAAAAAGGAGGAGCTTGATGGAAAGACATCAAACTCCTTTTTTTAGAGTTAAGCTAAATTATAGAGAATCTTACAATGAACAATTTTTTACATGTATTTTTTTCTGAATTATATTACATTTAATATATGGAACCTATTATCGACTTTATTTTTCATTATTTGATAGGTACATTTATTATTATCGATTGTTATTTTCCTTATTACAGGAACATAATGCTGATTAACAGCTGTCAAAGGGCTTCCTGAACAATAATGTGAAGTTTGTAAAGCAGATGATTACAGCTATTTGAAATATATCTTTGCTTACAAATGTTATTTGTAGACTTTGAATTCATTTTTTTTATTTAACCCCGCTTTCGAGTCATAAAAAATGAAAACATGATTCATCATTATAGAAAAATCCTTGTTTTTTCTTCATCTCCTTTTTATCTATCTAGTAAATTTTAATCTATTCAAAACTACCGGCAAATGAACAAAAAAACTAGTTACTAAGATGAAGTAGTTCTTATTTTCAGTTATAATCTTTAATATAATTACCACTTCTTGTTTGAGCGTACCTAAAATTGTTACAAATGCAGTATAATCCAGGATGAAAAGTTCTAAATTGTTTTGGCTCTAAGAAATGTTACCAAGATGACTTGTTTTGACTTGTTGGATGACATAAATACTAGGTTTACCAAAATAGACTTTTCTGCTTGATTTCTCTAGGTCTTCATATCTGTGACGTAATGAAAACCAGGTTGCCAGATATATAAGAAAATCCACCAAAATATCCTCAAACTTCGTATTTGGCATCCTGGATTATATGGCATTTGTAACTTAAATAGAAATAGGAAAAATAGACATAAAGTTTCAGAATGACACATATCACTTATTAACGTGCCAGCTTATTGATATTGACTTATCACATTATGCATTTTATTGTCTAAGATCCTTGTTCTCAAGGAGTATTACACGAAAATTTATGCAAACATAGTAATTTTGGATATCAATTAATGTGAATATCCCAACATATAGGCACTATTATTAATTATTTCACAAAAGCTCTCTCGGGTTTAAATGTTATCGAATCTTTTTTTTTAATTTTTAGCTAACGTATGGAACTTATCTTTATTCGCTTAACAAAGAATTTTTGTCACATGATATGAAAAAGTTGAGAGATTCTCATACTATTGTGAATTAGTCATACCATTACTATTTTATACTATATTGGAATCAGTATAACGCTAATCGTATACAAAACAGAGTTAATTATGAGAAGATTCTTTAAACGATACAATTTAAAATAGTTTAGTTATTGGGAAAAGGTTTAAATATTATAATTGATAGATATTGTATTACTTTAAATTTATGGATGCAAAATATTTATGCATGGTTGTATTGTATTTGTGCGCTTGCATTACTATTCTTCAGTTTTTCTTTAAAAATAACCAATTTTTAAAGTTTTATACTGTATCAGGAAAAATAGACATATTAGCATTTCTCTTCTTTACACTGATTCTTTTAACAATATAAAAAATATAACTGAATTTTAAATATTAAATGTACTTGACAATATATTTTAATACATATTCAATGCTAACTGATTAAAATATTCTGAAAACCTAACACTTATATCGATTACTCATATAAAAATTTCAGTTAAACTAAAATTTATCTTAATTTTTGATGAATAGATGTCTTACATATAAAGATGTATATTTAAAATTACTATTTACACATGGAAACGGTAAATATGAATTATAAATATATGTTACTGTAATGAATAGAATGGGATAAAATTAATTTGAGCTCCTTTATAAACTTTGTAGCCATTAAATATTCAAAATATTTAACTATTCTTTGGAATTTATTTAATTTATTCTTTGAAATATAATGTGTTTTTTTTTGTAAATATTTAATGCTAGTCGAAAGTCTATTTATATATTCATATTTTATGTATGTAAACATATTGCATGTGCTACTTTTATCTAAATGTTTCACAGCAGCAGAGTGTATATATAGTGAAGGTATTTTATTTCAAATGTTATCCGGAAGGAGCACTCTCACACTTTCTATGTTATCACAATGTTACGTTTTAACATTTGACACAGAGTAAAAAGACTTTTCCTTCGTAAAGCTAACTTTTTTTAGAAAAAAAATAATAAATGAAGGTAAAGTATTATTGAGGGACTCTAAAAAGATAAGTAATACTATATTGTGCAAGTTGTTCAAATTTTGAATACCTTAGTAAACATTTCAAATCCTATTTAAATGTAGATGATTGTACTGTTATATCTTTGAGATTTTTAATTTGATGTTATTCGTAATTCTTAAGAAGACATTTTCTTTAGCATAGCTGTATTTATTCTCTTGCAAATGTATATAAATGATGTCCAAGGTCACGTGTCACAACAGCTGTTTCCGTTAACTTTTGATTTGCACAGTTGAGTAAAAGGAATTTTAATTAAAATAATTCATTTGTAAAACATTAAAATAATTCTTAAGAAAGATATCTTTATTAAGAAATTAATTATAAAAATTAATTTTAAGGAGTTTTAAGATAATAAATTACTTATTTCAATTATATATATATATATATATATATATATATATATATATATATATATATATATATATATATACTAAAACATATGTACACGATTAATTAAATAAAAGCATGTGATACCATATCACTGAAATAAATAATATATAAATTTTTAAATGTCTTACAAGGAACAATATTATATCTATTATTTGTTGCTTGTCAAATTATGGTTTTGCATTGTCAATACAGTTTTGCGATCGAATAAAAATAATCAACGTAATTATTCCTTTACTGAAATTTCATAGCGCATATTTAGCATTTGTAAGCTTCAGCGGGTTCTTCAAGTTTGTCAAAATATTTAATATGCCTTTAATTTTTGTGAATTTAATCGAAGCCTAATCATTTGACGCTAAATCTGATGAGGCAAAACAATGATTCAAGGGGATTATTTTTTCTCCTCATTATTGTTTTTTTGAAGTCACAATTTTTCATAACTGAGCTTTAATAACGTCATTACTTTAAATTCTTAAACCACGAGAGAATTTTTAAAAGTAGGTAACGAATCACCGTCTACGGTAATCTTTAACTGCTTTTTTTTTCAATAATCAAAATTTGATTACGTTATTGCCTAACTGTTTCTGTTTCAATCTTTGCCTAAAACAAAAACATGGCTCAGGAGTTCCTCGGACATTACTTCATCTCTATGTAATATTTTCGGTTTTCTGAAAAACAATAATAAAATGAATTTTACGGCTACTGTTATTCCCTAATTGCAGATTAGTCATGTTCATAAAACTCCTCCATATTAAAAGTGAAAGTTTCATTTAGCCAGTTTAAAAAAATTTAAATTAATATTAGTTTTTAATTAATATTAATTTATATCAGCTGAATATGTAAAAGTAAAATATAAATTTTTCAGTGAATAAAAGGAAAATTTAAATTTGCAAAATATTAAAAATATTTTGCAAAGCTAAATTTTCTATAAAACCATAATTTTAAATTTTCAGTTACACTATAATAATTCTTATTTTTCCACGATAGCTGCTTATGTAGTTTATGTATATTTGTACTTGTTTATACATTTCTCTATTAATTTTTCTCTTGTTTATACACAGTTCACTATATATTTCACTATTAATAATTTTCACGATGAGGTTCATGAAAATCTATAATTTTGTGCAAAAATTTTTTTATTTTAAAATTTCGTTAAAAATTTCCTTTTTATAAATTTCCAGGAAAAATACTTATTATTAATATTATTTACTAAGTGATTTAATGTAATTTTATTTAAATTAAATTCAAAAAAAAGTTTTTTTGCCCTCTTCAAACATTTTTTCTTTTTTACTTGAAACTAGCCATCTAAAATTAAATTATTGCTTTGTGTGTGCTTTGTAGTTAAATGTTTCTAGAAGTGAAGTTTGTACAAGAGAAGTCCTGAATGTTTCTCGTGAACATCAGAATCTGTCTGAGGCACAATTGTAAACTACAAACTGCTAAATATGTTTTGCTTAACGGCTCCGATTAATTTAATATGCCTTTAATTTCACATCCGGAAAAAATTATTAAAATATAATGGATTGCAAATTTAATTGACAATAATTGTTTTAAATATATATGACATAATTTAGCTAAACAATTTTCTATACAACACATTTTACAGGATGAATTATATAACTTCTACTCATTTAATTTAAAAATATTGAGACAAATGAGGCAGGTAAAATTGATAATTCTTATGTTTATTATTTCTATATAATTGTTTTGCGTTTTATAGATTACTTAATCTTAAATTAACATATTTTCTTAATTAATATTTCATTAATTTTAAATAATTTTATTAAGTAATTAAATTAATCGTATGCATTTCATTACAAAAAATTTAGTAAAATTTAAGCTTTTATATCTATACACTTTATTTTACTGAAAAAATATAATTTTAATACAAAAATGATATTAAAAATATCCTCTATCTATCATACTTAAAATATTATTAGGGAAATCATTTTAAACCCAAAATTTATCTTTAAAAGAAAATAGAATTTATTTTGAAATCATTATTTATATAATACAGATAGAAGACATTTTTAAAAATGAGTTTACTGTTTTGTACACACAAAATATATTTTAAAAGCCGATAGTATAATTATAGTTATAGTCAGCAAAACTGTGAGAGGATTTAAAGTATCAGAGAACTTCACAAAAGTAAATTTTACATTTATTCTCCTAAAAAAAAAGTTTATCTACGTTAAAATTTCTAAATTGTAAGAAATTCAAAATCGATAGAGTTTCATATTATTTAAACGCAGTGTTATTCTTTGAAGAAAAACTAAAATAGTTTTAGATTAAGTATATTTTAAGATTAAAATATCATAAAAACAGATATTTATAAAAAACGGAAATTTTTCTGATTTTAACCAAAATATACACTAAAAATTTTAATCAGTTTTATCATGAATGATAATTTCAAACACTTACCCAAAGCTATATTAAAGATCCTATATTCAAATCTTATGTGTCACCAAATTCTGTAATTCAGCAATATATATATATATATATATATATATATATATGTACATATTATATAATTATATATATACATATATATATGTATGTATGTACATATTATATAATTATATATATATACATACATATATATATATATATATATATATATATATATGTATATATTATATATAAATAATTACATATGTAATTTGTGAAAAATAGAAGGGACCTGTCTCATTTTTCTGATATATATAATGCATAAAATTCCCTTGATTATGGGTTATAAATATTTGAATTTCTCACATTTTGAATTTCAGAATGAATTGCTTTTTTTGAATTAATTCATTAGCTAATATGTTTTACGAAATCCCTTCGATTACTTTTTTATGTAAATTTCATTAATTTTACTTTGATACAATTGTTATTGGTTATAAGATATTTTATAACAATTTTACTAATGTGCAGTTAGTTATATGACTCTCTGTGTGCAATAAATATTTTATTTAGAGTCAGATAGCCTTATTTTCTTTGCTTGAGATTCATTTGTACTTAGAAAATCTTATGGTATAAAAAATTGAATAGTATTTCATCACACACAGAGTTTTATATTGGAACACATAACCACGAAGTATATTTCGCTAACCAATTTTGATTGACTATGATTTGTTATTAGAAATTGCATAAAATTTAATTTTCTTGAATAATTCAAGCTAAATTATTATTTTGCATGTGTGAATGGAAAATAAGCATTTAAAGATGGGAGCAGTAAATACTTAATATGATGAAGAGGAATTAAAGTAAATAAATATGGATTCAATTTTATAAATTTTGATCAACAATATAATCTGAAATTTTAGAAAACATTACTCTTATATATTTGTATTTACTCATCATCATGGTAACTCAATTAAAACTTATTAAGTAAATTTTGATAACAGTTCAAATTATTTGACAACGTTTCATTAAAGGAAGCATTAATGTACGTGGTAAGCTATGCGTAATAGATTGCTTAGGATTTGTTACTATGTTCTTTTCTAAATGATGTATGTTGTTTATATTCCTGTTATTAGGGATTCATTCAAGAAGACTTGTTGGGCAAATGATTACAGGAACGTAGCGTGCCCAAACTTTCTGCGTTGTCATAATCAGACTTCCAAACATTTATCAAGGTGACAACGATCATTTCCGCTCTCAGCATTTCCTTCACAATATAGCGCAGCTTCTATTCCAATAAAAATATAAACCGTTTTAGTTGAATAGCAACATGAAGTATCGTTTTTCGACTTTAAAATTTTTTGTAATTTTGTTATAATTTTCATGTGTATATAAAATAAAGTTATATTTCAATTTTGTTTATTTTCTTACGTTTATCATTTAATTTTCTACGTTCATAATTCTTGATATATTTATTAAATGCTACAGCAGAAATTACAAGTAAGTTTCTTATAAGATATTATGATGCATAATTGTTTTTTAAAGCATATTAATTTTAATGTGTCTTCTATTCTTGATAAGTGAAAGGTGTTGATCAGCAGTAATTTGTAACATTTTTCTAAATTTTAAATAGTATTTACCTTATTTTGAAAAAAATAATTAAGTTTCATATATTAATATCACATGCCAAGTATTTTATTCTTATTAAAGTAATTTTAATTGCTCTATTACACATATTAATATCTCTTAAAATTTTAATATTATAATTTAATAATATTTTCGCGTGTTAAATATTTTTTTCCTAAGCGATTACTATGCATTTTTTGCTATTGGAGTTGATATAAATATGCTTTAAACACATTTCTTATATATTAAACATTTCGAAAACATTTTTAATAAAAAGTCATAAATATGATTTGGCATAAATATTTTTATTTATTAAATAGTTACTAATTATAGTATTTTTCTTATTTTGAAAGGATGATGATACTATTGATTTTGTTTCTGGATAATAAATAATATTTCAACCAGAAAATATGAAATTTGAAGATATATGATCTGATAGGCATTTCTATACAATTAAGAAAATCTAGATATTTATTTGAATTATATTTATTTAAGTACATTATTATTATTTCTATATAAAATGTACACATTTTCAAAACCTATAAAAATTAATAAAATTTTTTAATTAATACTCATAGCACTGGTAACGAGAAAACTTTAGAATAAGTTAAAAACAGTAATAAATTATTAGGAAAACAAAGCAAAAATGAATCTTCAAAATATTTTATATGAAAAGCTCGATTATTGGATTCGGTGTAAAATTAGATACCTCATAACTTGGCGACGAACTCGGCAATAAATTTGGCAATACAATTTATTTTCTGATAACCTTGTACTTAATTAAACTGTTAGGTAGTGGCCACCTTAGTCGCATTCTGGCCTCTCTATTGGCAACAAAAGAACACCAAAAATTCAAGTGGAACCCGATTTTATGGTTACTTTTTGTAGCAAATAGAGGTCTAGAGTATAAATCCTAGAGTAAAAATGCCTTTCTTATCTCTTTATGTATATACTAAGACTATTCTTTAATATATGATTAAGTCTTATGATGGGTGGCCTATACATTAAGGTATTTCTCATTTTCTCGCCAATTTGGCAAAATATTGTAAGTGATGTTAATTTATTTCTGATTGATCTATCGTATTTTTTAGTGATATATTGTCTCTTTAAACATACATATAAACAGTTATAGCGAAAAAAATCGACAAATTTTGTTAAAGGGTGTTTTTTAAAGTTTTCCCCTTTTTGATAGTCGTAATCTAAAAGAGAAAATAATTTTATTATATGTTAAGTGTATCAGTTTTCACATTCACTCTAGGAAAAATATTTACTTATAATACTCTGATTACTAAGTTTTCTTTTTCCAGGGAAGTTTCTTCTTATTAAGTATTTTTAATCTAGCATAATTTGCTAAATTATTATTGTTGATTATTTCTCTGAAATATTCATAGAAAAAATGTCAGAAAATTGATAAAAAAAACAATATTAATAATAATTAGTTGAATAATTTTCCTGGAAGCAGCGCTATTAAAATGTGCTATATGAAGTAAGCAATATATTATCTTCAATGAAATTTCCAAGTAGTAATTACTCTGAATAATTAATTTTAGTTTCTTGCTAATCAGCTTAATTACTTCTTGAGATTAATATTTATAATATTACTTTTATTTAAGGAATATCTTTCTAAGACCAATTATGATTTCAAATATTTCATATGAGCATATTTGATCCTAGAATTATGTAAGAAGCCATGGATGTGTAAACCGGAAAAAGTTAAGTATTTTTCTTGGCCGATTTTGCTATTCACTTATCTTGCGGAAAATAATTTTTAGAAAAGATAATCTTCATACTATTTGTACATATTTGTTTCGTCTTTCAGTAAAATTTGGCCGTCTCTTTATTTCTTGTTCCTTTATCTTGCACAGTTTTGGCTACCTTCTTAAAAGTCAAATAAGAAAAATTAGGGCATGGAAACACATTGTTTATATGTTTATATGAAATACGTATTTAAATTAATATAAAACATATCAGCATGTATGTTTAAGGAATAAAAATATAAAACCTAATTTAAAATAGATAATAAATCTAAATTAAACATACATATGCAAGATGTTTCTTTTAAACATCACAATCATTCGTGATTTTTACACTAATTATTATTATCTGTTTATCTGAATAATGTAATAGCCTACTGGTTAATGAAAAATGTTTATGTAACTAATTATAAAAATAAAATTATTTTTGGTATACTTTATATTTTAGAAATGTTTTTGCACATTATCTAAATTAAGGGAGTGCAAAATTAAAGATTCATTCTTTCAAATGCTCAGTAACTTTTGGAATAAAAATCTAATATTTATATATTTGATTACGAGATAACATTTAAAGTTCTTATTGCGTAAAATGAAATCAAGAAAGTGCCCAAAGATAAGACCGTTTTTGCCGTCTCGTGTTTCAATAAATCTCAGTATATTTAAGATGTGTAAGCATTTCAGAAAATGAAAAAATATCTTAATTTCGTTCTTTGATTTGAAATTAATAATTCCTAAACAAAGGAATTTTAAAAATCCTATCTCATTATGTGGCAATTATTTTTTATACATATTGCAGACTGATATTTTTTATATAATACTTAATATTGCGCAGTTTTAGCAAAATCAATTAATAAGATATGTTTTGTGTTTTTAAAACTAAATTTAGTGCACGTTTTTTCTATGAAACTGAGAGTTTTCTTGCAAAATGATTTGCAGAATCAAATGTTAACGAATTTTGTTTCTTACAGAAACATTTAAAGAAATTATCCTGTAAGAAACAAATTCAATGATATGCGATTTTGTATTAGTTGTATGTTTGTACTTTTACTTTTCGTATCAATTAAATGCGTAAAAATCATTACAGGTAATAAATGCAGGTATGCCTTATTTATAAAATGAAATTTTTATATTCAGTAATGAGTTTTTTATAAATGTGAAATTGGAAATCATAGGTATTCATAGCAATTTAAACAAGTAAAAAACCTTTTTTAATAATTTTTATTTAGCGTGTTTGTATGACTAAAATAAATAACTTTGTATTTTGTACAATATTTTTTTATATATATTTTTTGTCTACTTCTGATTTCCTAATAAAGAAGTAGTACATTATTAACTAATGTGCATTAAGGAAGTTTTTAATTTCGAATTAAATAAAAAAGTTTGAATATAATTTCAACATGTGCTAAAACTTGTGAATTATAAAAATTTTAAAGTTGCATCGTGTAATACAGAAAAATTATAAAATGATTATTATAAATTAATAGTATAAAAATATAGATATCAGTTAAACAATTTATTCATATTATATAAATTACAGAGTATTTATAACATTTGAATAAATTTCTTTTGAGTGCGTGGCTTAAGTTCTATTATATGTATAACACTTCAGCAACACAATTTATATAAACTGACTCTTTTCTGCTTGATTCAATAGAAATTACATTCTATTTTTGATTTAAAATATTTTAAATTCATGTACAAATATTTTCTAAGTTTCATGCACATAATAATTATAGATTTCGATTAAACTGTTTTAGATTTCGAATCTCAGATCGGGTGAGGATTATTAATGCTACAGAATCCATTTTAAATTATTGTTACTTGTTAATTCATTCTTCGTGTGCAAAAAATGATTATGGAAAAACAGATCAACCAAACATAAACCTTTTGTTTGGGAGAAGGAATTTTATTTATCTAAACAGAAATTCTTCTAAAATCAAGTATTCTTATATTAGAATAATATTTTTCTGCTTTATAGTAAAATTTGTGTCTTTTATGATTCCATGTTGCATTGATATGTGGAGATTTGATATAAACTGAGCTTTTGATGGCACTTTTAACACACCTATACGTAGAAATATAGAGAGGCCATTTGATATTATAGAAAGAAAATTAATAAAAAAATGTCATCTCACCATATCAACAAGCCGAGCTGATAGCCGAATGGTTAACGCTGTTATGAAACAAACTAACGACTCCAAATTTAGAAACAAAAACATTTAATTAACAAAAAATTTACAAGGAGTCATATTTGGGTTCATAAAACTCTCGCGCTTGCGTAGCGTACCAAAAAGTCAATATCAATTTCCAAAACTGAAAAACGCAGCTTCTTCAGCCTGCTCCTCGCACCAATCGTTTCCCTACTCACCCTCCCCATCAAAGACTCTGGAAATCGAAAGCGCTGAGTAGGAGACGTTACAGACTAAATTATTCCTTCCTTCCCCGGAGTTTTTTTCTTTTTTTTTTCTACGGAAATTAACCTTCAATGAAAAAGAAAAAAACACACACACACAAGCAACAAAAAGCAAAATTTAGTATTACAGATAGCCCTGATCAATCGGACTCTGGCTGATACACAAAATATATGGCATTATATAATATAAAAATATATCAAAAGAGCACAAAATAATTATGTAATACAACAGAATCTGCAACAATAGATAAATTTACAAATATACACATTAATATTATAAAAAACAATATAATTTTTTTTTTCAAAAATTATGAAACAATTGAAATTTGTATTAATAGAAAATATTTTTTTTTTTAAAAAAAATTAATATCTGAGTAATAAAAAGAAAATAATTATGTTTGGTTATTCAGCATTCTACTGAGACTATCAGCATTCTGATGTAATTTGCCCTTTTTGTGAACAATATCGAAATTTAGGCTTTGAAGAACCAAAGCCCATCTTAAAAGTCTGGGATTAGATCCTGTATGATGTTTTAACCAAACTAAAGGGTTGTGATCAGTTTCTATAACAAATTTATACTGACTATCTAAATAATATTTTAATTTAGTAACAGCAAAAATTATTGCTGCACATTCCTTTTCTATAGTACTATAATTTTTTTCAGACTTTGAAAATTTTCTACTCAGAAACAGGATAGGGTGTTCATTTAGTTTTTGATCTCTCTGAGATAAAACTACTCCTATTCCTAAGTTTGAGGCATCACATTGAATAATGAATGGTTTTTGAAAGTCTGGACTGTAAAGTACAGGCTTCTTTATTAAAGCATTCTTTAATTCTATGAATGCCTTTTCACAGTTATTATTCCATATTACAGTTCCCTTCTTGGATTTCCCTTTTAGTAAGTCAGTTAAAGGCGCAGCAACTACCGAAAAGTCTGGTATATACTTACGATAGTATCCAACAAGACCTAGGAAAGCACGTAATTCGGTTTTGCTTGAGGGACGTTCGAAATCGGTAACAACTTTCACTTTAATATCACCTGGTGTTCTTTGACCTTGTCCTACAAAGTGTCCCAAATATTTAACACGAAGTTGAGCGAATTTGCACTTTAAGGGTTTTACAGTCAATTTCGCAAATCGAATTTTCTCTAGAACACATTTAAGATGTTCGATGTGATCAGACCAAGTAAATGAATATATAGCTATGTCATCTAAATAAGGTACAGCAAAATGTTCGCAATTTTTTAATACCTCAGCCATTAACTTACTGAAATAATAAGGGGCATTCTTCAAACCGAATGCCATTCTCAAAGGTTTATAAACACCAAATGTCGTAGTAAATGCAGCATATCTTTGAGCCTTCGGACTCAAAGGTATTTGCCAATAACCTCGTGTTCAGTCTAATAGAGATATGAAATTCGCTTTCGAAACAGATTCAACGCGCTCTTCAATATTTGGCAATGGATAATATTGTGTTCTGGTAACCTCATTTAACCGGCGATAATCAATGCACGGACGAGGTTCTTTCCAGGAGCTTCAACTAATATTAAAGGTGATGTGTAATCGGATTCACCTGGTTCCACCACCTTCAATTTCAACATCTTGTCTACTTCCGATTTCAAGATTTCTGTCTGTCGTGGGGACATTCGATATGGTTTAGCTATAATAGGTTTATCAGATTCCAACTCGATGTCCAGTTCAGCTAGTTCAGTACAACCCGGTTCATTTGAAAAAATATCAATAAATTGAATCAAAAGTCTACTCAATTTCTTCTTCTGCTCATCCTCTAATTTTTCATTAAAACAGCTTTCAGGGAAAGTCTCTAAAAGGGTGGATGAATTAATTTCAAAACTTGGGATATCTTCATTCTCAGAATCAATATCTTCATTATCAGAATTAGAGGTAAAAATTAAATTAACATCTTCTGGACGCTGAAAATAGGGTTTTAACATATTTACATGGTATACATGTAATTTTTCTTTATCGGGAAATTGTATTATATAATTTGTTTTTGATAGTCGTTTTACTACTTTTCCTGGACCTATCCAATGAACAGAAAATTTACTTGACCTAGAAGGGGCAACGACTAACACAAGATTATTTTCTTTAAATTCTCTTTTCGTAGCCTTACGGTCATACCAAAGTTTCTGTTTTTCTTTAGCATCTGTCATATTTTGCACAGCTAATTCTTGACATCTTTTCATTCTATTTAAAAGATTAAAAACGTAAGCAATCACACTATCTTCTTCAATGGTTTTACCAGTTAAATTTTCATATAATAGTGTTACGGGAGTTCTTAGGTTCCGACCATGGACTAATTCTGCAGGAGAATATCCAGTGCTATCATGAATGCAAGTTCTAAGCGCAAAAAGTGCCTGAGGTAAAATTTTCTCCCAATCTGTACCCTTTTTCTAAACAAAGGACTTTCAGTATTCTCTTTAAAGTTCTATGCAATCTTTCAACAGGATTGCTTTGGGGATGCTGTACAGAACTATGCACTACTTTAATACCAAATTTTTCTAAAAATTCTGATGTCAGGACACTCATGAAAGATGTTCCTTGATCACTTTGCAACTCCCTAGGAAAACCCATACGGCTAAATATCTGAAGAAAAGCATCAACCACAGTAGTAGAACGAATATCTGGTACTGGGATGGCATCTGGATACTTGGATGACATGCAAATGGCTGTTATAATATACCGGTTGCCGCTTGAAGTTAAAGGTAAAGGTCCACAGGCATCAACATTAATTCTAGTAAATATTTCCGGAATTACTGGAACCAGTTTCAAAGGAGACTTTTTCTTATCTTGAGGCTTTCCTACACGTTGACATTTGTCACAAGATTTAACAAAATTTTCTATGTCTTTAAAGCAGTTTGGCCAGCAGAAAGTTTTACACAACATATTTTTTGTTTTAGTTACACCTAAATGAGCTGCAGTTACCTCATGGCAGATTCCTTTTAGCTGGTTGCGAAACTTCTTGGGCACAACTAATAATCTTCTTATGGTTCCATCATTGTCCATTTTATTAAAAAACAACATTTGATTTATTATAACATATTTATTGTCTTTTGAAGATTGTCGTTTAGCTTGCTCAAAAAGAGGTTTCAAATCTTCGCACACTTTTTGTTCACGAGCGAATTCTTCTGGGGATGTCTTTATCAAATCCAGACCTTCAACTTCGGTTTCTAATGGTGGCAAAATTCCATTTTCCTCTAATTCTTCATTTTGTTTAGTTTTGAGGCAAGACCTAGAGGATTTTATTTCAGAGACAATTATCTCTTTATTCGTGCTATTTTCCTTGCGTCTTTTTTGAGCTCGAGTTTCTATAGCATTTATCATATGTACTTTCACCTCTTCGTGTTTTTTGGTTTCTTCAATTAAAGCGGCTGTTTTGTTACCTAGTAAATACCTTCCTTGATCCAAAGAATCTCGAAGAACTGCTGCCTTTGTCAAAACGTGACCTAATTCACAATTTATTTCAACCTCGGCAATAGGTAAGCATACTAAAGTTTCATCAAGAGGTGTTCTTAGCCAAACCTTTTCCTTAGTGAACATATCAGGTTTAACGTATTTTCCACAAATCAAATCAAGAGTTGCTCCAGTGTCTCTTAAGATTGGCATTTGAATTCCATTAACAGTGCCGATACTAGTGTAGGGAGCCATCAACTCATTAAATGTACTTTTAGCAATTTCATTAGATGCTACCGATTCTAAGTTCTTTTTTATTTTGTCACACTGAGGCCGCAAATGACTATAAGAACCACACTCATAACATCGGAGTTGTTTTCGTTTTTCAAATTCCCTTTCATGTGCATAATTTGAATTTTTATTCTCGACTCTTTTAGGAACATGAGATTTATTATTTCGAATTACTTCATTAAACTTAAAGGCACGGTTTTCGTTTTGTTGACGAAAACCAAAATTATTTCGAGGGAGTTTTTGTAAAATCTTTAGTCTTAAAACTATCTCTTAAGCTTTCATATTCATCTATTTTCTCTGCCAGATCATACGGAGAATTTATTTTAAGCCATTCCGCCAAAAAATGTTCTTTAATTTCAATTGGCACTCGACGTTTCAATTGATCTGTTACCATTAGCTCCTTAAGCTGTTCAAACGTCGTTATTTCTAATTCCGCAAGCCATTCCGTAAAGTAACTATTCAATTCTTGTGCATAATTTCTCCATGATTTTTCTGTCGTTTTCTGGTGTTTAAGAAACAATTGTCTTAATTTTTCGCTATTTAACTTGAATCGTTTAAGAATAAGTTCCTTCACATAATCGTAATCATCAGCCCTTTCTGGAGGTTCTCTAGCTAACATGTTAGATATTTCTGAAGGTAAAGCACTTACAAGATAAACTACCCATTCGTTTTTTGGAATATGAGCCATTTCTGCTCTACGCTCAAAATTTATTAAGTATAAACTCATCTCATCTTTCTTTTCCTCATACTTTGGCGTTATTTGCATTAATTGAATTTTTTGAGCTTGTTCAGTCCTATTTGTAACTGATTCTCTGTTCGAAATTGTGGCATTTGAAGAGATGTCCAGACGTTTCATTTCCAAAATATGTTCTCTTTCTTCACGTCTAATTCTTTCCTCTTTTTCTAGTTCTTCGCGCCTAAATCTCTCCTCTTTTTCTAGTTCTTCTCGCCTAATTCTCTCCTCTTTTTCTAGTTCTTCTCGCCTAATTTTTCCTCTTTTTCTTCTTGTTCCCTTTAACTCTTTCATCGATTACCCTATCTAATATACATTTTACTTCTTCCTCGTTGAAGTTTTTACTAGCTAAAATTAATTTTTTTAATGTCTGGGATTTTAAAAGAATCTGGAACTATTTCCCTAACTCTTCCGCTACTTCTATTAAATCTCCCTTTTTTCCCCGTGCTAAAAAGCCATTTTAATTACTAAACGTTTTATCTCAGAAGAGATGCAATAATGAGAGAAAAACAGACTATACCCACCAATATGCAAAATTTATTAAATAACTATTGAAATTATTTATCACACACTACTAATATAAACATATCAATAACGTTTAAAAAACTAAATGAAACAAACTATAATATAATACAAAAAAAGTATAAAATGGAAAATCAATTATTTCAAAAATAAGAAAATGTTTAATATTAAAACTACTCTCGATTTCAAGTTATTATCACCAAGCTAATGATTGATACTCAGATAAATTGAATCATTAATCAAAAATGTAAATGTATTATATGTATAAATTATATAAAATCATATTCTTATATAGATACTACTATATTAAATCCAAAAATGAAATTATACATATTTTTAATTCAAAATATAGAACACTACAATTCTTAAGAACAATACAAGTTAACAGCTTTAACTAATCTAAACCAGAAATCAGCTTTCGATTTCAAATCAATAAACTTAGTTAATCATACACGACATCAAATAATGTTAATAACGTAAGATATTTTAAACATTAAGAATATATCTTTTCAAATTCTAAACAATGTAAAAAAAACATATACGATTTAAATATCAAATAAATCAGTTTTATATCATATAAAACATTGCAAAGAACAATCAAACACATCAATAAAAATTTCACATTACATTAAATTCAAACCTATTTGTAATAATATACTTTCGTTTTCACATAACGAAATCAAAACCTTTTAAAAAAAATATATTCCTTTCTTTCTTAAAATCTACTTTATATATCAGTTGAACAATCGAAAAACTAAGTATATAATTGTACTTTTGATTTTACACCTTAATCTATAACAACATAGTTATTTTAACACATATTCCTAAGTGAATTGAAATACATGAACCACATAAAAATTATGAAATACACATTTAATAAGATACACACTTTTCGTTTAAAAAAATATTACATTGTAAATTTGAATACACGAAATACAGAAATTATCTTTTGTAATATGGAATACACCATTTACAAACTTATAAACAAAATTAATTGATGTAACATGAAAATTCACGTAAATAAGATTGGAAATAAATATTCTATAAATTTATAACATACCAACTATTTATTTTTAATTGTAGCCAGAGAAGGATTGATCAAAATGGCCTACCTGTATTCCAACATTTCGGCACGTAATCCATTATAGTGCACATAATTAATTTTCACAGTGGATGCTAATGCAAAGCATTATAAAAACATCCCACCGCTGCCACCAAAAACATAAGTTTGTTATGAAACAAACTAACGACTCCAAATTTAGAAACAAAAACATTTAATTAACAAAAAATTTACAAGGAGTCATATTTGGGTTCATAAAACTCTCGCGCTTGCGTAGCGTACCAAAGAGTCAATATCAATTTTCAAAACTGAAAAACGCAGCTTCTTCAGCCTGCTCCTCGCACCAATCGTCTCCCTACTCACCCTCCCCATCAAAGGCTCTGGAAATCGAAAGCGCTGAGTAGGAGACGTTACAACGCTTTTGATTTCGGTTCAACAGTTCGTGGGTTTGAAGCCCACCTTTAGCATGGATGTTTGTAGTGATTCGGAATCCACTTTAAACCATAGGTCCCAGTCTAATTAGTCCTCGTGTGCAAAAAATAACCGTTGAGCGACAAACAATCGTGTTAACAAATATATCATTCCGACAATAACTGATATTGTTTTACAACATGATACATTTAACTGTAGGTATTAAACTTTTAAAGATTTCTTAAAATTGTCTCAAAAATCTTGTTTTTGTGTTAAATAAAAGAATGCCTTAAAATACTTATATAAAAGAAAGATATACCTCTTTATCTATTTTATGTATAATTTCCGTTTTATATATGACTCGAGTCAAGACTATTTCAGCCATCTTTAATATTTCAATTAACTTAATTTTTTTATTTACGATGAAAACAACAATTGTTTGGAAATATTCGGGTTCATTGTGGCATACATTCTCTTCAATGCGAAAGGTCATTGGCTCGTTCCCAGGCACTGTTGAGCACCGGGAGATTGATGTTGCCATTTTGTCTTTTGTAATCATATATATTGAGGTGGGTGCTTGAGATGTTTCCTTGGACACGTGAATAGAGGCTACTATTATAAAAGTTTTTCAGAAGGAAGTTATATGGTGGACGTTAAAATGTATTATAACATATTTATATAGCATTAACAGCTTTAGAATGTTGCGTTATAACACATTTATAAAAAATTTACAGTCTTAAGATGCTGTGTTATAACTCCTTTATGTAACATTAACAGTTTAGGGCGCTAGATAGTCAACAACGTGGAGTCGAAAGTTTTAATATTGATTTTTAAATATTGTTTTTTTCCGATTTTATAAAAGAAATCCCATTTTCTGAAAATTTACCATTAAATAAATCTTATTTCATTTTATACTAACTTTGTTATTTTTGAATTCAATTATTTATATAAAAAAATTGAAAATTAATGTAATATTTTTTCAAATATTATAATTTTGAAAAATAAATCAATAAAATATGAAATTTAAAAAAGAATTAAATTTTAGACGAAATCTCATTTCTAAATACTGAAGTTAACTCCATTTAAAAATAATTACATACAAAATATTTTATGTTATGTCTAAGATTTTCTTTAAAAAAGTGAGTTTATAAGATAAAGAGTTCATGAATATTTCATTTCTTATCTTTCTAAATAGAATAACTCATGCTCATATAAACATGTATGAAAATAAAAATGATACACATTAAACTTATATAAATCTATCGTTATTTTATCTTTGTATTTATCACAATGGATAAACTAAGCTTTAACTGAATTTTTTCACAAGAAACTATAAAGAATGTAAGTACAAGAGTTACAGGAAAATTAGTTTTCCAATTCTATTTCTTACTTTAATGACATGATTTTAATATAAATAGACTTTTTAGTGGAACTGAACATTTTCTCTACATTCAAAGAACTTAGTGTAAATAAAATTTTCATTAAGAAAAAGTACTCTTAAGTGTCGGAAATTTTATAAACTTTTTATTTTTCTTTTCAGAGAAAGAAAAGAAAATTGGTTTCAATTTATTTTCGACATCATTATTCTATGGATTAAGTATATATTTTCATTCTATTTTAGTTTTTATCTAACAAATGATTAACTTAGTAAGCTGTTTCTGTGGCTCTTTTAAAATAAAGACCAATAAAAATTTTTTCATTAAAAATTTTCGAGTTTAAAAGAAGTTTAATCGAAAATGTTTTGTTTGAAATTGTTTAATTCATTATTTAATTTTATGAAATTGAAGAAAAGTAAGTATATAAGCATTGACTAAAAAAAAAAAAAAGAAAAAAAAATGGAACAGAACAAAACATTTTAGAGGAAATCTCAAAGATTGAAAAATCTAAATGATTTCTTAAGAACTATGTTAAAATTAACTATAATTAAATATGTGAAATATGCAATATAAATTTCACTGTCAAAAAGAAAGACTGTATAAAGTGGAGAACAATGAAGTATTAAGAGATAAATATGAGATTATAGATAATATGCTTAATTTGATTGATTCAGATTAGATTAAATGTATGAAATATTTAAAAATAATTTCGATGAATAAATTGTAAACTGTAAACTTTTCTTAAATGAATAACATACTCGAAATACATGTGTGACAAATAATAAAATCTAGATATATCTTCTATATACCTTTAAAATCTCTTCTTACTTACGTTAAATTTATTTGTAATTTCTTCATAAATTTTTACTTGAAAATAAAATATTTCTGGAGAATATAAAAACATATAGTTTTCAATATATAAAATAAGAAAATTTTAACAATATATTTAATGCATAACTGAAACTTGTTATTTCCTTTACGATGTTAAAATTTTAATAATTCTTTATTTAAATTAATAACAATTATTTTCTCAAATTTATCCTTTAAAATATTTCATTTTTTTGCTGTTATTAATTATTTTTTTAATGTTATTTATAGCATTTTAGAGCTTTTGATTAAATTTCATTTAAACTAATTAAATTTTTGAGATTATATATATATATATATATATATATATATATATATATAGAAAGTAATATATTTATATATATATATATTACTTTCATGAAAAGACATTGATATTCATTTATTCATTTAAAATAAAAATACAATTTGTAAATAAAATGTATATTGCGGAATATTTTAATAAATTTCGAATAACATAAGTTCAATCATCATCCTTATTTTCATTTTAATTGAAATCCCAAACTAATGAACAAAAATTGTGTAGTTATTTCTGCAAAAATAATTTTTATTTTTGATTGATAACAAGTGATCTTTAAAATACATATTTCATTAAAATTATATTGACGTGAAAATTTTAAAAATTTGAATTACTTTGATGCGATAATTTTTTAATATAAACTATTGTGAATCAACTTTTGTAAACAGTGTTCATATAACATTTGAATATTATAAGGGAAAATGTTACTTTTTTTTAAAAAAAAGAATGGAAGTTTTATTTTGACAAATTTAATTCATAAGCAAAAGTTTAAGGAAATGTTCTAAATTGTTTTCGTGTGATGTAGTAAAATATATGACGATGATGTGATTGTTCATAAATATTAAAATTTCGAAAGATGAGAGACAATTTCTCACAAACAAATATTTATATTTCTACAAAAATTCTGTAATAATAATGTACTTTTTTATGTAAATAATTACAATAATATAAAAATGCTACAACTTAATATGCACATAGTTTCAAGTAAATTGATCTTAGTTTTGCAGCTAAAACGCAAAGATACAATAGATTTTCATTTATATTTTTTTTACTAAAAATATTTCGCATTTCTTTCAGAAATCTAATATATTCTTCTTGAGACATTCCTTTTACTATATTTATTTCTTAGCATTTTTGTACATTATATTGAAGTTGCGTATTAGCGTGATCAACAAAAAATCACGAACAATATTTTCAAAATTAGAAAGGCTGAAAAATCAGAATGTTAAAGAATAAAGTACAAAAATATTTTCATGCTTTTTCAGTATTATAAATTTGTGTTGTAATTTTTAAAAAAATGTAGAAATCAGGAATTAGGCTGATAAATAATATGAAAAATAAATAAGGAACAATAAAAGAAATATTAAAGAAATAGTTATTTGAATTTTTAATAGAATGTACAATTCTTTCATATAAGTAATTAAATGCATTCAAACCAAATTTTTAAGTTGCGAAATTCATTTTAAAATGTACACTTCAACTCAGAAATGTACATTAATTAAAAATGTATATTAATAAAATTTTTTATTTATTATTTATCAATAGTTACATACATTTATATATGGAATTATTATTTAATTATCTACAAAATACAATTTTCAGAATTTTTGTTTACTAATTAAAATGAAACTTTTATTATAATCGTATAAAATGAGAGTCGTCATATACTTAAGTGGAATTCCAGTTATTTTTTTCATATAAAATTTATTTTTTCCTATTTAAATATATTTCTAGTTCTAATTAAATCTATATTGGAGTTTCTGAAAAGTGTTAGATAAATATTAATTCTTATATTCAATCAGTAAAAACGTTCCTAAAATTTTATTTTGGTAAATGTTTTAAGTAATGTCGTTTTCTGTCAATCAATATATTTAAATGTGAGCTTATATTACACAAATAATTAATATAAAAGAACTAACACATTTGAAGTTATTGATTGGAAGAGTTCACATATAGTTGCATTGAATGTTAGTATTTTACACAATTAATTCTTAAAATAACAATATCAAATAATACTTTACGTACAATTAAAGAAGAATAATAAATTATACAAAGATTTCTATAAGTTGTTAAGAAAATTGTATTAAATTAATTGATACATTCAATTTTGAATAAATAGTTTTTCTTGTAAAATATCTAGTTTTAAGTGACTTTTATGTATCATTAAAAAGTAAGAATACAGAATACTATGCTTTCTATAAAGTTACTGAGAAAATTATATTAAGTTAAATAATTTATTCATTTTCAATAGTTTTTCATGTAAAATATTCAATGGATTGAAATTTTTGGATAAAAAAGTTTTTAGATTTTTTCATTTGTGAAATATTTTCTCTTGATTTGTGCCCACTACTTGATTGATCTGATGAAACTGATTTCTGTTGCTAAACTAAAATTCATATTGACTCAACATTAACATATAAATACATTAAATTTGGTGATAAATTGATTAAATGTATCTTTTTCATATATTTCATTTTAAAGTCCTTATAATAATTCAGTTTATTTATTTTTTTGTCTAGTGACAGATACCCTATGTCGTTTCATTTACAAGCATCTAATACTTTTTAAAGAAATTTATATGAAAGTGTTATCTCTTTGTTCGCACTTATACATTTGTATATTTAAATATCATGACAGCCATTATCGATGCAAAAGTTGAAGTTATCAGCCTGCTAGTTCCAAATGAACATTCTGCCAATTGAATAGTTTCCAAACTAGATAAAAATTTTGTGATTATTGATCTAGTTTTTTAAAATTGTACATAAACTCTTTGTGAGAAGTAAAGTGAACGAAAATATTTTTATTTTAAATAAAATTATATGCGATGCAATATGATAAAAAATCTATATGTGTATTTTTTTATTTTTGTTGTATTAAAAATAATAGCTCTTTTGTATCAATGTATTTTATGCGATTTTTTATAAAAGACAAGCCAAAAATAAATAATGAATTACATTCTAGTGATGTGAATCAAATAATATAAAACTCTTATTATTTGTGAAACTTCTGGAAAGTTACACAACATTTTATTCAAATTTTTGTACCTCAAAATGTATTACATTTTTCTGCTCATACATAAAAAAAATGCAGTTTTTGAACCAACTTTTGAAGTTTTAAATTAGTAAACTAAAAGTTACTTGCATATTTTTGAATTTTTCATCCATATTTTATGATTTAAATCATTCAAGAAATTATTTCTTTTTCAATCCATGTTGTCAGGAAAGTTTCAGTTAAAAAGTTTCTAACTAAAGACTTAATTTTTAATCAAAATAAATTGCTAGAAACAAAAAGAAAGACAATATACACCAGAAGAGAAGTTTACTAAATAAAATAGTTTAGAAAAGTCACAGCATTCTTTGTGAAACGCATAAAGTATGATGCATGGTAAGAATTTATGCGTTTCTCTCATGGGATTTTTATTCTGTGTGTTTTCTGAAAATAATGTGTCTTTTTCACTTATTTCCACAGATTTTTATACGTGTTGAAAGTTTTACGATATCATATTTGAGCTTTCATGCAAATCTGAAATTGTTTGAAGCTACGCTCTATTCTTATAAAACACTCAGAAAGATTATTTGATATACTAAGAGTAAAATTGGAAGTTTTTTTTACGAAATATTTCAAATATTATGGTATAAAAATGTGGTATCTTTATAACTTTTTGATATTTTTGAATTTAATGAAATAAATTATAGTAAAGTCAGTAAAATTACAGAGGGACACCAAAGTACAACACAGCAAATTAGATATAATATGCCTGAGCAATATGAAAAATTTAAAATATCAACCATTATCGTATTGAATTAAAAAAATTATTATATTTCTTTGTGAAACAATAAATATTAGGTAAGTTTGCTGAAAAACTCTTACTCATTTAAAAATGAAAGTATAAATAAAAATAATTATCTGTATTCCCATTACGAATACTTTCTATTAGTTATATTGTAATAACACTTTGCATTTAATGTAAAAGTTAATCTTTGATAGTTTAAGTTAGTAATTTGGTAATTTATAATTGTCTATTTAATGTAACTAATAAAGTGAAATCTCTAAAACACTCGATATTGTATCTTTAATAACATTTTTAGGCATTCTTTAGCACATTTTTTAAAATTAAAGTTCAGTATTAAATTAGTAAAAAAATTGCAAATAAAATAACAAAAGGTCTTTCTCATATATCGTATATATTAAACTGCTTCAGGAAATTTGGCTTGAAGCAAAAAAAAAAAAAAAAAAAAAAAAAAAGTTTTATTTTTCAGAAAATAATTAAAATATGTAATAGAAATATATTTTAATTATTTTTAGAAACTCATTTTTAGCATTTAAAGTTTAGCTTTAAATTTTATTAACAGAAGAAATACTTTTTTTCAGTTGAAAAAAATGCTAGATCAAAAATTAATTCTTGAATTCATAAATATCCACGGTCATAAATTTTATGATAAAACATTTTTATGTTAATTCTGAATTTACATAAACTACATACATTATTTGAATTTTTTCTCTGACAATGAAAGTAAACATTAAATTTGAATTAATTATACCTTATTTTCGTGACCAGCTGAATACTCACATAGTTTAGGGTGAATTATGAGATCTGTCTGAAGTAGAAGATGAATAAAATAATACAAGGTTTTTAAGAACATTTATATACTATGCAATTATAGTACTACAATTTTATTTTATTTTTCACACATTATAAAATACTACTCGTAAACAACTGATTATCATATGTATTGTCTTGTAAACAATTGATTAATTTATAACTGAATAGTAAATGTGAATTAAAAAAAATTTCCTCTAAACATTAAACTATTTTGTAAGAGTTCTCTAGAAGTTAATATAAAGTTAATAAAAAATTATTGTAAGTATAACAACTTAATATAATTTTCTAGAGTGAGTAGATTGTAGTATAGTTTTTGGAAAATAGAAATTTTGTTAGCTTGCTGTTAGGAGTTTTTGTTATATTAAAGCGATTAATATGTTTGATTTAATATTTATATTCAATTTTGTTCTATTGTTATGAATAAGTAATATAAAATAAAAAATATTACATGATTAAAATAAAATGAATGGTTTTAGAGAAAGTTAATAATGTTTGATATAAATATTTATTGGGAATGGTTTTTTTTGTAGGTTTGGTGGTTATTTCTAATAAGGTATTTTAATCCCATATTTTTGATAACGAACTTACGGTTTTTTATCAAAGTATGTTTGATTATTTCATTGATTACTCTTAAAGTTCGTTTTTCTTAAAAAACGTTCGGCTTATATGTTATGGATTATAGTTTACATCTGAAGATATTTAAGCATCAAAACAGTTATTTAAGTAGGATTTAACTATTTTAACAGATTTAATTTATTAACGAGATATGTAGGAAAAGCTACTTTTCAATTAAAAATTTCATAATAACGTATTTTAAAAGCTATTTCCTTAAAATAAAGTAATACAGATAAATTATCAATATGATAATTCATTTCTGATTAATCAATATCAAATGAAGAAGTTGTTAAAGTGGCCTTAAGTCTACAATAGATATTTGTAATTTTTTAATAAAAATATCTTGGAAAAATATATTTATTTCGTATGTAAATTCAAATCTTTTTAGTTTAGTATTTTTTCAAATCACGAAATTTATTTTCCCGTTCTTCATACCCGTTAACTATGTATACTGAAGGTATGAGTCTGATAGTTTGAGAACCGCTTGTTAAGTATGAGCTTGACAATTTTTTATGATTTGATATTTTTATGGTTTCGCATTAATTTTACTAAGATCACATGTATAATATGCTTGTTGCTATTTATTATATAAGTTTAATGAATCTCCCATTCTTCGAATTAAAGTATAAAATGTAAAATGAAGCATAAATTAAAACAAACATTTTTTCAGAAAATGAAGTGCTAAATTTTAAATTTATAATAAAACTTAACAATATTTAATGCAACAAAACCGTATAAACTGTATAAATCTTTTTTATGAAGAAGAAAATGTAATATTCTGGAAATTCAATTAACATAATGAATAATTAAAATTAATGAACATGTCTCTACTTTCTTTCTCTTAATTTTAACTTTAAAATTGTGCTGTTTCAGTAATTTTCCAATTGAAGATCAGTCATATTATTTTGTGATGAAAGCAACATGCTACAGATGTTTAACATAATGTTATTAGAATTCAGTAAGCATCCTCAGAATCAGTGAAGTTATAAGAAAAATGGGTTTACTTATATTTAGATTAAATATTTATGATATATTTATTTAATGATAAAGGTATGAAGTTGAATTAAGTAAATACTCCTTAATAAATAATTCATTCAAAAAGGAAATTGAACGAGGAGTTTGTAATATAAAACGGAAAAATGAGATAAAAAAGTTTTTCTAATTTTCTAACTGTTCCGTTGTACATTGAGTAAATCAAAATTCTGAAAACTTAGATTAGTTATGCTTAAGTAACTATTCTGAAAACTTTTCGGAGAAAGATTATTAAATGGTAACTTTGAATTCTTAACAGTAAATATTTAATGCATTTAATATATATTATAATGCAGGGAAAATTTCTAGTGCATATTTCCAAGAAATTTATTCAAAATAAAATATATTAGTGTTTTCAATTTATTTAAATATATTATCCTTAAAATATATTTAAATAAGTAACATTTTAATCAATTTAAAAGTCATTTATATTACACTGGAAGATTTCTTTTTACTGAGGTGTTCAAAAATGTTTCATCTTGTGCTATAGAACTTCAACATAATACTTTATGTATTTAAGGTTAAGCTAACTTATGACTTAGAATATTCTGATTAAGGGTATTTTTTTCCATTCTTATTCTTTACGTTAAAATTTCTTTATTCATTAGCACATCATAATGAATTATTTAGATATAATTTAAATTAATAACAAAAATAAACAGAAAGCAATATATGTGCACTTGTTTAACGTTAAAAAGTGCTATATTTATTATTAATTAAATATGGAAATAACAAAAAAGAAAATATATATATATATATATATATATATATATAATATAAATTGTGTATTATTTTTATAATGTAGTTAATCGTTAATCAATTATTATTAATAGTTAATTAAGATGCATTTAAGCATCCAAATTTAAAAATTCACATACACTGATAACTAATCTATTAATAAATAATGTTCCAAATGTTTCTAAGAGGTATTTTTGTGTCATAAAGAAAGCTGCCTCCCGCAATAAATTCTAAACCAAACAATTTGTGAAAATCTTTGCCAACAAATGGGGATGACTGCAGGAAGATAATATGTTGGTTTGTTTACCGTTGCCCTGGCAACTTCATTTCCTCTGTTTGGAAGTACGTAAACACGAGCTTTATAACTTTGTACAGAATTGTAGTCTTAATGACGCGGCCTCCTGCTGAGGTTTACACAAAACAGGAAATTATGTTTCCTAAATTTTATTATCTGTACATAGGGCCCTAATTTTGGTGGGAGTCTTTCCTCATAGAAAATTATATAAGAAATATAGTCCTATATACTTAAAAGAACTTGGTCTTGTGATATGTTTTTAGTTGCTGTGGTATGTTATAAGTCAAATTTTCTTGCTCTGGTAACGGTTTTTATTATTATTTTATCTTTGCTATATTTAAATACCTAAAGTAAATTAAATTACCTTCGTTAATAGAATATATTAAATCTTTCACATTTTAAATTTCACTTCAAAAGATAATATATTTCACCCTAAGTTTAATAATCTTCACATTCATAAAAAATTAATATACTTAGGATTTGATTGATAATTATTTTGTTATTGTTAGTATTTTGTATTTTTCGTTTCATACGTTAACAAGAAAATATAGTTTTCAAAATCTGCAAATTTTTTTTACTTGTCTTCTTAATTGTTTGCATAATTAAACAAAAAGTAGTTTTAATGAATAAATTTAGTCCATAATTTAAATAGTAATATACTTAAATTATCGTATTGGTGCAATATCTTATTTTTTTAAAAATAATTATTGCACATTATATTTTTTCACACAACTGCATGCTAATTTTTTTGTTGTTCTTCTAATCAGGTTATATTGAAAAGCATTTGATTATTGAAATTTGGACTAAAGCACATTGACTATATCTGTGAAATCAAATAGTACCTTTTTATTGAAAATATGCTTCCACTGTTTTATGTAGTCCAGAATTCTGGTTATTCCCTTCAGATAGCACAGTGAACATAAAAGACATACAAATAACTCTTATGAACATGTTAAAAATTTAACTACACGAAATAATTTATGAAGTGAAAAATTGCGATGTTAATCATTTCTTTAAATCTAAAACAAATAACACTGTTTATTACTGTTTCTCTGTTATAAGTATCTTATATATGCTAATATTAGCTACTAATATAGTCTTTAAAAAAGGATATTACTTTTATTAATTTTTATCTTTAAATCACAATGATGGTTCCCTTTAAGGAAAACTATCATTAAAATTATTTTTAAAATTTGTTTCTTTTTTATTTACAAAAAAGGGATTTTTTAAAATAAAATAATGTGCTATAAAGTTTTTAACTTCTTTTGTCACTACTGTGTTATATTAGATTATACAAATAAATTGCATTTATTAAAATTCTCCCTTAGAAGGCTGCATTTTTATTATTATTTTAACTTAAGTTTATTATTTATTACTAACAATATGGCATATAATATATAAATTAGATATATTAAATACGGATATAAAAAGTTTAAAATTTTTGTTATAAATTAAAACATTTTTGTTTTATATAAAATTTAACTCTTGAACAAAATTTTGCGAAAAGAACCCTACACTTTTCTGCATAATTGTTAATAAAATTCATTTCATATTAAACTAATCAGTAAATTAAAAATTGAACTTCACTTACGTTCTTCTAATAATAAATGATAATTCTAAGAGTTAAATTAAAAGTAATGCTAATTTACAGAAATTATACTAGTATAATTTGTCAAAATGTCTTTTATTGAACATAAACTTTGCAAAACAAGTGAATGCCAAATATTCCCTAGGTCAGAAATATAATTACGGGGAACTTGTGAAATTGTGCCTATTTTGTATTTTATTAATGAATTCCTTGTTGTCCATATATTTTAGTAAATATAATATATACTCATTAAAATAAGAATTAAATCATAAAACCTGTTCAAGAGTTAATAACAGTAAAATTATTAGTGGTCAAAACATGTTTGCATACACTGATTGTATGTATATGATACTTATTGTATTCATATTTTACATTTGGTATTTACTAATAAACTTCGATGCTGCATTTTGAATCCGCATTTTGAAGACATATTTTACCTATCGGAATTACATTTTTATTTGCATTAAAGCCTGGGTTTTTGTAAGTATTTATAAGATTATACAAATAAATTTATTTGGTAATAGTCTAGTCAAAGGTTTCTGCATGATCACATTATTTTTTACACCCACAAATATGTATGTATAAAATCCTATACGCACGAGTAGTGCCTACACACACAGAAACACACTCACACACATTTATATAGATGTGATGCTTGCTTATATAGATGTATTCATTGTGCATTACTGCGCAAAACTTTAAGCAACAACATAAATTTAGTAGATCGACATGAAATCGTGTAAAAATGAGGTCTCGTGAACTGTGTATAATTAATAGGCAATTCAATGGAAACTTCGTACATTTGCAGGTGTCATGAACAACAAAATGTCACAGATGACGTGGGTGGAAACAGAACGTTTGCGGTGATCTCAACTAAAAATTACCTTAACAAGAAAACATAACTAAAGACAATCGCTGTGAGTGAAAAGTGCTTTTTTTTTCAAGAAATATGATTTGAAGAAATCTCCTGAGCAGTTTCATACATGGAGAAAGGAGCAGAAAGTTGGAGGATGGGCATACTGTGACTGGTGAAGCTGAAAAGATCGGAAATGAAAAAGTTCAATTTAGCTCATTTGGAAAATCCTCCAAATCATTAGGTACAACTATTATAAAGAATAATATCAGCCGGTCCAGGAAAGCGAATTATGTGCATTGAGAGGGTAACGAGTGAAACGATTTACTGTGTTCAGAGAATTTCACAAAGGTTAACTATTCGCCCATATATATATATATATATATATATATGGGCGAATAGAATATATATATATATATATATATATATATATATATATATATATATATATATATATATATATATATATATATATATATATATATATATATATATATATATATATATATATATATATATATATATATAATATATATAATATATATAAGCAACTGTGTTTTTGTGCCCAAAACTTTTATGAGAAATTATTTGAAAAATATGAGACAGTATTTTGTTAATAGAAAGAAAATGAATACAATGCATACAGATTGGAACTAAACATAAAAGTCTTTATTAAACTCATAGTATCTTAAAACATGATTGCTTACGTAAGAGGAAAAACATCTACTGATGTATATTAGTATTCTTTTCCCTTAATGAAATGGTTCTTTCGTACCATCTCTCCGTACTTAGCATGAGATTCATCTACAGTTCTTGGAATAAAAATGTGTTCATTACTCAATCAGCATCTGTTCCTGTTTTTAAGTGCTTAGCGGAGAATGCTTCAAATCCCAGATGGTGTCGCTAAGCTAAACCATCTCCATAAAGCCAAAAATTATTAAAAAGTCTAAAAATAAAATAGGATTTTCTAAATCCTCGTTCACAGTAAAAATCAGACTGTCAAGAGAAAGTCTCAGGAAGGTCTGATCAACCTTGCGCCAGTTACACTCCAGAAAGACTTTCTGACCCTGTTGAAAAGAAAGAGACCTAATGTGACCACTCAAAAAACGTGAAAGTGCAGTCTGTTGTCTCCTAGATATAATGTGCTGGTGGCACCATGAGCATTTTTCCCAAAGTACTAAGAATAGGTAGGCAAATCTTTCCAAATTGTGTTTAATTCCATCTTTTTAATAATGGAAATTTCCGAAAACGGTAGAATAGCGTTGCTTTGCATGGTGTCAGCAGCGGCAGACTTAGCAAAGCTATCTGCAATTTCGTTATCACTCAATCCAACATGGGAAGGAATTTATTGAAATTGTATATAGTGTTTAGTAGAAAGTCGTGTCACAAGGTCTAAAATATTCAAACTTGTCGTATTCCCATTGGTAGTCCAATGAGACAGGTGCTGTATAGAGGCACGACTGTCTGTTAGTATCCACATGCCTCTGAAAGCAAGTTCAAAGGTCGTGTCTATATAGAGGCACGACTGTCTGTTAGTATCTAGATGTCTCTGAAAACGAGTTCAGAGGTCTTGTCTAGATAATTCAATCTCTCATAGATAGCTATAGGCTCCGATATAAAAAACGAACAATATTTAGCATTTCTAACTTTTATATCAATTGTAACATCAGATGACTCAATATGCGTGCCACTCCCAGACATATATATACCACTGTTGCCCTCACTACCATCGGTATAAGTTTTTAATGCTGAATGAGGGATGCTATTATCTCAAGAGCCATCTGCCTAATAAAATCTGGTATATTAGATTCTTTACCCACTCTAGTCAAAAGCTCTGAGTGAAAATGAATTCGATCAGAATCCAACTGGAGAAAGGCCCCAGGGAATGAAATTCCACTCCAAGAGAAAACAAGCCCATTTGATAAGCTTTAGAAAAAGGACTATGTTTCTTTCAGCGTTGTTTATTGCTCCAAGAAAGGAGATAGGTAGAAGTTCTGTGTTGATCACTATAACTAAATATCTTATTGTAGTATTTAACCACGCATTAACCTCTGCTCAAAAAGACGTTTGGTATATATAAGTCACTCTCGTACAATACAATACTATTAGGTCAATTATTACGAAGACCAGAAATGATTATTGCGGCACTTAATTGTACTCGTTCCAGTTCATTTAAGTTAGTCTCAGATGCACAAGAATATATCGAGAAACTGTATTCCAATATAAGCTTCACCAGTGAGGTGTATGTTGTCCTTAGGGTGCTATCGTCTGCACTTCAGTCATGCCTAGAAATATATTTCAGAATATTAAATCTTCTACACTTGTCTAACTGAGCTTCTATATATCTATTACTCAATATTTCTTGGTCTAGAATATACTCCAGGAACTTGGCCTTTTTTGTATAACATAATTGATTGGTAATTAAAAAAGAAAAACTGTTGGTTGGTAATTATAGAGATGACTATTAGTGGTAAAAAAAGTAACCGTTGACTTCGAGCTATGAATTTATGTGATTGAGCAAATGAACAGATCTCAACAAGAACATTGTTGAGATTAGTCTCAATTTTTCCTATGTCAGAATCAGAAGACAGTAGGACAACATCATCGGCAAATGGACCCACATTACTGCATTTATTGACTACTTCTTCAAGCCCAGTAACGTATAATGAGAACAGTATCGGGCTTAGTAACGATCCCTGAGGCAGGCGATGTCTCAGTCTGAAAGGATCAGACATATATATATATAAATATATATATATATATATATATATATATATATATATATATATATATATATATATATATATATATATATATATATATATATATATATATATATATATATATAATTTTAATTATGGTTTCACATATTAGTAAAATTATAGTTCTTTTACGTTGCTTTCAAAAAATTTAGAAATGTTAAATAAAAGTCAGTCAATCTTACATGCCAAAGGAGAATTATTGTATACTGCTAATTTTATAACTCTCAAAGCTATACATAAAAGATAATTTAATTATTGAAATAAAAGTAATATTTTTTATAATCGTTTAGAAAGTATTTCAACGTAGTGAACGATTTGTTCTATAGAAATTGCATTTTCGGTTTTTGGTTTTAAGTCTTTTAATAATGTAAGTCATTTAATTATAAATAAATATTTCACATTATATACCAATACCATTCTAATTTTAGAATGAACAACTTTACTGTTTAAATGTGTAATATGACTCCATTTGATAAACGTTTTGAATATTTAATCCGTTTAGAGAATGAATAATTTTAACTGAGGAGAATATTATTTCGAATAGAGCTCTGTGTTACTATGAATGAAATATCTAGAATGATATTTAAGTCACTATTACAAGTAATTACGTAATTTAAGTGGAAATAATTTAAAGGGTTTAAATGTGACTCAAAGGCAATATATTACATGCAAGGGAATGAATTTAATATAAGTAGTATTTAATCCTCACACACACAGCTTAAATTAATTTCACACTTTAGAGGTTTGAGTTTTAATAAATACACATTATTAAGTTTTTGGAATTTTATTAAATATTTAATATTTAACATTATTTATTTCTTAGCTAAATAGTAATAAGATATAAGTCCATTTTATTTAAATGAGATATTTTCATGTAAAATGATAAATAGATTATCAGTAATTTTATTGATTATTCTTTGTGTAATTGGTTAACCTTTTTTTATGGTCGATGGAGTTCCTCTAAAAGCCTAACATTAAATTTATATGTATGCCATTTTTTAATTACTTTCTTAGGCCTGAAGAATTTATGTCACTCTTTAATAAACGTTATTTTTTGAGAAATGTTATGTAATAAATATGAGTTTTTGTTAAAATAGATAGGCAATTTAAATTATTTCTCCTTAAGTCTTTTGGCTGTTTGATGACTGGTTAATTGAAAAGTTGGAATTTATAATGTTCTTTATTTTTTATTGCAATATTAATTTAAAAGTTATCATAATCTAAAATAAAAATTTTGATTTTAGAGTGTTCTTGAATTTATTCATATAATACATTAGAAAATATTCTTTTATTGTTCCTTTATGAATAATCTTTTCTTAGTTATTAACGAAAATGTTTTGAAACAAAAAAAAGCTTTGTAAATTATATGAAGTTAAATCCCAGTACAATTTAAAAACATTAAATAATAAAAAAGTAAAACAAATAAAGCTAATTTAAATTCACTTTTATTTTAAAAATAAAACAAGACAAGTAATAAAATGTAAGAAAAAAAAAACACGTCAGGTTAATTAAATGTTTTTTCTGAAATAAATTTTTATATTTGTGATTGCATACTCACGTCACTTGAAGTAGCTGCACAAATTTTAATCGCTCATAATTAATTAGTTATGTTTTTAATTTTCAGTTCTGAAAAGGAAATAAAAGACTTTTAAATCTAACATACTAGAAAAATGTGTTTTCTTTATTCGATATATTCGTCAAAATTCTCTCTCTTTTTAATTCTGTTCAAGAAGATATTATTTATTGTCATAATAGATTTCATCTTCAGAGCAAATTAGATAATGTATACGAATAAATTTCATCTTAAAATATCAAGTTATAGACATAAAAGCTTCTGTCATATTTTTAAAAATGACAGGGGGGAATTTATTTTTTATTTTAGATAATGGAAAGAGCAGGTTTTACATGGCTTTCAAAGGCTTTTCTATCCTAATATTAATAACAACATTTTAATGCAAATGAGCCACTCAGCAGAATTGGTACTTTTTTTCATTCAAGCATCATCATGAAAAGTAATTTTTTCTTTTTTTGATAGAGCAAAGTGTAATTTGATCCTCAAAAGATTTTTTAAAAGTCCACTCTGTAAGACTCATTTTCTTATAAGAATGTTTTCATTTTGTTGTCGAAATAATTTTATAGGTCATGAATTTCAGTACACTGTTTATATTTTAAGAATTTTTTTCTTTTTTATAAAAATACATTTATCATAATTGAGCATTTATATTTCGTTAATAACAAGATTAGATAAAATCTGTATGTTACAAGATATACGTGAATAAATATATTTTAGAACTTTATTTATGAAAATAAATAAAATTTTCAATGATTTGTATTTTTTAAATTTTTGTATTAAAAGACTTGTGAGTAAGTTGTTATATGGGTTACTTTTATAATAAAATTAAAATATAAAATGATTAAATCTCTTTTAATTTTTTATCTATAAAGGAAATAACTTTTATGTTTAAGTTAAAAATTATTAAACAAAATCAAGATAAAAGCATGTTATTTTCATGTGGAATCAGATGGATTTATTAAAATCAGAATAATACATTTTATTTGTTAGATTTTTTTAAAGGAAAGTTATAATAAAATGAATCATAGGAAGCTTGGATTTCTAAATGGAATATTTAACTCAGAATATAATATATCAATCATTTGTCATATACAATTGAACTACATGTAAATTTGTGATAACGTTTTAAATTGTATTCCGATAAATTCATATCGCCATTTAAGGCAAAGTGTAAAATAATATAATATGTTACCTAATGGCATTTTAGATATACTAACATTTGAATCAGTTAGAAGTACATGGAGCTCAACTAATAACGGCGAAGACCGTATGTTATGATATATATGCACTCATTATACATATACTTTGGTATTACGACGTAGAACAGTCTTTGGTATATAATCTAATCCAGCATGGGAATCGAGTCAAGTATCCTGGATAAGGATTAAAGTAATAATATGATACTTCAGATGAAAAAAATTTCAATGGAACCTCAAAGAAAGAAGCCATGTTTTCGTGCGGTATAGCGCTCTAAAATTACGACTGGGTTTGACTTGTTATGACGTTGTTGCCAGACTAATGCACGTTGGCTGTTATTGCTTAACAGAAACATAATTCATTCGAAAGCACTGCTTAATACTACTCCAAAGACTGAGTGGCTTTACCTTGATAACAATGCAAACGAAGTGTCCGTTTTTTTTAATGACCGTTTTCATATCAGGTGCCACGTAGTTCGCCTTGAAACGTTTTATGCAAATTTCGATCCTGCTTGATATGTTGAAGTCTTAAAATGATCTTGAACGAAGATAAGCTCTTTTCACATGTTCTTATAACATTCTGGCGGAATTGCGTTAAAGTCATGTAATGAATGTATCAGACACTTTTCTTCCAACTATCACTGACACAATAGGTGAGCAGATGACTCATGTAGGTGCTGCCCACTGCCATTCACTTTCCAGATAAATATCTTCTCCTTAGTCCAATTACCAAATTCTGCTAATTTGTCTGCAGGAAGTATCTAGATTTCAGTCACCTGGCATTCTCAACACTAATCGTTTTTTATGGTACAAAAAAGTACAGTTTAAAGATTGTTCTAATCGACACAGTAAACCAACTACTATTAATTTAAAGGCGTCCTTCTTATAGATCTTACTTCACTTTCCAGAATACCATACATATCTCATTATTTTAATAACTCCGCTCTCTCTCTCTCTTTCTGCGTTTTCACTATAAATTCACATAGTTTTCAGATTTAATTAGCATTATATGATATTTCCGTTATATGTTTTTATGGTGTATGCATGCGTGAATATATATATATATATATATATATATATATATATATATATATATATATATATATATATATATATATATATATATATATATATATATATATATATATATATATATATATATATATATATATATATAGTGGTATTACATCGTATTAACCAAGCCTCATTATTGAAATTATGATATCAGAAAAAGCATTTAAATATTAATAAAATATATAAATACTTATAAATTTTTATGAATATTTAACAAAAATAATAATTAAGAAACGCTTTTCTGTAATCGTACTCATATTTTCTAATATCTATTCATGGTTTATAATAATTGCTTGTAATGAAATGTAATAATAAAAATTGCATTCCTTTAAAACTTTTTACCTCGAGAAAAATTTGAGAAAATGATAACAGTGCTCAGTTTGTTTTCGAACTATAATTTAGAAAGAGAAGAATAATAAATCATTTGTCTTTAATATGATTTATTATAGAAATACATATTACATTTCTAATGCTTATTATTTGTATTGAATTGAAGATTTTGTATTTAATAAATTGATGACTTTAATGTTATTTTATTGTAAGGTATGGCTAATTTGAATTAATATTTTTTAAAATTAAAAATAAATTTTTTTTATTATAAACTTAAGTATTTTTAAGTATTTTATATATATTTAAATCAATGAAAATGAAAAAAGAATGTATTTAATATGTATTTTATAATTAAAATATATCGTTACATTCCCACGAAATAGTTAGCTAATAATGTAAAGTACAGCTAAAATTAAATTGATCGGAAACTATATTGTCCTTTCTACTCTTAGATTTTTATGGCTAAAAACATAAAACAAGTATAAATAAAATATATAAAATATATAAAGTATTTACTGTATTACAGTAGCAAAAACTAGTTGAATTTCTTTTATCAACATATATTTGGGGGAAGCCAGATAATGTTTAATTAACATTTTAAGTTCAAAAATTATCAGCTAGAAATAATCATGATCAAAACTTTTATGTAACCAAAACTCAACTGACTGATACAAATTAAAAAATTTACTAATAGCTAAATTTGCAATTGAGAAATAGGAAATTAATTGAAATTTATGTTAAAATAGATCACCAGAGTAAATCTATAGTTATTACGATGTACTATGTTTAAAAATTATTCCAAAGTTAGTAATGCATTTGAAATGTTAAACTTTTTCTCTATCTGATTGGACTTTTTAGATGTATGCTTTAGAGCCTGATGTACTATTTCTAAGATTAGAATAAAAATAACATTGTTTTCAAAAGAAAGATTATTAAGGAAATTTTGCTTTAATCAGCCGCAAAATTTTCATTATAAATAACCTCAAATTAAATAGCTCTGTTAATATGAACATTGCTTAAAAAATAGAAGAAAAAACAAAAGAATGAAGAAAACCATCTCGTGGAATGTGGGCATAGAATAGAGTTCATAGGTAGACTCAAAGCTATTTTCTGCGGTTGCCAGGGACAGGATAAAAACACATAAAAATCTCACAAAACTTCACGAGCAGAGATATTATATAGTTTCTACAATATAATTAAAAATATTGTTTTTTATCTGATGAATAGGGACCACATAAAAAAACAGAATATAATTTAAAACTTTGTAAATTCACTAGGAATTGTTTTTTTTAAAGAAATCAAGACACGAAGCTAATACATTCAAGAAAGTGAGACTCAGTTAGGTAAAGCAAAGAATCAAGTGTTTTAAATGAATGATAAATGTATTGATGAGAAATATTATATGGTACTAAACTAGAAACTTGAGAAAACACTGCATATATATAAATACAATTTCTAATGTAGTACACATTCAGCTGTGCAATCGAGGCTTGGATTGTACCTAAAGATAAATGAGATGAGAATACTCACCCATCACCGAGTGCCTCTGGACTAGGGCCATTGAACAAGGTCACACATAAAGTGACACTCTGATCTTCACATTCACGCTAAACTAGCGAAAAGACTTTGGACATCACATGTTAATGTATTTAAGTTCCCAATCCACGGACCTCCATCAACACAATGATGGAATATGTGGTCACCCTTATAGTGACTGCCATCGAAAAATGATGTTCCACTTTGCTGATCTTAAAAAAAACGATATGAAGTTACTGTGACATTAGAACTCTTATAATGTGATGACAATATCTATGCAGTGTAAATAGATGACATAATGTTTGTGCAATCTAATGAAATACATGCATAAAAAATCAAAGAAAGCTAAATGGCTGATGAAGTCATTTCATTTTTTTTGGATAATTTTGTCATTTATGTTATAATTTGATTGCAATTAATATACCATCTATAAATGCACAAATAAAAAATCAAACAAAACAAAAAGAAGCAAAAAAAAAAAAAAAACAGTGTACAGAAAAAGGCACACAGAGAAAATTCAAACAAAAAAATTATTTTGGAAGATTAATTCTTTGTAAATGCAAGAAGATCATGAAATAGAATTTGAAAACAATAATTTGGTTACACGTAAATGGCAAGTAATATTTTTTCGGAAATGAACGCCTAATTTGTGATGCCATTTACTGGAATAAGGCAGTCCTTGATACTAGCTGCGAATTAATAAGATAAAAGTAGCCATAAGGTTCTTAGGAATGATGTTCCATTCCAGAAGAAATGAAATATCTAATTCATGGAATCTAATCAGGCTTTACTCCTGCAACAAGTCAAATAAATTCATCTTATAAAGCTAACTCAATTGAATTTGTTTCAAGAAAGTATGATGACCTTTCTTTATGTTTTATTGTTTTCTATTTCAATCATGCTTTCCATAAGATGATTAGAATGTGATTTGTCATTCTCCTGTATTGAATGAAAGAAATAACTTATTGATGGAAAATAATTTAAGTCATTAGGTCTCAATTTTTTTGTGTGCATTATTTTATGTGTGTGGTTCAATAAATTACTATTCCGAATGATATACAACTTATGATAATTCCAATTCTTTCAATTAATCTATCTTTTCTATTTTTCCGAACGGAATTTCTAGTATTTTAAGACCTTATACTAAACAGAGTTATCAAATAAATCGTATTTGACTTAAAAAAATTTGCAACATATCTTGACATTTAGTAACTCACCTCCTTTGATCTGCTTTGAATTTAGGTTACTACTTGGTGCACAATTGGCGTTGCACACGAGACC
Organism: Latrodectus elegans; assembly: GCA_030067965.1. NCBI lineage: Eukaryota > Metazoa > Arthropoda > Arachnida > Araneae > Theridiidae > Latrodectus > Latrodectus elegans. Next base: position 89,421,697 of record CM057819.1, read on the forward strand.
GTTGCTGTAGAGTCTATTTTAGACCGTTTGCATAGAATCCTTCATGATGTTGCTAAAATGATCTGTTTTTGTTGGGTAGAACTGACTTTACCTCTAAGAGCTATTAAAAACTATATAGCAGGCATTTGCCGTGTAAAACTTGGGAATTATATATGTTTTGCTTGATGTGGGGCATATTAGCTGTTATTTGGAATCCATTTCACAGTTTAAAAATTTTACTTTTTATAACTCCATTTCATATTTCGTAACTTTTCAAATTTCGATAACAGATCAAGTCATAGACTCCAATAATAAATCACGTTGCTACGATCTCAAATTCTCTTTTTTCGAATCAAACGTTTAGATTTTGAATTTAACAACCGAGAAAAGAAAAAGATTTTCAATTCAGATTTTCTCATATGTATCACTGTTTTATATTGTTACTATTTTTAGAAGGTGTTTTCTTTCTTTAATTGTAGAAAATTTTTCCCCAAACAAAGAAACAGGAATGTTCAATTATTTTTGTTAAATGTTTGCAAGATTTATGCATTAATAAATAAATTTTTAATATTTTTATTTTCTTATTAAAATCTTTATTTCAGTTTTATAGTATATAAAATTTTGTAAACAAAAGTAATAAAATATTTAATTATACTGAATTTAAGATATTACAAATAAAGCAGCATTGCGTATTTCTTATCCAAAATTAAAAAAAAAAATATTTTAAATGGTTTAATAATATAAGTATTGAATTCAACCAAAAATACATTGAATATTTTGGTACTCGTAAATAAAACAAATATTTTGTGCATGAATTGCTTTGTTATTAATGATGAGAAATATTTTAGCTTTAAAGAAAGCAGCTTTTGTGCCCTTGTTAAAGCAAACACATAAGACTTCGCTACTTTAAATGAGAATTGTTGCAGATTTCTTCGAATGAGGTATTCAGAAGGAAGTAGGTACAACATTCCTTCTCTCAGAAAATTTCAGTACTCCAAGTTCCACAAGGCTAAAATCTTAACAATGTCACATGTTTATTATTAAAATACTGTCTGTGTGATTTATATATATATATGGATTATTTTACCAAACAAATCTATTGTAAATGTTTCTTCTATTATACTTTCAGTTTCCCATAGCTATATTTTGTATCAAGAAATTTTTCTGTTGAAGATTTTTCTTTTAAATTTTTCTTTAAGTGTTTACAAACAAATGCATCAATAGGTATTTTAATTTCGTGGCACATTTGTTGTAGTGAAAAACAAAAATTTGTTAGGAATTTTCTTATAAAGCTCTATTTAAAAAAGTCTATTTAATCTCATTATACTTTTTACTTCAACTTTTTATTGTTTTGTAAAACTTTAAAAAAATGATATATATATACATATATATTTATATATATATATATATATACATATATATTTATATATATATCATTATTTTAAAGTTTTACAAAATATTATATATACATATATATATCCTTACATTGAGCTCGTAATTTTACATTTCTTGTAAAGATTTTAAATATGATTCATTCTGTACTCAATAAGAAAAATTTCTAGTTTAATCAAGGGAAATTTATTATAATTATTAAAAGCTAAAATATTTTAACGCATTATACAAATATTCATTCTGCAAGTAAACAAAAATTAATATCATTGTAATGTTTATAGGTATGAAATTTCACATTATTGGGTGATTTTAATAGTTACATGAAACTTTTTTTCTAATTTCTTATTTATTAAAGGATAAATTAATATTAATAATTTTCGAAATTATTTTTTTATTTCTTTAATCGACATTACCCTTGAAACTTCTTTGCAAATACTTTTTATTGGGAACATAACTATTATTTACCTTAAGCATGTTTGAAAAAAACTTATATTTATGATTAACACTTTTATTTTAAATTTAACGAGTTTAGTTTTTTTATTTTAAAAAGTATGCACTATATTATTCTATTTTGTTTCTTTATTTACAATTAAAGTATTAAAATAACTATTTACAATTAAAGTATTAAATAAATTTTAACTCCCTTCTTGATACAACAAAAATTAATATATTTTCACGTTACTCCAATTTAAGGACATAAATAAAGGCATAATTAATTAATACTTAACAATGTCACATGTTTATAAAAATTGCAAAAAAAAAAGCTTGATTTAAGGAAATTAAAACTTTGATATGAACTTTGGAAAATTAAAACATTTTTTTACATAAATTATTTTCTAACAAATTATTATAAACGCTAGAAGTATTTTTTCTAATATAAATTAGTGAACTAATATAACTTAATGAAAACTAGTTTACTTATTTAAATTTTTTTTCTGATTAAATATATATTTATATATATTTAATCAGAAATATATATTTATATATATTTCGTCTTAAAGATTACAATAAGTTCAGAACATCTCTAAGTGGGTAATCTTACCTATAGAAACAAATGCATTAAATAATAACGTATATACATTTCATAAAACAAAACTATTAAGAAGCATTTCATCCAAGAAGCTAAAAATTGTTTCGGAATTATTCATAGAAGAAAAAACATTATAGTTAATGTAATAGTTAGGTGACAACGTAAGGATTATCAGAGAATAAGATGGCTTCCTTTTTGAAAATGGTAACAGAGGTATCTGGGGACTTAAGGAAATATGAAAAAGAATTCTGTTTCAATGTTTTTATATTTAAAACGTTTTTGTAACAGTTTTTGAACTACTTGTTAGAAAATAATTTCTGATTTTAAAGGTTGTATTAGAGTCAAGAACTATTTCTAATAATAGCTATAATTGTCTTTCAATAATAACTTTACATTATATAAATAGATGAATGCAATCAACTATATCAATAATGATATGATTGAATGCATTATTCCTTCTTATTTGAGGATTTCCATACTAATAAAAGAAACTAGAAATACAATGAATAAAATGGCAACAGGCTGGTATTTAAGCTGAAATAGATAGAGCAATGCAAGATTCTATTAGGAAAAGATTATGATTCTTGTTTAGTGTGAGAATCTGTTTTGCAGTTCAGAAACAATTTAATATACTGTGCTGAAATGACAGCCGAATGGTTAGCAATCTTCCTTTTGATTCAACAGCTTGGAGTTTGAATTCCTATTCAGCTTGGCTGTCTATATGGCTTAGGATCCATTTAAAGATTGAACATAACAACCTAGCTTAACATTGCAAAAAAATCCTAAAGTGAAAAACATTCTGTTTACCGATGAAATAATTATGTCGAAAATTTCTTCAGAATATTTTTTATTGAATTCCTTTTTAAAAGTAATTGCTTCTAATTTGTAGTAAGAATAACATTTTTAGAAACTTACTTTTAAAAGACTGACAAAATTGCTTTCTTACTTTGCAGAAAAAGATGAGAATTCAATTTTTTACAATTATTCAAAATAAATGCAAATAATGAATGTCTTCATGGTATTGCTTATCATTATTTAATTTCTCTTTTAAATATTTGTATTGTTTACAACATCAATGATTAATATATCAAGTGACAAAATTCTTTTTGTCCACAATTCAGTTTAGAACCAACTATTTTAAGTAAATTTTACGAAACTGTTTTCCAGTTTATGAACTATTTTCTTATCGTATTTCTAACAACATAATTTTTTTTATCAGAAGCACAAATTTAGAATAATCAAATAGTTTGATGTATTAATTATTTTCTTTTTTAAAATAGTTATAGGAAAATTATATTTATGCAAAATTTCTCAGATTTTGTACTGAGTCCTCATAAAAAGTTTCATACATTAAAATTTTCAAAATTTATTATAAAAATGAAAAATTTATTGATACACAAATTATTGTTTTGAGTAAACTTATCTAGTTGTTTTTAAAAAATGTAAAAAATAAAGTATGTAGCGAAATTATATATATATATATATATATATATATATATATATATATATATATATATATATATATTCTTCTCCTTTATTACCATGCATGTATATATATATAATATACCTGTAATGTATGAAAAGAAGAATATAAAGAAGAATATATATATATATATATATATATATATATATATGTATATATATATATATATATATATATATATATATATATATATATATATATATATCTTAATTTATATATATATATGTATATAAATAAATTAAGAATAACACTTTAACTTTCCAACTCTACAAAGTGGGAATTTTAAATTTCAAAAGCAGATGCTTTCAAAATAAAATTAAATTTTTATGAAAAATTGGTAAACGTAAAATGAATTTCAAATTTTGACTGTAGAATCTGAATAGAAATTCATTATTTGATTTATTCAAGAGCTGATTATGATTTTGTGAATAATAGAACTATGCATTTTCTTAGTGATGACACATGGAGCTAACAAATAATTAAACCTTACATATTGTGATTCATATATTTCATGAATATGTTTTGATGTACATTACATGTTGAAACGTAAATCAACGAAACTAAATTATAATCTTTCACAAATCAAATTTAAATAACTTATAGCTCTTATTTTACTGATTTATTTTACAGTTTTTGTAAAAATTTTTAAAATGTGTGAAGTACTTATAATTTGCACTTATTTAAATTATTTTCTCTCTTTACAGACTGCTATGATATTAAATAATATCTTTCATTCTTTATTACTTTTAGATAATACGATATGAGGCGCAGTGCTTTGAAAGATTTCCGCCTTCTCTTATTTTAATGTTAATAACCTCTTTTTAATGCAGATGAGATTGTTGCCTAGTGGATGAGTACTTCTAGTATTCAAGTTTTTTATCGTAAAATACTTCTTTGCGAAAATAATAAAATCATGTCCCCGCATTTTAAATATTTATCATCATATATTTCAATTGAAAAATGTTTTCAATTTTGTCTTTTTTTCGATGCCAATATTAATAGGCAATGGGCATTTGCATTTTATGTAAAATTTTCCTTGAGTTCTGATTCATATTTCTATATATATATATATATATATATATATATATATATATATATATATATATATATATATATATATACATATATATATATATATATATATATATATATATATATATATATATATATATATATATATATATATATATATATATATATATATATATATATATATATATATATATATATATATATATATATATATATATTAGAACGATAAGTTGGTCTCTTAAAAAATAAATATCATAGTATCATAGGTACTCAAATGAAGTGAATCTATGAACAATCGGCTCAAAAGAACAAAATGAAAAACCATGTATTCCTGAGTAATTTTATTATTTTATTTGGAAATATATGATATTTAGTAATTTAAAATTATTATATGTATCCATTTACTGTGTTGTTTTGAGTATTTATACAGAATATCTGATATATATGATGAAAAGAAAAACTGCTGCATTATGTACTTATTTTCATATGCAAATAAATTAGGAAGAAAGGCTCTGTTCACTTGTAATTAAAATTTGGTTTCACTGATAGTTGTTAAGACATTTTATAAATGATGTGTGTTGGGATCTAATGCTATTGATTTGACTCAAGGTGCCTTCATAAATACTAGGATTGATTTTCTTATAAGAATCTACTTAAAAAGGATTCTTGTTGAAGATTGTTACCCAGTATAAATTCAAGATTCAAGTTTAATATTTTTGAATACAATTTTGATTAAGAATGTCTATTATAGAAATATTATCTGATATTATCTTACATTAAATAACATTCCTTTTCTCCTTGAAATGTGAAATTTTAGATGATTTGTAATCAAAGTTAGAACACATAGTCTTGCAGAATCTGAATTTAATTGTTACCGCATGTGTATTAAATGAGCGATATTTTATCCAATTCATATTTTTTCAGCAAAAGCATATGGCTTTATTTGAGTTGAATGATACTCTGTACATATGATGGATTAATCTACTTATGATAAATATGAGTTTTATTTTAAATTTATTTTTTCTTAATTATTTTATTTAAAGGAAAACCCGATTCAATCTTCCATAAATCAGTTCTTTATGTTTAAAGGACATAAAATTTGAAGCTCTCTTTATTATTAATAATATACAATTAGCCGAATGGAATTACATTCAGAAGACTATTGCTTCCATACAAAAAGTGAACATTTACCTCAGATGGTGGGAATAAATATTTTCATATTTGGATGTGCTTTGCAGTCAGTTTTCTGAATAATACTTGAAACTAAAATACGAATGTGTTTGTAGATATTTTAAAATAAATATAATTCAAATTTTATTTTAGGAATGTCCCAAATTACTTCGAGAGGTTAAATGCCTCTGTGAAGTCTCATTCTGGAGTTGTTAAAATGAATGCATTCGCATGTATACATCAATCTTATTTAAAGAATATCTATTCTATTCTATTCCTTGGCGATGAAGTCAATGAAATTTTTTTTTTTTTTTTTTATATTAAGATTAGCCAAAAATAGATCGGTCAAATGAATACAATAGATATTATACTTATATTACTTAAAATAACTTTTTGTAGAGGAAGTTATACTGTCAGTTTTATTGAGTAAGATCCATTGTGTGTGTGTGCTTACTGAGAGAAAAACAAGATTCCCCAAGCATTCACTCCTTGAACAATTTCTGCAAAATATTCATTATTTTAAAAATATGCTAATTAGTTGCGAATGTGTTCTGGGCTTCGAACTTATTGCTTGACCATTCCTAAGCACTTGAAGAAGGAGTTATTCACTACTTTTTTTTTAATTTCACTTTATCTTTATTGTATTATAGGCATGATCATCAAAGATCAATATTTTACTTCTTCACATGCTGCAACGTCAAAATAGGGTATGTATTTTTTATCGCAAGTTGCGTTTTTTTTAATAATGTGATAAAGGGCATATTTAAGTAATTTAAGGATTTCTTTCTTCATTCAGTGGATTTCAAAAAGAAGGAGCTTGATGGAAAGACATCAAACTCCTTTTTTTAGAGTTAAGCTAAATTATGGAGAGTCTTACAATGAACAATTTTTTACATGTATTTTTTTCTGAATTATATTACATTTAATATATGGAACCTATTATCGACTTTATTTTTTATTATTTGATAGGTACATTTATTATTATCGATTGTTATTTTCCTTATTACAGGAACATAATGCTGATTAACAGCTGTCAAAGGGCTTCCTGAACAATCATGTGAAGTTTGTAAAGCAGATGATTACAGCTATTCGAAATATATCTTTGCTTACAAATGTTATTTGTAGACTTTGAATTCATTTTTTTTTATTTAACCCCGCTTTCGAGTCATAAAAAATGAAAACATGATTCCTCATTATAGAAAAATCATTGTTTTCTCTTCATCCCCTTTTTATCTACCTAGTAAATTTTAATCTATTCAAAACTACCGGCAAATGAACAAAAAAACTAGTTACTAAGATGAAGCAGTTCTTATTTTCAGATATAATCTTTAATACAATTACCACTTCTTGTTTGAGCGTACCTAAAATTGTTACAAATGCAATATAATCCAGGATGAAAAGTTCTAAATTGTTTTGGCGCTAAGAAAAGTTACCAAGATAACTTGTTTTGACTTGTTGGATGACATAAATACTAGGTTTACCAAAATAGACTTTTCTGCTTGATTTCTCTAGGTCTTCATATCTGTGACGTAATGAAAACCAGGTTGCCAGATCTATAAGAAAATCCACCAAAATATCCTCAAACTTCATATTTGGCATCCTGGATTATATGGCATTTGTAACTTAAATAGAAATAGGAAAAATAGACATAAAGTTTCAGAATGACACATATCACTTATTAACGTGCCAGCTTATTGATATTGACTTATCACATTATGCATTTTATTGTCTAAGATCCTTGTTCTCAAGGAGTATTACACGAAAATTTATGCAAACAGAGTAATTTTGGATATCAATTAATGTGAATATCCCAACATATAGGCACTATTATTAATTATTTCACAAAAGCTCTCTCGGGTTTAAATGTTATCGAATCTTTTTTTTTAATTTTTAGCTAACGTATGGAACTTATCTTTATTCGCTTAACAAAGAATTTTTGTCACATCATATGAAAAAGTTGAGAGATTCTCATACTATTGTGAATTAGTCATACCATTACTATTTTATACTATATTGGAATCAGTATAACGCTAATCTTATACAAGACAGAGTTAATTATGAGAAGATTCTTTAAGCGATACAATTTAAAATAGTTTAGTTATTGGGAAAAGGTTTAAATATTATAATTGATAGATATTGCATTACTTTAAAATTATGGATGCAAAATATTTATGCATGGTTGTATTGTATTTGTGCGCTTGCATTACTATTCTTCAGTTTTTCTTTAAAAATAACCATATTCTGTAAAAATAACCAATATATTTAACAATAACCAAGTTTTATACTGTATCAGGAAAAATAGACATATTAGCATTTCTCTTCTTTACACTGATTCTTTTAACAATATAAAAAATATAACTGAATTTTAAATATTAAATGTACTTGACAATATATTCTAATACATATTCAAAGCTAACTGATTAAAGTATTCTGAAAACCTAACATTTATATCGATTACTCATATAAAAATTTCAGTTAAACTAAAATTTATCTTAATTTTTGATGAATAGATGTCTTACATATAAAGATGTATATTTAAAATTACTATTTACACATGGAAACGGTAAATATGAATTATAAATATATGTTACTGTAATGAATAGAATGAGATAAAATTAATTTGAGCTCCTTTATAAACTTTGTAGCCATAAAATATTCAAAATATTTAACTATTCTTTAAAATTTATTTAATTTATTCTTTGAAATATAATGTGTTTTTTTTGTAAATATTTAATGCTAGTCGAAAGTCTATTTATATATTCATATTTTATGTATGTATACATATTGCATGTGCTACTTTTATCTAAATGTTTCACAGCAGCAGAGTGTATATATAGTGAAGGTATTTTATTTCGAATGTTATTCGGAAGGAGCACTCTCACACTTTCTATGTTATCACAATGTTACGTTTTAACATTTGACACAGAGTAAAAAGACTTTTCCTTCTTAAAGCTACCTTTTTTTAGAAAAAAAAAATAAATGAAGGTAAAGTATTATTGAGGGACTCTAAAAAGATAAGTGTAATACTATATTCTGCAAGTTGTTCAAATTTTGCCTACCTTAGTAAAAATTTAAAATAATATTTAAATGTAGATGATTGTACTAATATACCTTTGAGCTTTTTAGTTTGATGTTATTTGTAATTCTTAAGAAGACTTCTTTAGCATAGCCGTGTTTATTCTCTCCCAAATGTATATAAATGTGTTGTCCATGGTCACGCATCACAACAGCTGTTTCTGTTAACTTTTGATTTTCACAGTTGAGTAAAAGGAATGTTTTAAATTAAAATAATTAATTTGTAAAACATTAAACTAATTATTAAGAAAGATATTAATTAATTTTAAGGAGTTTTAAGATAATAAATTACTTATTTCAATTATATATATATATATATATATATATATATATATATATATATATATATATATATATATATATATATATATATATACTAAAAGCATATGTACACGATTAATAAAATAAAAGCATGTAATGCCATATCACTGAAATAAATAATAGATAAATTTTTAAATGTCGTTCAAGGAACAATATTAAATCTATTTTTTTTTTGCTTGTCAAACTACGGTTTTGCATTATCAATACAGTTTTGCGATCGAATAAAAATAATCAACGTAATTATTCCTTTACTGAAATTTCATAGCGGATATTTAGCATTTGTAAGCTTCAGCGGGTTCTTCAAGTTTGTCAAAATATTTAATATGCCTTTAATTTTTGTGAATTTAATCGAAGCCTAATCATTTGACACTAAATCTGATGCGGCAAAACAATGATTCCGAGGTGATTATTTTTTCTCCTCATCATTGTTTTTTTGAAGTCACAATTTTTCATAACTGAGCTTCAATAACGTCATTACTTTAAATTCTTAAACCACGAGAGAATTTTTAAAATTAGGTAGTGAATCACCATCTACGGTAATCTTTAACTGCGTTTTTTTTCAATAATCAAAATTTGATTACGTTATTGCCTAATTGTTTCTGTTTCAATCTTTGCCTAAAACAAAAACATGGCTCAGGAGTTCCTCGGACATTACTTCATCTCTATGTAATATTTTCGGTTTTCTGAAAAACAATAATAAAATGAATTTTACGGCTACTGTTATTCCCTAATTGCAGATTAGTCATGTTCATAAAACTCCTCCATATTAAAAGTGAAAGTTTCATTTAGCCAGTTTAAAAAAATTTAAATTAATATTAGTTTTAATTAATATTAATTTATATCAGCTGAATATGTAAAAGTAAAATATCAATTTTTCAATGAATAAAAGGAAAATTTAAATTTGCAAAATATTAAAAATATTTTGCAAAGCTAAATTTTCTATAAAACCATAATTTTAAATTTTCAGTTACACTATAATAATTCATATTTTTCCACGATAGCTGCTTATGTAGTGTATGTATATTTGTACTTGTTTATACATTTCTCTATTAATTTTTCTCTTGTTTATACACAGTTCACTATATATTTCACTATTAATAATTTTCACGATGAGGTTCATGAAAATCTATAATTTTGGGTAAAAATTTTTTATTGTGTAAAATATTGTAAAAAAGTATTTGTGTAAAAATTTTAAAATTTCGTTAAAAATTTCATTTTTTTAAATTTCCAGGAAAAATACTTATTATTATTATTATTTACTAAGTGATTTAATGTAATTTTATTTAAATTAAATTAAAAAAAAGTTTTTTTGCCCTCTTCAAACATTTTTTCTTTTTTACTTGAAACTAGCCATCTAAAATTAAATTATTGCTTTGTGTGTGATTATGTTAACATATAAACCACAACATCTTTCACTACAAGTGTAGTTAAATGTTTCTAGAAGTGAAGTTTGTACAAGAGAAGTCCTGAATGTTTCTCGTGAACATCAGAATCTGTCTGAGGCACAATTGTAAACTACAAACTGCTAAATATGTTTTGCTTAACGGCTCCGATTAATTTAATATGCCTTTAATTTCACATCCGGAAAAAATTATTAAAATATAATGGATTACAAATTTAATTGACAATAATTGTTTTAGATATATATGACATAATTTAGCTAAACAATTTTCTATACAACTCATTTTACAGGATGAATTATATAACTTCTACTCATTTAATTTAAAGATATTGAGACAAATGAGGCAGGTAAAATTGATAATTCTTATGTTTATTATTTCTATATAATTTTTTTGCGTTTTATAGATTACTTAATCTTATATTAACATATTTTCTTAATTAATATTTCATTATTTTATTAAGTAATTAAATTAATCGTATGCATTTCATTACAAAGAATTTAGTAAAATTTAAGCTTTTATATCTATATACTTTATTTTACTGAAAAAATATAATTTTAATACAAAAATGATATTAAAAATATCCTCTATCTATCATACTTAAAATATTATTAGGGAAATCATTTTAAACCCAAAATTTATCTTTAAAATAAAATAGAAATTATTTTGAAATCATTATTTATATAATACAGATAGAAGACATTTTTAAAAATCAATTTACTGTTTTGTACACACAAAATATATTTTAAAAGCCGATAGCATAATTATAGTTATAGTCAGCAAAATATTGTGAGAGGATTTAAAGTATCAGAGAACTTCAAAAGTAAATTTTACATTTATTCCCCTAAAAAAAAGTTTATCTACGTTAAAATTTCTAAATTGTAAGAAATTCAAAATAGATAGAGTTTCATATTATTTAAACGCAGTGTTATTCTTTGAAGAAAAACTAAAATAGTTCTAGATTAAGTATATTTTAAGATTAAAATATCATAAAAAGAGATATTTATAAAAAACGGAAAATTTTCTGATTTTAACCAAAATATACACTAAAAAATTTAATCAGTTTTATCATGAATGATAATTTCAAACACTTACTCAAAGCTATATTAAAGATCCTATATTCAAATCTTATATATATATATATATATATATATATATATATATATATATATATATATATATATATATATATATATGTATATATTATATATAAATATTTACATATGTAATTTGTGAAAAATAGAAGGGACCTGTCTCATTTTTCTGATATATATAATGCATAAAATTCCCTTGTGTGTGTGTGTGTGTGTGATTATGGGATATAAATATTTGAATTTCTCACATTTTGAATTTCAGAATGAATTGCTTTTTTGAATTAATTCATTAGCTAATATTTTTTACGAAATCCCTTCGATTACTTTTTTATGTAAATTTCATTAATTTTACTTTGATACAATTGTTATTGGTTATAAGATATTTTATAACAATTTTACTAATGTGCAGTTAGTTATATGACTCTCTGTGTGCAATAAATATTTTATTTAGAGTCAGATAGCCTTATTTTCTTTGATTGAGATTCATTTGTACTTAGAAAATCTTATGGTATAAAAAATTGAATAGTATTTCATCACACATAGAGTTTTATATTGGAACACATAACCACGAAGTATATTTCGCTAACCAATTTTGATTGACTATGATTTGTTATTAGAAATTGCATAAAATTTAATTTTCTTGAATAATTCAAGCTAAATTATTATTTTGCATGTGTGAATGGAAAATAAGCATTTAAAGATGGGAGCAGTAAATACTTAATATGATGAAGAGGAATTAAAGTAAATAAATATGGATTCAATTTTATAAATTTTGATCAACAATATAATATGAAATTTTAGAAAACATTACTCTTATATATTTGTATTTACTCATCATCATGGTAACTCAATTAAAACTTATTAAGTAAATTTTGATAAACAGTTCAAATTATTTGACAACGTTTTATTAAAGGAAGCATTAATGTACGTGGTAAGCTATGCGTAATAGATTGCTTAAGATTTGTTACTATGTTCTTTTCTAAATGATGTATGTTGTTTATATTCCTGTTATTAGGGATTCATTCAAGAAGACTTGTTGGGCAAATGATTACAGGAACGTAGCGTGCCCAAACTTTCTGCGTTGTCATAATCAGACTTCCAAACATTTATCAAGGTGACAACGATCATTTGCGCTCTCAACATTTCCTTCACAATATAGCGCAGCTTCTATTCCAATAAAAATATTAACCATTTTAGTTGAATAGCAACATGAAGTATCTTTCTTCGACTTTAAAATTTTTCGTAATTTTGTTATAATTTTCATGTGTATATAAAATAAAGTTATCTTTCAATTTTGTTTATTTTCTTACGTTTATCATTTAATTTTCTACGTTCATAATTCTTGATATATTTATTAAATGCTACAGCAGAAATTACAAGTAAGTTTCTTATAAGATATTATGATGCATAATTGTTTTTTAAAGCATATTAATTTTAATGTGTCTTCCATTCTTGATAAGTGAAAGGTGTTGATCAGCAGTAATTTGTAACATTTTTCTAAATTTTAAATAGTATTTACCTTATTTTGAAAAAATAATTAAGTTTCATATATTAATATCAAATGCCACATATTTTATTCTTATTGAAATAATTTTAATTGCTCTATTACACGTATTAAAATCGCTTAAAATTTTAATATTATAATTTAATAGTATTTTCGCGTGTTAAATATTTTTTTCTTAAGCGATTACTATGCATTTTTTGCTGTTGGAGTTGATATAAATATGCTTTAAACACATTTCTTGTATATTAAACATTTCGAAAACATTTTTAATAAAAAGTCATAAATATGATTTGGCATAAATATTTTTATTTATCAAATAGTTACTAATTATAGTATTTTTCTTATTTTGAAAGGATGATGATACTATTGATTTTGTTTCTGGATAATAAATAATATTTCAACCAGAAAAAATGAAATTTGAAGATATATGATTTGATAGGCATTTCTACACAATTGAGAGAATCTAGATATTTATTTGAATAATATTTATTTAAGTACATTATTATTATTTCTATATAAAATGTACACATTTTCAAAACCTATAAAATTAATAAAATTTTTTAATTAATACTCATAGCACTGGTAAAGAGAAAACTTTAGAATAAGTTAAAAACATTAATAAATTATATTAGGAAACAAAGCAAAAATGAATCTTCAAAATATTTTATATGAAAAGCTCGATTATTGGATTCGGTGTAAAATTAGATATTTCATAACTTGGCGACGAACTCGGCAATAAATTTGGCAATACAATTTATTTTCTGATAACCTTGTACTTAATTAAACTGTTAGGTAGTGGCCACCTTAGTCGCATTCTGGCCTCTCTATTGGCGACAAAAAACAACAAAAATTCAAGTGTTACCCGATTTTATGGTTACTTTTTGTCGCAAATAGAGATCTAGAGTATAAATCCTAGAGTAAAAATGCCTTTCTTATCTCTTTATGCATATACTAAAACTATTCTTTAATATATGATTAAGTCTTATGGTGGGTGGCCTTTACATTAGGGTATTTCTCAGTTTTTCGCCAATTTGGCAAAATATTGTAAGTGATGTTAATTTTTTTCTGATTGATCCATCGTATTTTTTAGTGATATATTGTCTCTTTAAACATACATATAAACAGTTATAGCGAAAAAATCGACAAATCTTGCTAAAGGGTGTTTTTTAAAGTATTTTTCCCTTTTTTGATAGTCGTAATCTAAAAGAGAAAATAATTTTATTATATGTTAAGTGTATCAGTTTTCGCATTCACTCTAGGAAAAATATTTATTTGTAATACTCTGATTACTAAGTTTTCTTTTTCTAGGGAAGTTTCTTCTTATTAAGTATTTTTAATCTAGCATAATTTGCTAAATTATTATTGTTGATTATTTCTCTGAAATATTCATAGAAAAAATTTCAGAAAATTGATAAAAAAAAAACAATTTTAATAATAATTAGTTGAATAATTTTCCTGGAAGCAGCGCTATTAAAATGTGCTATATGAAGTAAGCAATATATTATCTTCAATGAAATTTCCAAGTAGTAATTACTCTGAATAATTAATTTTAGTTTCTTGCTAAACAGCTTAATTACTTCTTGAGATTAATATATATAATATTACTTTTATTTAAGGAATATCTTTCTAAGACTAATTATGATTTCAAATATTTCATATGAGCATATTTGAGCCTAGAATTATGTAAGAAGCCATGGATTTGTAAACCGGAAAAGTTAAGTATTTTTCTTGGCCGATTTTGCTATTCACTTATCTTGCGGAAAATAATTTTTAGAAAAGATAATCTTCATACTATTTGTACATATTTTTTTCGTCTTTCAGTAAAATTTGGCCGTCTCTTTATTTCTTGTTCCTTTATCTTGCACAGTTTTGGCTACCTTCTTAAAAGTCAAATAAGAAAAATTAGGGCATGGAAACACATTGTTTATATGTGTATATGAAATACGTATTTAAATTAATATAAAACATATCAGCATGTATGTTTAAGGAATAAAAATATAAAACCTAATTTAAAATAGATAATATATATCTAAATTAAACATACATATGCAAGATGTTTCTTTTAAACATCACAATCATTCGTGATTTTTACTAATTATTATTATCTGTTTATCTGAATAATGTAATAGCCTACTGGTTAATGAAAAATGTTTATGTAACTAATTATAAAAATAAAATTATTTTTGGTATATTTTATATTATAGAAATGTTTTTGCACATTATCTAACTTAATGGAGTGCAAAATTAAAGATTCATTCTTTCAAATGCTCAGTAACTTTTGGAATAAAAATCTGATATTTATATATTTGATTACGAGATAACATTTAAAGTTCTTATTGCGTAAAATGAAATCAAGAAAGTGCCCAAAGAAAAGACCGCTTTTGCTGTCTCGTGTTTCAATAAATCTCAGTATATTTAGGATGTGTAAGCATTTCAGAAAATGAAAAAATATCTTAATTTCTTTCTTTGATTTGAAATTAATAATTTCTAAACAAAGGGATTTTAAAAACCCTATCTCATTATGTGGCAATTATTTTTTATACATATTGCAGACTGATATTTTTTTTATATAATACTTAATATTGCGCAGTTTTAGCAAAATCAATTAATAAGATATGTTTTGTGTTTTTAAAACTAAATTTAGTGCACGTTTTTTCTATGAAACTGAGAGTTTTCTTGCAAAATGATTTAGCAGAATCAAATGTTAACGAATTTTGTTTCTTACAGAAACATTTAAAGAAATTTTCCTGTAAGAAACAAATTCAATGATTTGCGATTTTGTATCAGTTGTATGTTTGTACTTATACTTTTCGTATCAATTAAATGCGTAAAAATGGTTACAGGTAATAAATGCAGGTATGCCCTATTTATAAAATGAAATTTTAATATTCAGTAATGAGTTTCTTATAAATGTGAAATTGGAAATCATAGGTATTCATAGCAATTTAAACATTTAAAAAACCTTTGTTAATAATTTTTGTTTAGCGTGTTTGTATGACTAAAATAAATAACTTTGTATTTTGTACAATATTTTTTTTATATACTTTTTAGTCTACTTCTGATTTCCTAATAAAGAAGTAGTACATTATTAACTAATGTGCATTAAGGAAGTTTTTAATTTCGAATTAAAAAAAAAGTTTGAATATAATTCCAACATGTGCTAAAACTTGTGAATTATAAAAATTTTAAAGTTGCATCGTAATACATAAAAATTATAAAATGATTATTATAAATTATTAGTATAAAAATATAGATATCAGTTAAACAATTTATTCATATTATATAAATTACAGAGTATTTATAACATTTGAATAAATTTCTTTTGAGTGCGTGGCTTAAGTTCTATTATATGTCTAACTTTTCAGCAACACAATTAATATAAACTGACTCTTTTCTGCTTGATTCAATAGAAATTACATTCTATTTTTGATTTAAAATACTTTAAATTCATGTACAAATATTTTCTAAGTTTACATGCACATAATAATTATAGATTTTGATTAAACTGTTTTAGATTTCGAATCTCAGATCGGGTGAGGATTATTAATGCTACAGAATCCATTTTAAATTATTGTTACTTGTTAATTCATTCTTCGTGTGCAAAAAATGATTATGGAAAAACAGATCAACCAAACATAAACTTTTTGTTTGGGAGAAGGAATTTTATTTATCTAAACAGAAATTCTTCTCAAGAATTATATTATAAGTGTTAAAAGGAACATCTTTTCCATATAAATTTTCACTTTTTAGACTAAAATTAAGTATTCTTATATTAGAATAATATTTTTCTGCTTTATAGTAAAATTTGTGTTTTTTATGATTCCATGTTGCATTGATATGTGGAGATTTGATATAAACTGAGCTTTTGATGGCACTTTTAACACACCTATACGTAGAAATATAGAGGCCATTTGATATTATAAAAAGAAAATTAATAAAAAAATGTAATCTCACCATATCAACAAGCCGAGCAGATAGCCGAATGGTTAGCGCTTTTGATTTCGGTTCAACAGTTCGTGGGTTTGAATCCCACCTTTGGCATGGATGTTTGTAGTGGTTCGGAATCCACTTTAAACCATAGGTCCCAATCTAATTAGTCCTCGTGTGCAAAAATATAACCGTTGAGCGACAAACAATCGTGTTAACAAATATATCATTCCGACAATAACTGATATTGTTTTACAACATGATACATTTAACTGTAGGTATTAAACTTTTAAAGATTTCTTAAAATTGTCTCAAAAATCTTGTTTTTGTTAAATAAAAGAATGCCTTAAAATACTTATATAAAAGAAAGATATACCTCTTTATCTATTTTATGTATAATTTCCGTTTTATATATGACTTGTGAGTCAAGACTATTTCAGCCATCTTTACTATTTCAATTAACTTAATTTTTTTATTTACGATGAGAAAACAACAATTGTTTGGAAATATTCGGGTTCATTGTGGCATACATTCTCTTCAATGCGAAAGGTCATTGGCTCGTTCCCAGGCACTGTTGAGCACCGGGAGATTGATGTTGCCATTTTGTCTTTTGTAATCATATATATTGAGATGGGTGCTTGAGATGTTTACTTGGACACGTGAATAGGGGCTACTATTATAAAAGTTTTTCAGAAGGAAGTTATATGGTGGACGTTAAAATGTATTATAACATATTTATATAGCATTAACAGCTTTAGAATGTTAAATTATAACACATTTATAAAAAATTTACAGTCTTAAGACGCTGTGTTATAACTCCTTTATGTAACATTAACAGTTTAAGGCGCTAGATAGTCAACAACGTGGAGTCGAAAGTTTTAATATTGATTTTTAAATATTGTTTTTTTCCGATTTTATAAAAGAAATCCCATTTTCTGAAAATTTACCATTAAATAAAGCTTATTTCATTTTACACTAACTTTGTTATTTTTGAATTCCATTATTTATATAAAAAAATTTAAAATTAATGTAATAATTTTTCAAATATTATAATTTTGAAAAATAAATCAATAAAATATGAATTTATAAAAGAATTAAATTTTAGACGAAATCTCATTTCTAAATACTGAAGTTAACTCCATTTAAAAATAATTACATACAAAATATTTTATGTTATGTCTAAGATTTTCTATAAAAAAGTGAGTTTATAAGATAAAGAATTCATGAATATTTCATTTCTTATCTTTCTAAATAGAATAACTCATGCTCATATAAACATGTATGAAAATAAAAATGATACACATTAAACTTATATAAATCTATCGTTATTTTATCTTTGTATTTATCACAATGGATAAACTAAGCTTTAACTGAATTTTTTCACAAGAAACTAAAAAGAATGTAAGTACAAGAGTTACAGGAAAATTAGTTTTCCAATTCTATTTCTTACTTTAATGACATGATTTTAATATAAATAGACTTTTTAGTGGAAATGAACATTTTCTCTACATTCAAAGAACTTAGTGTAAATAAAATTTTCATTAAGAAAAAGTACTCTTAAGTGTCGGAAATTTTATAAACTTTTTATTTTTTTTTCAGAGAAAAAAAAGAAAATTGGTTTCAATTTATTTTCGACATCATTGTTCTATGGATTAAGTATATATTTTCATTCTATTTTAGTTTTTATCTAACAAATGATTAACTTAGTAAGCTGTTTCTGTGGCTCTTTTAAAATAAAGACAAATAAAAATTTCTTCATTAAAAATTTTCGAGTTTATAAGAAGTTTAATAGAAAATGTTTTGTTTGAAATTGTTTAATTCATTATTTAATTTTATGAAATTGAAGAAAAATAAGTATATAAGCATTGACTAAAAAAAAAAAAAAAAAAAAGAAAAAAAAAGAAAGAAAAAAAGAAAAAAAAAATGGAACAGAACAAAACATTTTAGAGGAAATCTCAAAGATTGAAAAATCTAAATGATTTCTTAAGAACTATGTTAAAATTAACTATAATTAAATATGTGAAATATGCAATATAAATTTCACTGTCAAAAAGAAAGACTGTATAAAGTGGAGAACAATGAAGTATTAAGAGATAAATATGAGATTATAGATAATATGCTTAATTTGATTGATTCAGATTAGATTAAATGTATGAAATATTTAAAAATAATTTCGATGAAAAAATTGTAAACTGTAAACTTTTCTTAAATGAATAACATAATCAAAATACATGTGTGACAAATAATAAAATCTAGATATGTCTTCTATATGCCTTTAAAATCTCTTCTTACTTACATTAAATTTATTTGTAATTTCTTCATAAATTTTTATTTGAAAATAAAATATTTCTGGAGAATATAAAAACATATAGTTTTCAATATATAAAATAAGAAAATTTTAATATATTTAATACATAACTGAAACTTGTTATTTCCTTTACGATGTTAAAATTTTAATAATTCTTATATTTAAATTAATAACAATTATTCTCTCAAATTTATCCTTTAAAATATTTTCTTTTTTTTGCTGTTATTAATTATTTTTTTAATGTTATTTATAGCATTTTAGAGCTTTTGATTAAACTTTTTAAACTAATTAAATTCTTGAGATTATATATATATATATTTATATATATATATATATGTATATATATATATATATGTATATATATATATATTGTGAATATCAATGATTTTTAATGAAAGTAATATATTTATATACATATATATATATATATTACTTTCATTAAAAGACATTGATATTCATTTATTCATTTAAAATAAAAATTCAATTTGTAAATAAAATGTATATTGCGGAATATTTTAATAAATTTCGAATAACATAAGTTCAATCATCATCTTTATTTTCATTTTAATTGAAATCCCAAACTAATGAACAAAAATTGTGTAGTTATTTCTGAAAAATAACTTTTTATTTTTGATTGATAACAAGTGATTTTTAAAATACAAATTTCATTAAAATTATATTGACGTGAAAATTTTAAAAATTTGAATTACTTTGATGCGATAATTTTTTAATGTAAACTATTGTGAATCAACTTTTGTAAACAGTGTTCATATAACATTTGAATATTATAAGGGAAAATGTTACTTTTTTTAAAAAAAAAGAATGGAAGTTTTATTCTGACAAATTTAATTCATAAGCAGAAGTTTAAGGAAATGTTCTAAATTGTTTTCGTGTGATGTAGTAAAATATATGACGATGATGTGATTGTTCATAAATATTAAAATTTCGAAAGATGAGAGACAATTTCTCTCATATTTATATTTCTACAAAAATTCTGTAATAATAATGTACTTTTTTATGTAAATAATTACAATAATATACAAATGCTACAACTTAATATGCACATAGTTTCAAGTAAATTGATCTTAGTTTTGCAGCTAAAACGCAGATACCATAGGCTTTCATTTATATTTTTTTTACTAAAAATATTTCGCATTTCTTTCAGAAATCTATTATATTCTTCTTGAGACATTCCCTTTACCATATTTATTTCTTAGCATTTTTGTACATTATATTGAAGTTGCGTATTAGCGTGATCAACAAAAAATCACGAACAATATTTTCAAAATTAGAAAGGCTGAAAAATCAGAATGTTAAAGAATAAAGTTCAAAAATATTTTCATGCTTTTTCAGTATTATAAATTTGTGTTGTAAATTTTAAAAAAATGTAGAAATTAGGAAATATACTGATAAATAATATGAAAAATAAATAAGGAACAATAAAAGAAATAGTTATTTGAATTTTTAATAGAATGTACAATTCTTTCATATAAGAAATTAAATGCATTCAACTAACCAAATTTTTAAGTTGCGAAATTTATTTTAAAATGTACATTTCAATTCAGAAATGTACATTAATTAAAAATGTATATTAATAAATTTTTTTATTTATTATTAATCAATAGTTACATACATTTATGCATGAGATTATTATTTAATTAACAAAATACAATTTTCAGAATTTTTGTTTACTGATTAAAATAAAACTTTTATTATAATCGTATAAAATGAGAGTCATCATATGTTTAAGTGAAATTCCAGTTATTTTTTTCATATAAAATATATTTTTTCCTATTTAAATATATTTCCAGTTCTAATTAAATCTATATAGGGGTTTCTTAAAAGTGTTAAATAAATATTAATACTTATATTCAATCAGTACAAACGTTCCTAAAATTTTATTTTGGCAAATGTTTTAAGTAATGTCGTTTTCTGTCAATCAATATATTTAAATGTGAGCTTATATTACACAAATAATTTATATAAAAGAACTAACACATTTGAATTTATTGATTGGAAGAGTTTATATATAGTTGCATTGAATGTTAGTATTTTACACAATTAATTCTTAAATAAACAATATCAAATAATACTTTACATACAGTTACAGAAGAATAATAAATTATACAAAGATTTCTGTAAGTTGTTAAGAAAATTGTATTAAATTAATTGATACATTCAATTTTGAATAAATAGTTTTTCTTGTAAAATATCTAGTTTTAAGTGACTTTTATGTACCATTAAAAAGTAAGAATACAGAATACTATGCTTTCTATAAATTTACTGAGAAAATTATATTAAGTTAAATAATTTATTCATTTTCAATAGTTTTTCATGTAAAATATTCAATGGATTGTGTGAAATTTTTGGATAAAAAAGTTTTTAGATTTTTTCATTTGTGAGATATTTTCTCTTGATTTATGCCCACTACTTGATTGATCAGATGAAACTGATTTCTGTTGTTAAACTAAAATTCATATTGACTCAACATTAACATATAAATGCATTAAATTTGGTGATAAATTGATTAAATGTATCTTTTTCATATATTTCATTTTAAAGTCCTTATAATAATTCAGTTTATTTATTTTTTTGTCTAGTGACAGATACCCTATGTCGTTTCATTTACAAGCATCTAATTCTTTTTAAAGAAATTTATATGAAAGTGTTATCTCTTTGTTCGCACTTATACATTTGTATATTTAAATATCATGACAGCCATTATCGATGCAAAAGTTGAAGTTATCAGCCTACTAGTTCCAAATGAACAGTCTGCCAATTGAATAGTTTCCAAACTAGATAAAAATTTTGTGATTATTGATCTAGTTTTTTAAAATTGTACATAAAATCTTTGTGAGAAGTAAAGTGAACGAAAATATTTTTATTTTAAATAAAATTATATGCGATGCAATATGATAAAAAATTTATATGTGTATTTTTTTATTTTTGTTGTATTAAAAATAATAGCTCTTTTGTATCAATGTATTTTATGCGATTTTTTATAAAAGACAAGCCAAAAATAAATAACGAATTACATTCTAGTGATGTGAATCAAATAATATAAAACTCTTATTATATGTGAAACTTCTGGAAAGTTACACAACATTTTATTCAAATTTTTGTACCTCAAAATGTATTACATTTTTCTGCTCATACATAAAAAAACGCACTTTTTGAACCAACTTTTGAAGTTTTAAATTAGTAAACTAAAAGTTACTTGCATATTTTTGAATTTTTCATCCATATTTTATGATTTAAATCATTCAAGAAATTATTTCTTTTTCAATCCATGTTGTCAGGAAAGTTTCAGTTAAAAAGTTTCTAACTAAAGACTTAATTTTTAATCAAAATAAATTGTCTAGAAACAAAAAGAAAGACAATATACACCAGAAGAGAAGTTTACTAAATAAAATAGTTTAGAAAAGTCACAGCATTCTTTGTGAAACGCATAAAGTATGATGCATGGTAAGAATTTATGCGTTTCTCTCATGGGATTTTTATTCTGTGTGTTTTCTGAAAATAATGTGTCTTTTTCACTTATTTCCACAGATTTTTATACGTGTTGAAAGTTTTACGATATCATATTTGAGCTTTCATGCAAATCTGAAATTGTTTGAAGCTACGCTCTATTCTTATAAAACATTCAGAAAGATTATTTGATATACTAAGAGTAAAATTGGAAGTTTTTTTTACGAAATGTTTCAAATATTATAGTATAAAATGTGGTATCTTTATAACTTTTTGATATTTTTGAATTTAATGAAATAAATTATGGTAAAGTCAGTAAAATTACAGAGGGACACCAAAGTACAACACAGCAAATTAGATATAATATGCCTGAGCAATATGAAAAATTTAAAATATCAACCATTATCGTATTGAACTAAAAAAATTATTATATTTCTTTGTGAAACAATAAATATTCGGTAAGTTTGCTGAAAAACTCCTACTCATTTAAAAATGAAAGTATAAATAAAAATAATTATCTGTATTCCCATTACGAATACTTTCTATTAGTTATATTGTAATAACACTTTGCATTTAATGTAAAAGTTAATCTTTGATAGTTTAAGTTAGTAATTTGGTAATTTATAATTGTCTATTTAATGTAACTAATAAAGTGAAATCTCTAAAACACTCGATATTGTATCTTTAATAACATTTTTAGGCATTCTTTAGCACATTTTTTAAAATTAAAGTTCAGTATTAAATTAGTAAAAAAATTACAAATAAAATAACAAAAGGTCTTTCTCATATATCGTATATATCAAACTGCTTCAGGAAATTTGGCTTGAAGAAAAAAAAAAAAAAAAAAAAAAAAAAAAAGTTTTATTTTCAGAAAATAATTAAAATATGTAATAGAAATATATTTTAATTATTTTTAGAAACCCCATTTTTAGCATTTAAAGTTTAGCTTTAAATTTTATTAACAGAAGAAATACTTTTTTTCAGTTGAAAAAATGCTAGATCAAAAATTAATTCTTGAATTCATAAATATCCACGGTCATAAATTTTATGATAAAACATTTTTATGTTAATTCTGAATTTACATAAACTACATACATTATTTGAATTTTTTCTCTGACAATGAAAGTAAACATTAAATTTGAATTAATTATACCTTATTTTCGTGACCAGCTGAATACTCACATAGTTTAGGGTGAATTATGAGATCTGTCTGAAGTAGAAGATGAATAAAATAATACAAGGTTTTTAAGAACATTTATATACTATGCAATTATAGTACTACAATTTTATTTTATTTTTCACACATTATAAAATACTACTCGTAAACAACTGATTATCATATGTATTGTCTTGTAAACAATTGATTAATTTATAACTGAATAGTAAATGTGAATTAAAAAAAATTTCCTCTAAACATTAAACTATTTTGTAAGAGTTCTCTAGAAGTTAATATAAAGTTAATAAAAAATTATTGTAAGTATAACAACTTAATATAATTTTCTAGAGTGAGTAGATTGTAGTATAGTTTTTGGAAAATAGAAATTTTGTTAGCTTGCTGTTAGGAGTTTTTGTTATATTAAAGCGATTAATATGTTTGATTTAATATTTATATTCAATTTTGTTCTATTGTTATGAATAAGTAATATAAAATAAAAAATATTACATGATTAAAATAAAATGAATGGTTTTAGAGAAAGTTAATAATGTTTGATATAAATATTTATTGGGACTGGTTTTTTTTTGTCGGGTGGGTGGTTATTTCTAATAAGGTATTTTAATCCCATATTTTTGATAACGAACTTACGGTTTTTATCAAAGTATGTTTGATTATTTCATTGATTACTCTTAAAGTTCGTTTTTCTTAAAAACGTTCGGAATATATGTTATGGATTATAGTTTACATCTGAAGATATTTAAGCATCAAAACAGTTATTTAAGTAGGATTTAACTATTTTAACAGATTTAATTTATTAACGAGATATGTAGGAAAAGCTACTTTTCAATTAAAAATTTCATAATAACGTATTTTAAAAGCTATTTCCTTAAAATAAAATAATACAGATAAATTATCAATATGATAATTCATTTCTGATTAATCAATATCAAATGAAGAAGTTGTTAAAGTGGCCTTAAGTCTACAATAGATATTTGTAATTTTTTAATAAAAATATCT